>CM021101.1:825687633-825710674 GCA_007115665.2 Sequoiadendron giganteum | reverse complement strand
CAACCCTTAAACCCTCTACCCTTTACCCTATACATTAAACACTCAACCCTCAATTCTCAACCCTCAACCCTTAATCCCTCAACCCTCAATCCTTAAACCCTAAACCCTCTACCCCTTACATTGGACCCTGAGCCTAATTCCTCAACCATATACCCTCAAACCTATACCCTAAACCCTCTACCCTCAACCAAATAAACCCTTAACCCTAAACCCTTAACCCCAAACCCTTCAACCCTAAACGCTTAAACCTTAAACCTTCTACCCTATACCATCAACCAAATACCCTCTACCATCAAACCTATTCCCTCAAATCTCAAACCTTAAACCCTAATACACTAGAAACCATCAACCCTATAGGTCATCCACCCTAATCCCTCAACCCCTATCACTTTCTCTCTATCTATACATCTCACCTCTCCCTCCTTCCCTGCCTCCCACCCTCTCTAATTGTCTCTATCTATCATCTCCCTCTTTCTACGTACCTCTCATTCAATCAATCCCTACCACCCTCTCTCACTCCCTCTATCCATATATATTTATGTCCCTCCCACTCCATCCCACTCTCTCCCACTACCTCTCTCTCCCTCTCTCTCATGTCTCTTCCTCCCACCTCCTCTCTCTCTAAGGTCTCTCCCTCTGGCAACCTACCTAGGTAACTCTCTCTCTATCTCTCTCCCCTCTCTTTATCTATCCATCCAACCCTACCTAGATAAGTCCCTCTCACTCCACCCCCCTCTTTCTCTACCTCTATTAGGTCACTCCCTCTCACACCCTCTCCCTCTCTCAGGTCTCTCACTCACACTCCCTCTCTCTCTCCCACTCCCTCTCACTACCTATCTCTCAAGTCTCTCCCTCTCACCCCCCTCACACTCTCAAGTCTCTCCCTTTCACACCCTACCTACAACTCTCTTCTCACTCTCTCCCCTCTCTCTCTCTCCCTCACCATCCTCTCTCCCCCTCTCCCTCAATTCTATCTCTCCCACCCCCCTCTCTCTCTCTCCCTCCCTCTCTCCCTCCCACCCTACCTAGCTAAGTCCCCCTCAATCCAACCCTTTCTCTCCCACTCCCTCTCTCTTAAACTCTCACTTCGACCCCCTCTCCATCTCTCTAGACTCTCTAGACTCTCTAAATTCTCCCTTCGTCTAAAGACATACATAAATGCATACATACAAGCATAATACACATGTACATATAATCTTACATCCATACAAGCATACATACATACATGACATACATGTACATAAAAATATATCAACATACATTAATATATTGGCATTTAACATAAAGTAAGACATAACGTGCTCGTGTTATGTGCTAGTAGACATGTTCCCCACAGAAGCAAAAACCATGTCAAAAGTGAGATATAACGTGAGCGCATTATATCTTGCTTTGGGAATTCTTGAGCCTTAGGCTTGGTATTTTCCTTGGAATACCAACCCAAAGGCTTGGAGGGAATTCCCAACGACCAAAGACGTGTTTTTAAAAAATCCACCATATTTCTCATAATCGAGTTTGTGCTCACCATCAGGATTGCACGTGGTTCAATATCGAAAAAATTGAGCACATGGGTAATGTTGGGTTATCTCTTAGCTATCCAATGATCTAATTTTTTTCACTTTCTGAAAATGTTAAGTCTTTCATCCATAATTTATTTTATCTGTATGTCTTTTTTTTGCCAAAAAGCAGTGTTTGGTATTTTTTTCGTTATAAATTAATCGTTTATTAATTTTTCAAATAAATTACATTTTTAGAAACTAGACTCCATTCTACATAATTAAAAAATTTAAAAAAAAAAATCAATTAGTTTCCAAAATTTGTAGGGGTAGCACGGCCAAAATTCTATTTTCAGGATACGTCCACTTCGCAAATTAGTAAAATATCAAATATTCATTAAAAAATTATCAGAAAAATCGTGCATCAACTACATACTGTTAGCTAACTTCTTACCGTTGCGATTTAAAAAAAAAAAAAAAAAATTCACCGTACGAGGGTCGTACAAGAGTTGCTATGTTATGTTTTTCTAAAAAAAAACAACACCAATTTGTGTACGTCCCTCATTTGAACCCCTTAATCTCAACCATTTTCAAAATAAATTAGTAGTTTAGAAAGTAGACTCGGAGCACTTGAATCCTTCTTTTTGTTCCATCTCAAAATTTTGAGTCTAAGTATCCTCAATTTCACGTCCAAGGTCAGTATTTCCCAATTTCAGAAAAAAACTGTCCACTTAAGTCCCCTTTTTGGGAACCATCTTGGTGCACTTACCCATCTGGTCAATCCATTATTTGTGAAATAGATGTCTATTTTGATATACCAAGATCTTGGGGCTTGTTTCAAACCATATAGTGCCTTTTTCAGCTTGTAAACTTTATCTTCTTGTCCTGATATCTCATATCTAGGTGGCTATACAATGTAAAATTCCTCTTCAAGATAGCCATTGAGGAATGTTGATTTAAGATCCATTTGGTGAACTAACCAATTGTTTTGTGCTGCTAAGGCCAATAACATTCTGACTTTGTCAAGGCGTGCTACAGGTGCAAAAGTTTCGTTGTAATCTATTCTAGGTCATTGTGCATAACCTTTTACAACCAATCTTGCTTTGTGCTTCTGCACTTCTCCATTTGCATTAAAATTTAGTATTATAAATCCATTTAACACCTATGACATCTTTGTCTTTTGGAAGACTCTGCAACTCCCATGTCTGATTGTTTTCAATTGAATCTATCTCATCATCCATTGTTGTTATCCACTTTTCTTCTTTGATTGCATCTTCATAATGAATTGGATCTTCAGCTTGAGAATAAAATGCAAAAAGTGTAAACTGTTGAGATTATTCTCACCTTCATTTTGATTGTAAATATCACTCATGCTTCTGATTTTCTGTCTTCTCATGCTTGCTAAAGTTGGATTTGAAAGATCACTTGAATCTACAGAATGTGGACTTGAAGGTCATGCGCCAAAGGTTCTTGTTGTGGTTGGCATCTACATTCCTCTTGTTGCTGCTCTTACATTACTAGCTAGTGTCAATTGTTGACCACTTGTCTGAGATTGAACTTGTACAATAGGTACATTAGCTGGAATTGTAATTTCATTCTCATCTTGAGGGATATTGACTGTAACATTGACAATGCTCTCTTTACTTCCATCCCATGCTTCATCTTCAACAAATTGAACATCCCTGCTGATTATAACCTTCTTAGTTGATGGATTATATAGTTTGTATGCTTTGGATTCTTCACTATATCCAACAAAATGCATTTCTCTCCTTTATTATCAAGTTTTCTTCTCCACTCATCAGGTACATGTGCATATGAAACACATCCAAAAACTCTCATGTGAGACACACTATGCTTTTAAACTGTCCATGCTTCTTCAGGGATAATATTCATCACACCTTTTGTTGGGCATCTATTCATGATATATGCTACACAACATACAACTTTAGCCCAAAATTCATTTGTTAAATGCTTGGCTTTCATCATGCTTCTAGCCATCTCCATTATGGTTCTATTTTTCCTCTCAGCTACCCCGTTCTATTGAGGCATGTATCTTGTTGTGAACTATTTGTGTATTCCATGTTCTTTGCAGAAATTTAAAAACTCTCCTGATATGTATTCACCTCCTCTATCTATTCAAATCACTTTGATAAAATTACCACTCTATTTTTCAGCAAGAGACTTGAATTGACAAAAGAAATTAAATACCTCACTTTTCTGTTTTAAGAAATAGACCCATGTCTTCCTTGAATAATCATCTATGAAAATCAGAAACTAAAAACTACCACCTATTGAAGGTGTCTGCATTGGGCCACACAAGTCTGAATGAACAATTTCCAATGGGGCTTTTTCTCTTGTTGATTTCCCTGCTGGGAAAGATTCTCTATGCTACTTTCCTAGTATGCAACCTTCATACACTCTCTCGGGTTTCTCAATTAATGGAATTCCCTTTACCATGCTCTTCCTATGAAGCAAATTCAGGCCACCAAAATTTAAATGACCGAATCTTAAGTGCCAAAGCCAATTTTTATCCTTCACCTTTGCCTGAAAGACAGTTTGTGTCACTGTTGACACCTCTTGTGCTTGTGCAAAGTTTGTGCTCAAAGCTGGCTGAATTCTCAAATGAAACATTCTATTGTTTGTCATATGAATTTTAGCTATCAACTGGCTACTTGGGTATTTGTCTAAAATAGTGCACAACCCATTCTTGAAAGTCACTCTATAACCCTTTTGAATTAGTTGTCCTACACTCATCAAGTTGTGTTTAAGACCAAGCACAAAATAAACATCAAAAATATATTTTTGCTCCCCTACTTGGGTAGAATATTAACACTTCCCTTTCCTTTAACTGACACTTTGTTGTCATTACCTAGGGTGACTTTTGACTTAATATTCTCATCTAGAATTGTAAACAACTCTAAATTCCCTATCATATGATTACTACAGCCTGATTCTAAAAACCAAACTTCTTTCTCACTAGCTTGTGCTACATTACAGGCTAAAAACATTGTGCTCTTGTCTAATCTATGGTCTTGATTTTCTCTAGTAAAATTTGCATTTTTCCTACTCATATCATATTGCTTCTTTCTACACTCATTCATGTAATGTCCAAAATTTTTACAATCTAGTGGCATTGGACCTGAGATTTATCATACCTTTGTCCTTGAGGAAAATTCTGAGATGGGTTTTGGCTGCTACCTCTTCCACCTCTATTGAAGCCTCTTCCTCTTGGTCTGAAATTTGTTCTACCTCTACCTCTGCCTCTTCCTTGGTTAATTGAAACTTGTGACTTGAATGCATGCTCCAATGACATATTTTTTGTTCTGCTGAGTCTGTGCTCATGAGAAATTTGTGAAGCATAAAGCTCATCAACTAAATACTGTGTGAGATCCTTTGTCTCCTCTATTGTGATTGAAATTGACTCAAATCTTATGGGTAAGCTTCTCAAAATATTTTCTACAGCTTTGAAATCTTCTAGTGTTTGTCCATGTGTTCTCATCTGGTTTACCAGTCCCATTATTTGAGTAAAGTATGAATCTACAGACTCATTTTCTTTCATAAATAGAGTTTCAAATTCTCTTCTCAGTATTTGCAACTTTGCAATTTTAACTTTGTCCATTCCTTGATATGCAATTTGTAAAATGTCCCATGCTTGCTTGGAATTGGTAGTGGCTGAAATTCTAGGAAAAATACTTACATGTACACCTTGTAGAATGAAGAAGTGTGCCTTTGAATCCTTCTTCTTGTTATCTTTCAGTAAATATTTCTTTGCTTGTGTAAAGGCATTATATGTTGCTACATTTGTCGGTTTTGGAAACCCATTCTCTATAAACTCCCATAAATCTTGTGAACAAAATAATGCTCTCATTGTTATGGACCAGTAGTCATAATTCTTTCCATTCAACTGCGGAATTTGAGGATTACTCAAGCTTTTGCTTGCTGCCACGATTTACAGACTCTCTTCAAATAGCCTTAGGCTCTAATACCAGGTGAAGGAAATGGCAGAGAATAAAAACATACACAGAAAAATAATTTCAATATTCTATTCTAACACAGAACAACATTCAAATATTATTTGCTTCTTCAGACCAATTTTCTATTAAAACTTCTATCTCTCTATATCAAAATTACAAACATATCCTAGTATTTAAGATTACGGCAACAGACAAAAATTTATACAATATTAAATGCCATCAACATGGCAGCAAAAAAAAAAGTTTAATCAAATTAAACATTCGTCCTAGTCATATTTAAATTGTCCTATCAGATGACAAAAAAGTCCTTTAATTGCCAACACAAAACCCACTAACTGCCACCGAAGGAAAGTCAAAAGAAGTCAACAACCACGCTACCGCTGAAGGTTTTGGAGAGCCCGCGATGACCACGGTGACTAGCACTAAATGTTAACCCGCATTACTGCGGTGAGGGAGGATGACAGTCATGGTGTGGTGGTTGGTGATCTGGCAGTCAATGTACGGTCCACCGTTGTACTGCAGATGGTTAGTGAAGGGACCACGATAAAGCGGTAACTGTGATCTGGTGGTTAACAGACGATAGGCAAGGAGTAGTGAAGAGTACTGTGATACCGTTCACAGTTAGACTGATGACTGCGGGAAGGTGGTTAACCGCATTGCCGCAGGCATCATGCGGTTCACGTGTGGCAACGAGGTAAGTGAAGATGACCGCCACCGTAAAATTGTCGACAGTGAAGAGGATGACCGTGGTAATGCAATTGACTATGGGAGACACAACTGTGAGATCGCGGAGAGGAGAGAGAAGGCCCGCGGTATCCCAATTGACATCACTGAACCATGAGCTGGTGATTTTGAGGGCGTGGGGGCGCGGTAAGGGCAAGATACAGATGCGGGAGTGGAGTGAAATTCCAAAATTAAGCTAGATAATGCTCGTTATAGTTGATCACTGCATTGATTGGGTGTAATCAAAATACTTGAAGGTGAAACCCCTTCCCAAGTGTTTGATTCAAGTGCACTCATTAGAGTAGATAATGTTATCTTCACTTTCACATAGACCTACCTAGGTTTGTAGCATGATCTATGCCTTTATGCTCTGTGAGAGTGACCATTTTTTTAGTGTGTTGCCATTGCATAATATCCTTCCTATTTCACACTCACTGTAGCCCTAAATAACCTCCTACCACTGTTGCTAGTTAGTCTTAGTAGAGCTTTTCAACTCATGAATAATTGCAATTTGTGATCTTATATGAACCTATATGTTCATGTTCAGTTTAAGGACAATACTTGGTACAACAGGTTGCCTAGTGGGTTGAGTAGTTAGGTAACACACAAGCATTGAAGTGAACATGAAGATCATAGACTAAAGGGAAGTTCTTCCTTATCACTAGATTAGCATTCTTTCATGACGTTCAACCTTAGCAGTAAGGTTGGTTCTACCAATATAAAATGTTGTAGGTAATAACTACCCTAAATATGAGAATAGGACATTACTTTCCATGTATTTCCTCACTTTACAAATCCTACATACAAACTACAACAAACACATCGAAATGTGTTTCCCAAAAAAAAATAATCTTTGTTGTGGCAGACCATTTCATATCACTAAACTCTAATATATATAGATCGTTCCCCTCAAACTTTACCATTCTACCTATCTACCTATATATGGTTGTGAGCAAACATATAAGGTAAAAGTTATAAACATCTAGATTGATTGGATATATGGATAGCAATTGGGTATGATCTATTGATAGGAAAAGTATATTAGGTTATGTATTTAATTTTGAATCAAATGTAATTTCTTTGTGTTCAAATAAACAATCAACGGTTTCATTATCATCTACAAAAGTAGAATACATTTTAACATGTCAAGCAATCTAGTTGAAAAAAATGCTGATTTATAATTGTAGTAACAAAAAGTTTAGATTTTCAAAGTCAGAATATGCATATAAATATCCAACATCATTTATGAGAAATCTTGTGGTAGAGGAATAGGTTGAATTGGTGATTTGTAGAACTAATAGCTACCTTGTCAATTTCTTTACCAAATCATATCAATCTTGTTTTAATAAGCATTAAGGGGGAGATTGATAACCTTAATTCTTAAAGAAATGCTCTCCTCACATGAAGACTCACTTTCTCCAATCTCCTATGGCAAACCATTTCATTCACCACAACTCCTCCATGTATCTTATCCACTGTAGGATTTTCTCAGACTTATCTATAATCACCGCCAAGGATCTTATCTCTTCACCACTTCATTTTAGTGCTTATTTCTCACCGCTTATAAGGATTAAACCACCTCCTTGCAACTATAAATAAATTTCATTGTAATTATTCAACAAATAACTCTAAATAATATCTTTTGCAGAATTATGCATATATGTATTAATCAACAAATAGTTTTACAAAAGAAAATTAATTTCATACTATATCATTTTTTATTATACTATTCCATATGTCGAGATTATTACACTTTTCATTTTATTCAATAATATAATATATTTGTACTATCCTCTGATCGAGAATTATTTTATCTCTCTAAAAACCAACACATAATGATTAAATTTTATAGTCCCTAATAGAGTATAAATTTTTGCTTTACCAAAGTTATAAAGATAACATGAAGATTTTAAAACTTATGCTCTTATATTATATTGATAAACTTAGATTGAATAAACATCACATTCAAAAAATAAGAATAAATGAAGAACAATAGATCTGAGCAAACATCAACACTGAATCAAAACTCTGTTATTATTCAACTGTATTTCAATATTCTGCAACAACATACATTTAAAGAAAGACGGAATACACATGCAAAAATCGCATAGTTAGATCGAGCAAAAAATAGTTTTGAACTGCACTTATTAAAAAGTAAACTAAAACTAGATGCAACGATCATGCGATATAATCATGCAATGATCAAAACAAAGCTAAAAGAAGGAACTAACAGAAAGTTGTTTGGATGGTTCATCATACATTCTTCATAATAGGCTTTAGAATTTATGCTAAGGGTTTGCATTTCAACGTCAATTCATTCAATTTGTCTTGCAATTCATAAATGTCTGCAGAGTCATTACTTTCCAACCATTTCTCAGCATTATTCAGGGCCCCCACGATACCTTTCACTCTAATTTTCATGTTAGAAACATAACTCTCTAGATTGTATTTAGCAATATGCTTCTTTGCTGCTTCTTCGTCCTCTTTTCGAAATATGTCTGCATCAGCCACCATTCTATCTATCTCCTTCTTGCTCAATCTCTCACGCTCATTTGTAACAGTAATCTGATTGTTTCTTCCTGATCCCACATCCCGGGCCTCGGCTGTAAGAATTCCATCTACATCCACTTGAAACCAAACTATTATATTTAGCACTTTACACCTGGGGGCAGGTAGAATTCCATCGAGGACAAATTTGCCCAGCCAATTGTTGTGCTTAACCAAAGGTCTCTCACCTTCATAAATTGGAAAACTTGCACTTGTCTGGTCAAAGTTTGTGATGAAAGAGGCCTCTTTTAGAGTAGGAATGGGAGTATTGCGGGGAACAATTACGCTCATAACACCATTGTTAACTGCAATTCCAAGACTCAGAGGAGTCACGTTCGTCAAGACTAAGTTGATGTTTTCCTTGTTCAATACCGCTGCCTGCAAAGTTGCACCATAAGCAACTGCCTCGTCTGGATTTACACTGTTGCAGAACTCTTTTCTGTCAAAGAATTGGCTTAGCAATTTCTGGACCTTAGGTATACGTGAAGAACCTCCTACTAATACAATGTTGTTTATTTGCTTTTCGCTCATCTTGGAGTCTTTCATGCATTGCTTCACTAATTGCATGCATTTGTCAAATAGGTTTGCGTTAAGCTTCTCGAACTTGGCTCTCCTTATTTTTGTGTGGAAATCTTTCCCTTCACAGAGGCAATCTATGTCGATTACAGTCTCTACTAAGGAAGACAAACTTCTTTTTGCCCTTTCGCACTCTGAGCGTAGTCTGCGAAGAGCTTTGGGACTAGTACTCATATCCATTTTGTATTTTTTGTTGAACTGCTGAACACAATAATTGAGCAACCTATTGTCGAAATCCTGGCCTCCCAAATGTATGTCCCTTCCCATAGCTTTTACTTCAACCTTACCTTCTTCAAGTGTAACAATTGAGACGTCAAAGGTACCTCCTCCAATGTCAAAAACTAGAATGTTTCTTTTTCCTTTCTCCAATGGGTTAAAGCCATAAGTCATTGCTGCAGCCGTAGGTTCATTGATGATCCGCATCACATTAAGCCCTGCAATCTTACCGGCATCTTTTGTTGCTCGCTTCTGCGAATCATTAAAATAAGCAGGTACGGTAATCACAACTTTCTTCACATCACAATTGAGATATTGTTCGGCTATCATCTTCATTTTCATCAACACCATGGACGAGATTTCCTCAGCTGCAAATAGCTTTTTCTCACCTTTATAAGCCACTTCGACCATAGGTTCATCATTCTTGCTAGGAACGATAGTGAATGGCCACAATAGTTTGTCAGACTGCACAGAGGGATCATTATATCTCCTTCCAATGAGTCTCTTGGTATCAAACACAGTGTTGGTAGGATTAGTTGAAATCTAGAACTTGGCAGCATCTCCAACACGTCTTTCATCAGGGGTGAAAGAAACCATGGAGGGAGTGGTTCTGTTTCCTTGGTCATTAACAATAATTTCAACTTTGTCGTGCTGCCACACTTCCACACAGCTGTAAGTTGTCTTGAGATCAATGCCAATAGCCGTATCGTTGCCCTCTCTGTCCATGTTATATTCTGCATCAATGTAAGAAGAATATTTGGAAAATTCAGTTATGTAATCACAGGAAACTGCCATTTGTAGTTTCTGAACCACAGCTAATAAACAAGAACAGAAACAGAAAACACATAATTATTTTAACACAAACACACAATAAACTTTTATTCAGCTTCCCATAATGAATTACATTTCTCACTACATAGAGTTCAGAGCATCCAAGAATAGATTGAAGACTTACTCTGTTGCTTTCCCTACATACAGGAGATAACATGTAGTTACAAACGATTATTAAAACTAATAGTCTATTAATAAGATTATCGACACTAATAGTCTATTGATAACTGCGCATGGCATACTTCATGAATTGCATGGCGGTGAGGCTCATGCATCACTTGGCTGGTTACTCCCGGAGATGGATCCAATATCTGATACTGGAACTGGATTGATACATCCACCCCTTGCCGGTGCACACCATATAGATAGCTCCGCGTTCTCTGCAATACGATGGGTCCATCCTGCTCCGAAGCAACGTTCCGCTTGTTGAGAAAATGTCTCAACCTTGCTTTATTCTTTAATTTATTAAATGAAAATTTGTAATTATCTTTTAGTTGTCATGAAAGTTTCTAAATGCAACTATGACAACTTGCAAAGTGTTGTAATTGTCAAATTAGAAAGAGCATGAAAAAAAGGGGAAGATAAATGTGAGTTTGAAAAAAGAAAAAGAAAACAAATTTTTTAGTTGCATATGCACATTACTAAAAAATGGATAAAATCACAAGTTAGAAGAGAAAGTTTCTTTTCTTTGTGATCTATGATTAAAATGGTTTTGGAAACCATTCTTGATTTATGTTTTTTCTCATGCCCTATTTATTTAGTGCTTGAGTTGAAGAGAAAAGATGTTAAGTTGCAGGTTATTGAAGCCATGAAGTGGTGCAGTGATTCAGAGGGAGAAGTTGTATTGATGTAACTTGTTTGAAGGATTAATACAAGTCTTGGATTTCTTTGGGTGTGGAGTTTGTAGGAGTTGAAAAAATACAACACCACAAACTCCAAAGATCACCTGCATGCAAATAACCTGTCACAAAAGAAGAGATGGAGACAAACAAGCAAGGGTTCTTTGAAAACTGAACATGTATATATCAAAGAGAATGAGAGAATGAATTGATATGAAATACAATGGGATCAATCCTTATAAAAAGGAGATCATGCAAACCCTAATAAAACCCTAATAGAAGCCCTAATAGGATAACATTTAATAATTAATATAGTTATTAAATGTCACTTTATGCAAACTAACGTGAAATCTTAAGAAGGGAATAAAGGTAACTTAATCAACATAATTAAGTTAAGACCTTTACTCTAACAGAGTTTCTTCCCGCAAGGGTTTCTCCACGTAATTCTTGTGTTATGGTTTGAATATCTTTTGTAATCTTGTTTTAGCTATGATTTATTACTTTGTTAATTTGGATGCATAAAATTATCAACATATTTTTATTGCAAGTTTTATCCTATTTTTCAACATTTGGTATCAGAGCCAAGTTGGATTGATTAGAAAGGGGACGCCTTTCTTGGAGTGTTTGATTTGAATTTTTTGCTACAATGGGAGTGTGTTGTTTTTTCTTGCAATTTCAGATTTGCTGTGATAAGAGATCATGGTTGGCTTATCTCAGCTGGACATTGAGAAGTTCAATGGTACTAGGTATGAGATTTGGAAGTTAAAGATGGAATTTCATGGGGTTGATCTTGTGTTTATATTTGATATGTTATTGATCTGGAGCTCATGTTTGATAAAAATTTATGGTTCTCATGCATGGTGGTTTTCTTACATTCTGTGGTCATGTGCAATAGAATATTCATGTTGGGTACCTATGTTTGGCTCCCTAGTCATATGGAGATACTTTTTTTGTTATGACTATGGTTTTATGTTCTTATGTTGGGTGCTTGGTTTTATCCCCTGGCATTGGAATTCACAATTTCATTAACCTTGAATGCAGTAAGGCTATGGAGCTGATCTTTAGATGATCTGTAAGCTTCTGGAATAGCCTAGCTCCTTTGTATACTTGTGACAGTGATTGTTTGTCAGTGTATCTTCTTGTCTTGAGGATCGTGGTTATGTTTGATCTTCATTGAGGAGGTTTTTATCACGATTTCATGTATAGCTTGGTTACACATTTCAGTGGGAGCTTGTGACAGTGATGGTTTGACAGTATTGTATCTTCTTGGTTTGGAGATCGTGGTTTGTACTCTTCCCTTTGGGAGCTCATGGTGTTGAGTTCTTTGATTGTGTTAGGGCCATGGAGAATCTTCAGTTAGAAGATGGTTATCATGATGTCTGAAAACTTGATTTATTTAGTTTCCCTTCATGTTTTTTTGCAAGGTGTTCGACAAGTGGGAGAATGTGAGAAAATGTCTCAACCTTGTTTTATTCTTATTATCTTTTAGTTGTCATGAAAGTTGCTAAATGCAACTATGACAACTTGCAAAGTGTTGTAATTGCCAAATTAAAAAGAGCATGAAAAAAAGGGAAAGATAAATGTGAGTTTGAAAAAGGAAAAAGAAAACAGATGTTTTAGTTGCATGTGCACATTACTAAAAAATGGATAAAATCACAAGTTGGAAGAGAAAGTTTCTTTTCTTTGTGATCTATGACTAAAATGGTTTTGGAAACCATTCTTGATTTATGTTTTCTCTCATGCCTATTTATTTAGTGCTTGATTTGAAGAGAAAAGATGTTAAGTTGCAGGTTATTGAAGCCATGAAGTGGTGCAGTGATTCAGAGGGAGAAGTTGTATTGATGTAACTTGTTTAAAGGATTAATACAAGTCTTGGATCTCTTTGGGTGTGGAGTTTTTCTTGCAAAGGTTTCTCCATGTAATTCTTGTGTTATGGTTTGAATATCTTTTGTAATCTTGTTTCAGCTATGATTTATTACTTTGTTAATTTGGATTTATAAAATTATTAGCATATTTTTATTGCAAGTTTTATCCTATTTTTCAACATCACTCCGTACCCGGTTCTCTCCTCACGGGATATGTCGGTACTAAGTAGTTACCCTCGAGTGGGGCAGGGGAGATGGCGTATGGACTGATTCGGATGGGGTAGTCAGATTATGGAACCATGAATATTAGTGGGTGGCTGATATGCCTCCCAACTAAGTTATGCTCGCAAGCTCGCAGCAAATGGTGTTTAGCATTCATTTAAATTTCCTAATTGTTAAAATTTTCTTTAACATGAACTAAATCCTGGAATTTTCTTTTTAGGAATACCACCTCAAATCTTGCTTAATTGACTAAAATAATACAATCTTGATGATACAGATGGAAATAAATGGCATGCATAAAAAACTATAAATAAATTAATCAATGAAAGAAATAAATATACCTGATCTTGCAACAAAATTCTTAGCTCTGTTCTTCTAACGTTTTCAATCAATTTCTTAAATAATGTTGTGTAATAAATTTTGATCTTCCTTTCAATCTTTATATAATAAAATTTAAAAACTATATATAGAAATAGCTATATTTAAAATAACTTCAATATACTAATAGTTAAAAAAGCTTTCTAAGTTAATTTAGAAAAAATATTGTAAAATATATTTTTGTATTTTTACTTAAATTATAATCAATAATAAAAAATAATAATTAAAAAATAAAAATATTAATACATCCAAAAAATAATTTTAAACCTTAAATATTTATAAATAAAAAAATTATTTCATTTATTATTTATTTATAAAATAATTTATATTATAAATTATTTAATCAAGAGAGCTATTTCTACATTGAAGCTATGTTATTTTTTTTTATCAATATTTCTTTGTAATTTCAATTTTTTTTTTTATTAAGAATATTTTTTTAGTATCTTTCTTGTTTTTAGCTTCCTATCTTCATAGTCCGTTTTATTTTGGATTTTGCATTTATTTCATGCTTTAATCTTTCTCTTTTAATTGTAGAAGAACATAATATTAACCAATAACTTAACAACTAAGGCAAAAAACTAAAAACAAATATATCTTCAATTGTTCTGCTTTTATTTCCTTAGCATGTTTTTCTTCCCTTGATTTGCTTTATTTTATAGTTATTAAGATAGGTTTTTCTTATTAGATAGTAGCTTTATTTTATATTTTGTTTATTTCTTACTCTTTATATTTTGTTGTCTAACCTTACGTTACGGCCACCCTTACTTGTCATATGAATTTTTTTTGACGGTTTGTTCATTTAAATGCCTATCACTTTACGTTTTATGAAAATATTTAATTGTCAAAAAAATTTAAATATCAATCTCAAATCTATTAAAAAATAATTATATAAAATTAAAAATAATTTAATCCTTATTCAACTCATTATCTAAAATTTCAACATGCTCACCAGTAAAGCACAAATGTTGTATTATATTGAAAAAAATCAAAGCTAGAATCACTAATCACTGTAAGCAAAATGCGTTGAAAAAACAATGAAAATTCAAAAATATTGATAATTAAAAATAAATGTAAAAATCTTAAATTTATTGTTACAATTCACAAGAAGTTTCTAAATTCATATAGAAAATAAATCTTGTTAAAATATTCTAAAAGTTAAAAAACAATTATATTATATTTTGAAAAGATTTTGTATTAAAAAATATTTTTATAATAAATATTATAAATCATATATATTAATATAAAGCAATTAACTATTACTAAAAATGTTAAAATCTTAAATTTATTGTTAAAAACATTTAAAAATTTAGAAAAAACTATATTTAATTTTGAAAAATTCTATTTTGAATAGATTTTGAATTAATAAATCATATATATTAATATAAAGTGAAATTAGAAAGAATTATTTCAATTCTAAACTAATTTATATTTTTATCATAAACATTTTATATATATATATATATATACTACAATAAATATAATATAATAATTTTTTACGGTTTAATAATAATTTTAAGTGTCATATTTACGGTTATATAAAAATATAGCAAGTCAAAAGATACGATCTAATAAATTTTTAACCCTTTTTTGCTTTTCAAGTATTATATTTTTTAAAAAACATGATACTTTTTAGGTTTTTCATTTTAGTGTGTCTTCTTATTTTCTTTTTTAGATTTTTATAATTGTTATATTATTTCTCTTTAAATATATCTTCTATTAAAGATATATATAATATTTCAATTTGATTATTTAACATTATTTTTATACAATTCTTATTTTTTAGTCTTTTTAATATCATTATAATATATAGATTCTTATCTTCCTATAATTTTTTATTCTTTCTTTTGTTTTGCCTTAGTTTTATAGTAAGTAAGACATGCTTTATTTTAGTTTTATTATATATTATATTTTATTCTATTATGAGGTTTGTTACTTCTTGTTCTCTTCTTTTTAATTTCGGTCTTATCATATCTTTCATATTCATATGGTTTTACCTTATTCTTCATGACACTTTCAATTTAGAGATTTATAATTTTTGTTTCTCTTTAGTTTGATTTTTGTCTTTTATCTTAATTAATTTAGTTTGATGTTTGAAGGCATTGAAGTTGCTAGTTATAACTGCAGTTGCAGAAGCGAAAGAAGATTTGTAGAGATAGAATGAGATGAGTGTCGAGTTGCCATAGTTCGGTAAATCTGCTACCACAAGAGTTTGCAATTACACTGAGCATCAACCAAAAACATAACTCTGCTTTCAATTTTGGTTCGTTTTAATTTGGTCTTCTCTTGTTCCAATTCAGTGTTTAAACCTCTTAAATTTTGAGGCATAAGTCTTTTAAGCAAACGTGGAAGCATAGATTGTTTGGCCGAACGCCATCTGAAATGTTTATTGCGAGTCTAGAGAACTTTGCTAGATGTTACTATTTAAATTGATGACATTTAAGTTTTGAACTTCTTTTCCTTTTGGGAGTTTGTCACCTTAAAACACACAACCATTAAAATCTTGAATTTAATTTTTAGTGTTGCCTTTTCATATTCATTGAGATTTGGGGGGACGGTGAAACAAAGGAAGGGCAACAGTAGAAAGGAGAATAGCTTGGAGGAAGTCGATGAAGTGAAGAATATCAGACATAGAGGGATGACTTCCTAGAAAAGAGCCTGTGAGAAGAGGGAACGACAAACAAGAGCCCGTGTGAACTTGAAGCGGGCATTTTTAGAGAGTAGAAGGGCAGTGCATAAAAAGAGAGGCATCGAACTGCAGTTCGAAATTACAAACAAGAGCCTTTTAATGTATGCCAGTGAGGGGAAATGCCTAGATTGAGAGATGGTGTAGTCAAGATCGGAAGGCCTTCTCAGGCTGTTACAATCTCGTAGCCAACATGGACATACACACACAGAAAGATCAAACGATTGCGCAGGAGAACAAATATTTTCTCTTTATTCAATAACAGAGATACATTCAGGAATTTCGTATACAAAACAACTCTCTGTTCTTCGCTTCACCTTACTCGACCCCCCTCTCCCTCTCTCTCTCTTCCTTACACTACCTCTACTGCTATCACTATTTACTGTCTTATTCTTTCAGGTCGGCCTTGGCGTTCACCTCGTCATCAATAGCTCATTTTGTTGGCCAATGGAGATGGATTCCACAACAACGATGTGGAATTCATCTAATCTCGTTCTGCCAAGTGTCGCTATCCACCACTATTGATCGATGCATGAATCGTATTGCATACGCTACTGAGTCCACCATCGCCCTGTCGTGAAACCCCAAATCAACTCCCATCAAAACGAAGAAGTCCTGTCGACGAACAAACTTGCACACGAAGGATGCATCGGACCATTGGGGAGACTTGAGACAGAGTCCCGCCAATGGAGCATACTCCCTCTAAACGATATCTCCGAACGCACAAGTTGTCGGGCCATCATGGAGACTACTGGCCAGGTCCTGGTGACAAGCAATGGTCTTGCCGACAACAACCACTATCGGATTTGTTGTACAGTTTTTGCACACACATCCCACTGAAAGCAGGACCTTTTTTGCTTGGTCTTTTAGTTCTTCTTTGTGGCCTTGCCTTTTTGACTTATTTTTGGTCTTTGGTGCTTTGGTCCTTTAGTTGTGAAATTTGGTTACTTTGGAATGCTCCTAAATGCTTATCTTGCTTGTGCAAAATGCCCCTTTTGGAGTAACATTTTGAAAATCATGAGTTTTAGGGTAAATTTCGGGTTTTTCTCTGGTTTCGGGAATTTTCTCTTTGGGAGGAAATCCTCAATCGTCTAGAAAACCCAATAGAGGCTGATTTTATATTGTTTTCGGAAATTTTAACTCCTCAGGGAATTTCGTCTTCCTCGAAATTTCTTGAAATTCCTCCATCACCTCGAATCCCTAAACTCATTCTAGGTTATCATGTCATTGCATTTATACTTCCTGTACAGACTCTACGAACTATGTTTAATGAAGTTTGGGGGTTTTATGCTATGAACCGATTTCTTTTACCTTGATTGAATTTGGAGAGCTTGATTTCGAGTGCTGTACACAAATTTAAATGTTTTGAGCTTTGGATTGCTTGGTTTGATGACATTTGTTTAGTGATTTTCGACATTTGCTTGAGGATTTAGAGATTGTTGCCTATTGCTGCCATTTCGACTTGCTTTGCATTTGTGGTATGTTTACGGTACCTTTTCTTTCAATTGATGGATATCAACAACTCTAGGGTGTCATGAATGTTCTTTGAATTTGGATTTCAGCATGTTAGGGGTCTGTGAGTAAGTTAGGGTTATTCCCTTTGTTCTTTTGATGCCTCCTCTAATATCGATATGGTCGTCCTTGCTAATTTGATGATTTGATTGTGCCCTTCATTGCCAATTCTACCTCCTCCCAAGTCTAATCTTGTGCGTGATTTCATTTTTCCTTGAGTTTTGATCTTGGATCCCCTTACATTCGATGGAACTAACGATTATAGATGGATTTGAGTGCTTAGTTTTCATTTTCATTCGATAGTTTCCTTTCCCTAAAGACTTTGAGATATCTACCATGGTTTAATAGGGCAAGCGAGTGGGTTGAGACTGTAACTGTGTGTTCATCACGAAACCCTAGGGTTTGATCTCAAATTTATTACCAATGTTATTAGATCACCCTTGGAGGAGTTAGAAAGTTAGATCTATCGATGAACAATTTGAAGTGAATTGAATCCAAGCTTGAATCCCCAAATTTGTGATCATTCGATCAATTTGGGTGAAATCCTAATGAAATCAAAGATTTTGGGGTTTCATGAATTTTGTGGATTTACTTTACCTAAGGATTTCCTCGAAATTAGTTCGCCTTGTAGGGTGATCCCACAATAGTGGTTTACAATTTTTGGCCAAACTGGACACTGCAATTATTATTTTTGAGTAAATCTTCATATTTAGGAACCTATAGCGGCCTAACCGTGAGGAATTTGAAGATGATGAAAACTAGAGTCTCATCACATTTTGTCTATAGATTCTAAAAATATTTTTTTCAAAATTTTTGGAATCAAATTGCACTTTTTTTTCCATCTCCTACGAAAACTAATTTTTTTAGAAAACAACATTTTTTAAAAGTGATGCTTACCATATACAACATAACTTTTTTTGTATAAAGGATAAAATTCTATTTTTTTCAAATTTAGATTTGTAACTATGATATCTAGCACTTGCATTTGGTTTCATAGTTTTTTATTGAATATTTTTCCTTAATCAAGTTTTGAAGTCAAACCAATTCCAATTCAAACATAGGCGGACTGTATACAACATAACTTTGTACGTATGTATCGAAATTCAATTTTTTTTTTTTTTATGGATCAAGGACATCAATACCCAGCCTCAACGTATTTTTAAAAATTTTATTTTGATAATCTGTTATTTTTCCACATGTGCAAAACAGAGAGCTTGACTTTCAGTGAAAAACCTATGTTTAATAAAATTAAAAAAACACATACATAATAAAACCAAAACATATTAAAATTTAATTCGTTGGATAGCTCGTTCTAAGGACTACCATCTTCCAGTTGGGTTTGTGAAGTCTCCTCCATTTTCATCATCAACCCGAGCTTCGAAGGGCAGAATTCTGCTAAAATTTGGTGGAAGAGGGGGAGAAGGGCAAAAAAGGGGGGTTCGACCAAACCCCCATACGAACGAACCCCCCTTCGCTCGAAAGGGTAAAAAGGGGTTCGTTTGAAGGGGGGTTCACTCAAATCCCCTTTTTTTTTTAATTCCCCATAAGGGAACGTGGCATCACAGGGTTCGAGCGAACCCACCATGCAAAAGGGGGTTCGCTCGAACTAGGGGTTCGACCAAACCCCTCTTTTGGGTTCGTGCGAACCCCCTAGTTCGAACGAACCCTTTAAAACATGAAATTTTCAATGCATGAGAATTTTCTCAAATTTCCTTCCTCATAAAAATTGTACACCACTATTATGGGTTTACCCTGTAGTTTTCCTGAAAGTATGCATAAAACATGAAATTAGATTGACTTTGTGGAAATTCGTTGTCCTGAGAAATCATCAAACTTCTGTTGCTCTTTCATTTTCCTGAAATGTGCAAAGTTTTACTAGTTTCGCGGATTTTCGTCCCCGACGGAATTCCCCGAAGATCTATTAGGAATGAAGAACTAAGGGAATGCATGAATTAATTGTTAATGGTGTTGCATCACATGATTGATTCGCATGATTTAAAGATACATGATAATATTTCTTGAGTTTTGGATGATGATTGAATAACTTTTGGATATTTGTTGAGCTTCCATCATCAAATTCCACCAAACTCAAAATTCCTCGAAATTCCCTTCTGGCCTGAATTCCGCGAAGAGGTGAAAATCCTGAACTTCGAAGAAGCGGTGCTTTAATGATATTTTAAGGGGATTATGATTGTTGTTTGGATTTCTTTGAATGATGAACATGTTTTTTGTGATGGACTAACTTGGACTCTCATGCTGTAATAGATATTTATTGTGGTCCTTTTGAATGCAGGCTAAATCAAGCAATGGCATTGTTGGTAGAGCTAAGGGCAAGGTAATGGATCCTAGTGATGATGGAGCTTTTGTCTTAGAAGCTGAGAGGATCAAGTTGGACATGAAAAGCAAGATTCCTAAGAGCAAGTTGGCTTTTGTTTGGTTAAAGGTAAGAGACACCAATGTTGGGAGATGGGATTATGAGGAGTTTAAAGCTAGGATGGCAGTGCAGGGTTCCTCTCACTTGGTAGGCAGGTTGGTGAGCTCTAGGTTGGCTCATGTGGCTAGCTTCCCACCTATAGTGCAATGCTATGAGTTAGTCATGGAGTGTGTCAGGCACTATGATCTGGATACACAAAGAATAATTTTTCCACAAGGCAAGGTGCTTGCCAATTTCTCTCCTGTCTTAGTGGCCCAGACATTTGATATGCCAGATAGATCTCATGTGGTGGGTTTTGATATGGACATAGCCAAGAAATACTATGTGGATGATACAAATAAGGCTTTACAAGTTATTAATTCTTGGTTGGAGAATCCCAAGCCGCACATCTCCAAGTTGTTTAAGCAGTTGTTCAAGGAAAAATTCAAACTAGAATATTATGATACAATCACTCTCCTTAGTAGAGTGGTGGGATTGAAGACTGCAGGGATATTTGAGAACTGGATGTTTTATATCATAGTAAGAATGGAGCAAAAGGTGGGTTATCGTTGGCCGAGAGTCATCACTACCATGATCTATGAGCAACTGTGCAATTTTTTGCAAACCAAGAGCTTCACAATGACATCTTACTTGGTTTATGCCTTCGCAATATTTCACCCATGGGTATGTGCAGGATCATCATGGAAAAAATAGGCCCTTAAGTGGCAATGAAAATTCAGAAAAATCAGAGTTAGGCAACTTGACGTAAAAATTTGAATAAGTTATCTATATTATTTCAAAAATATGTTAAAAAAGAATCTGTAGCAAATTGAATGTAGTTTCTAAACTACTAGATATATTTATTTATTTTAAAAATATATTTGGTGAAAATTTGAAAATTCAATGCAGTAGTACTTAAATTTCAGGGAAAAAATAAGAAGTAGGTGTCTGTCTGACCACCCTAACCACAATAAAATGATAATATTTTTTAATAATATTTTAGATATAAGTAGAGGACTCATGTTCCGATGTGATGCATATTTTTTTGTATTTTTTTTCCAAGTAAATAATTAATTATGAATTTTTTATTACAACTTTTAAAAAATATTAAAACTCGTATGTCTGACCACCTTAACTTGGTCAAAACTTCATGAAATTCAATTTTTTTTTTTAATCCTATAGTATGCGAAACATAGAATGTGACACATGTTTTGGATTCAAAAAATGTGATACAGTTTGAAAGATATAAATATTTTTCAATCAGCCTATCAATCAAGACTTTAGTCATAATTCAAATAGAAAATGAATAATAATTATTTATTAAATTCAAAATAATGAATATATTATATTTTTAGAAAGCTAAGAATCTCCTTTAAAAACCCTTTTCGTTTCATCAATTTAGGGTAAAAAAAAAGTCATCAACCACATGGGCGAAGTCTAGAAAAGCAAGGTAAGTTGTTGAACACGTTTTTTGTGTTGACTTCTTAGGATTGGCATGTCCTAGCCAAATTCCAAAGCAAACCCGAGGCTTATGCCTAGGTAGTAGGTTTTGTGTCAGACATATCAAATATCTGATCCAAATTGGATATCCGATTTTTTATATAAAAATTTTAAAAATCTAATATAGTTTTTAATATATGATTTAAAAAATTGCAATAAATAATTTATAGTTTATTTTAATATATCTAATTGAGAATATACAATATAGTTTATAATTCAATATATAATTTATAATTTATGATAATCTCTTACAGAATTATGTATAATATATAATATATTATACTATTATGTATAATAATTAAAATTTATTTATATATTCTAGTTAATGTATAAATATTTATATATTAAGTTAATATTCTCCCTCTCTCCCTCTGTCTCTGTCTCTGTCTCTCCTCTTCCCCTCTCCCTTCCCCCACTAATTCTCTCTCCCTCTCTCAAACCCTTCTTCCCCTCTCTCTCTCTCTCTCTGTCTCTCTCTCTCTCTCTCCTTCCCTCTCCCTTCCCCCTCCTAATTCTCTCTCCCCTCCTTCACCTCTCCCTTCTACCTCCAAATTCTCTCTCTCTCCTTCTCCCCTTCCTCTCTCCCTTCTCCTCTCTCTCTCTCTCTCTCTCTCTCTCTCTTTATCCCTTTCCCTCTCTTTCCTACTCTCTATCTCCCCCTCTCTCCCTCTATCTCCCTCTCTCTCTCTCTCCTTCCCCTCTTCCCCTCTACCTTCCCTGTCCTAATTATCTCTCTCTATCTCTCCCTTTCCATCTATCTTTCCCTCTCTCTATCTCTCTCTCTATCTCTCCCTCTCTCCATCTCTCTCCCCTTCTTCCCCTCTCCCTTATCCCTCCTAATTCTCTCTCTCTCTCTTTATCCCCTTCTTCCTGTCTTCCCCTCTCCCTTCCCCCTCCTAATTCTCTCTCCCCTTATTCCCCCTCCTAATTCTCTCTCTCTCCTTCTTCCCCTATTCCCCTCTACCTCCCCCCTCCTAATTATCTCTATCTATCTCTCCCTTTCCCTCTATCTTTCCCTCTCTCTATCTCTCTCTCTCTATATATATATATCTCCCTCTCACCGTCTCTCTCCCCTTCTTCTACTCTTCCCCTCTCCCTTCTCCCTCCTAATTCTCTCTCTCTCTATCCCCTTCTTCCTATCTTCCCCTCTCCCTTCCCCCTCCTAATTCTCTCTCCCTCTCTCTCCCCTTCTTCCCCTCTTCCCCTCTCCCTTCCACCTCCTAACTCTCTCTCTCTCTCTCTCCCCTTCTTCCCCTCTTCCCCTCTCCC
>CM021101.1:825229478-825687613 GCA_007115665.2 Sequoiadendron giganteum | reverse complement strand
TCTCTCTCTCTCTCTCTCTCTCTCTCTCTCTCTCTCTCTCCTTCTTCCCCTCTACCTTCCCCCTCCTAATTATCTCTCTATCTCTTCCTTTCCCTTTATCTTTCCCTCTCTCTCTCTATATATATATCATGGAGACACACCTTCACAAGAGACACGTCTCATGAGAGGACGTGTCCCTTGGGCGCATGCGGGTCTCAAACAAGACCGAAAACTATTCGGTTAACACACATTAATATGTGTGTGGGTAGTAGTATGAATTCCGATTTATATAAATGCAGAATTTAAACATCATTTAATTTGAATCTTATACATGTGCTTTATAAATTCGAGTTTACTTATTTCCAGAAATATTTATATGAAGAATGATCTTTAATCACATATAAATGATGATGATGCTTTCAGCAATCATAATTTATATCTGACCGAAGCTACCATTCATCAACACTCCCTCTTAGCTAGGGAAGATATTTCAAAACAAATAAGTGGAGATATCACCTTCACATGTGATATCGAAGATATGGTATGTTTTCTCAATATTGTCAAGTCACATGACATTCTTCATTATGGTATGTACACTGACATCAAGTCACATGATGTCTACCATAATTCATGGCATATCCACGGATATATAATTATCCACCATGGTTATCTCTTTAGGATCACAATGATCTTCAAATGATATCAAGTCTCATGATATTCATCAAAGCGTCCAAGAGATACTATCATGACATGTCAATAGATATCAAGTCACATGATATCTATCATGATAGTTCATCTCATCATTGTAGAGTTGTCACTTTACAATGTCAAATACAAGTGTTCATTATTAGAAAGATCATCACCTTTCAATAATGTACACAAGGGGAGTAGGCCCATAAGGTCATGTAGTCACACACATGGCAAAAGAGTTTACACATTAAACATCTTTATGTATTAGTACAACTTATAAACAATTTGTATTTCGAACATAAATATCAAATTTCATTTCAACCATATCAAGTTTCTTCCCGAAGTGCTCTACCTTGATTCGGGAGAGAGGCTTGATGAGAATGTATACAGTTTGATCATTTTTACTAACATACTGCAACTAAATCACTTTCCTTTCCACCATATCTCTTACATAATGATAGGGGATCTCAATGTGCTTAGATCTATTATGGAAGATAGGATTTACAGAGAGTTTGATGCAACTCTGATTATCACAATGAATAATTTGTAGAATTCAAGGGCTCACCAAAGAATCCCACAAGCAATTTACAAAGCCAAATTGCTTCTCTTTCTCCCATAGAGGCTGCAATGTATTCAACTTATGATGAGCTCTATGCAACTGAAGACTATTTTTTGCAAATCCAGGAGATCATAGCCGATCCTAAACTGAAGCAACATCCTGATGTGCTTTTCTGATCGGTTACACTTCCAACCCAATCTGAATCAAAGTACCCATGTAGATCTAGTTGATCATTCTTTTAAAGAAGATCATATCCAATAGTGCCTTGAAGATATCTCAAAATATGTTTCACAACCATTAGGTGAATTTCCTTTGGCTCACACATGAACTGGCTGAGAACATTCACTACATAGCAAATATCAGGTCTGGTGTTAACCAGATACATCAAGGATCCAATCATTTGTCTATAAAGGGTTGGATCTGCACACTTGGATTCTGCTATTGCTTCTTTCAGTTTGTGAAGGTTGGTTTCCATAGGTGTAGACATCGGTTTACAGTCCAACATTCCAAATCTCTTCAGAATATCAATAGTATACTTCCCTTGGTTTAGTATAATGCCCTCTAATTTTTGCCATACTTCCAAACCTAGGAAGTAGTGTAGAATGCCCAAGTCTTTCATGTCAAATTCAAAAATTAGATCCTTCTTTCCTTGAGCAATGAGGTGATCTTCTCCTGTTATCAACAGGTCATCAACATATAAAATAATTATTAGCATATCACCTTTGATTACCTTGAATTAGAGATTGGAGTCAGCATCGTTCTTGGAAAATCCTAGTCCCAAGAGATAGCTGTCAATTCTTTCATACCAGACCCTGGGAGCCTGTTTAATTACATAGAGGGATTTCTTTAGTTTGCACACATGTGAGTCAGGTTTATGTATCACAAAACCTTTAGGTTGTTCCAGATAGACTTCCTCTTCAATGGTTCCATTTAGGAAGGCAGTTTTCACATCCATTTGATGGATCTTCCAGCCTTTAGCTGCAGCAATGGCTAACACTGCTCTCACAGATGTGTAACGGGCAATAGGTGCAAATGTTTCTTCATATTCAATGCCTTCCTTTTGAGAAAAACCTCTTGCCACAAAACGTTCTTTATGTTTTCTATATTGCCATCAATAGCATGCTTGATTTTGAAGAGCCATTTGGAAGAGACAACAAATTTCTCTTTCAGTCTAGGCACTATATACCATACATCATTCATTAGAATGGACTGATATTCCTCCGTCATTGCATCCTTCCATGCTTGATGTCTGAAGGCTTGTGTAACACTGACAAGTTTTGAGTTTATGATGTTGTTCATTAGAGCAACATAGCTAGAGAACCTTTTGGGTCTTTTACTTTACCTAAACGTTCCTTTGGGTGTTGCATGATCCTTAGCTTCTTTGATCATATTTCTAGCCCAAAGTGGCCTCTCTTTTTTGTTGTCATTTGTATTCTCATCTGAAGGAAGTTCATGTGGCATTTCCTTGGGATGCTCCCTCTGAATCTCAGGAGTAGGTTCTATTTCAGGTACTCTAGGGGAATAGGTTTCTATCTCACTAGAACTTCTTGCCCTTTTGAATGCAATGTCTTCTTCAAAGATGACATCTCTGCTCAATTCAATTTTTTTCTGCTTAGGTACGAATATCTTGTAGGCTTTGGAGTTTTCACTATAACCCACAAATACCACCTTCTTTCTAGAAGGTTCTAGTTTGAATCTCTTCTCTTTGGGCACATGAATATAGACAAGACAACCAAAAATTCTAAAATGACTAATGTCAGGTTTTATGCCAGTAAAGGCTTCTTCAAGAGTTTTGTTATCAAGATGAGAATGAGGACATCTATTTTGGATGTAGACAACAGTCCTAGAGGCTTCTGCCTAGAAAGAGGTTTCAATGTTTTGGTCAAGCAACATTGCTTTAGCAGCTTCTACAATGGTTCTATTTTTTCTTTCAGCAACCCCATTTTGTTGAGGGTTGTAGGCAACTGTGAACTCCCTCTTAATTCCAGCACTCATGCAAAATTCCTTAAAAATTTTAGAGGTGTATTCTTTCCCAGTGTCTGTCCTTAAGGTTTTTATTTTCTTCCCGGAGAAGTTTTCAGTAAGGGCTTTGAACTCTTTGAACCTTTTGAGCATTTCTATTGACTCTTTACACTTAAGGAAATAGATCTAGGTTTTCCTAGAGAAGTCATCTATAAATATGACATAGTATAGAAATCCTGCTTTAGAGGGTACATACATGGGTCCACATAAGTCTGAGTGAACCACTTCTAACACATTTAGGGTTTTTCTCAAGCTATTGTGAAAGGATCCCTTTGTATTCTTTCCTAGGGCACAACCTTTACAAGTTCCTTCATGAGATGGTTTTAACTTAGGTAAGCCTGTTACAAGTTTTTCCACAGAAGTTAGGGCATGGAAATGAAGGTGTCCTAATATTCTATGCCAAATCTCATTTGAATCAAAGGTGTCAAGGGTAAGGGCATGTTTAACTTCAGTGCATAGTTTGTAAAGGTACCCTTGTCTTAAGCCTGTGGTTTGGGATTTCTTGATAGTTGAGTTCTTAGGCCATGCTAGAACTTTCTCATCCGTAAAGGTAACTCTATATCCATTGTCTTCAAGGGAAGAGATGGATATTAGATTCCTCTTTATTCCATATACAAATAAGACTCGAGTGAGTTGAGGAGAAAGACCAGATTTCAGTTTGATTGAGCAAGCTCCAACCCATTTTACAGGGTGTGCAGAATCATCCCTAATGGTTACTTCTTCATCAGTCTTTCAATCATAGTTTCTAGGTGTTCTCTGAATCCTGTGATATGCCTAGAGGAACCACTATCAATTACCCAGTTGTGGGTGTTGTTAGATACTTGACTAGATAAGGCTGTATAGAACACAAAGTTCTCAGATTCATGATCTGAATTTGTCTTTCCTACTTTGGAAAAAGATTCTTGTTTCTTTGATCTGTCAGGGCACTTCATTGCATAGTGGCCATATTGATCACATCTAAAGCATTGAACTTGAGAGATGTCTTTCTTCTTAAAAGATCCCTTTCCATTAGAATTTCTCTTTCTTTTAAAAGATCCTTTCTTGTAGGAGTTTTTCGTATTCCTTTTCTTAGACGTTGTGTTGAGTACATGAATGTCTTCATCTATGTTCTTTTGTTTATTTTCTTTTGTGGAGAGTCTTGTTTCCACTTGAAGGTGGTTTGTTCTTAGCCTATCGAATTTGGGGAGTTTAGACCTCGCACTTATTCCTTGAACAAATGACTCCCATGAGTTTGGTAGGCCTCCTAGTGCAATTAGAGTTAAATATTTTCTATCAACCTGATATCCAATTGTGGATAATTGATCCCTTAGTTCAATGATCCTCATGAAGTATGCATTGATTGTTTCTCCTTTGTTTATTTGGATATTGTTGATTTGCCTCTTTAATGCAAGAGTCCTACTTGTATTTTTGATCTCATAGGTGCTCTCAAGAGATTTGAACATTTGATATGTAGTTTCATGTTTTGTTAGGATGGGCACTATATGATCCCTAACTGCATCTACTAGGATTTTCATGGCCTTTTCATTGTTTTCAATCCATTGAGTTTTCTCAGGATTAGCCTCAGGTTCCTTTTTGTTTTCTCTCACAAGTTAGTCTAATTTTTTCTCCTTAAGAATCATCATTATTCTAAATTTCCATGATGTGAAGTTGTTTGCTCCTACAAGACGATTTTCAAATCTGATCACACTTGACATTATGAAGAATGTGATGTGAATTTGATTTTAGAAAATACAAATTTTCCAGAGCAATCTGATATCTAGATTTGATTTGGATTCACACAACTTGGCTTTGATACCATGTAAATGTAATCAAGTATTTATTGACAGTACTTGATTAGTATCACATGTTCTGTTCCATAAAAAAAGCTTGTAGAAATATTTGTTTATAGTTTCTTAAGGGACTCATAAACTACAATTGTAGTTGACCATATAATATATTCATCACGATTGAGAAGGAGAACTTACGAAAAATGCAAGATATAAAAACATATCTTTCCACAGTGCATGTGTTAGCTACTTTATGGTTGGGATTTTTAGCTGGTTTATTAATTGAGATAAATCATTTTTTCCCAGATGCCCTAACTTTTCCCTTTTGTTTCGTTTTAATTTTCCTCTCCTGCGAACCCGAAAGAAAAATAAAATGATGTTATATTTATTTGCTTTTCTTCTTGGATAAAGAAAATAAATTAGATTCAATCTCTTTAGAATACAAGGGGGTTCAAGTTAGAATAAGACAAAATAGAAATCTAGATCCAAAAGTTCCTTCCACAAATAGTAAACTACTGAAAACTCTTAATTAAATATTTTATTACTTAATTCCATTCTCGTAATAAAATCTTTAATCATTCTTCGACAACTTCTATCCCTTTCTCTTTCTTCTCTTTTTTCCAAATTGAAAAGAAAAGAAGTAGATACAATATCCAAAGTAAGTTATATGGCCAAGGGTGGAAATGTAAGAGTAACAATTACTTTAGAATGTACTAGTTGTACTCAAGATAGTGTTGATAAAAAATCATCGGGTATTTTGAGATATATGACTCGAAAAAATCACCGCAATACTCCTCTTCGATTGGAATTAAACAAATTTTCTCCTTATTGTTACAAGCATACCGTTCATGGATAAATAAAAAAATAGATTGAATCTACAAAAATAGGAATCTACCATTCCTACCCAGATAGAGAAATATATGAAAGATATTTCTCTTTCTTTTTATTTTCAAAAAATATGTCACTATCAATATTTCTTTTCGAAATATTTTGAAAAAATAGTATTTGAAAGGTTCATAAAAAAAACTATGAATAAAATGAAACCATCTTTTCAGAATACATCTAAATCATCTTTTCATAATACATCTAAATCATCTTTTCATAAAACATCTAAGCCATATTTTCGGAATACATCTAAGCCATCTTTTTGGAATACATCTAAGCCATATTTTCAAAATAAATCTAAGCCATCTTTTCGAAAACGTTTATCGCCAATTCATCCTCGAGACAAAATGGATTATAAAAATATTAGCTTAATGAATCGATTTATTAGTGAGCAAGGACAAATACTATCTCGCCAAACGAATCGATTAGCATTGAAACAACAACGTTTAATAGCTAAAGCTATTAAACAAGCTCGTATTCTATCATTGATACCTTTTCTTTCTTTAAAATGAAAAGAAATTAGAGCCTAAGAAATAAACTTGCTCCTACATTGAATCGGAGCTCAGATATCTGACAAAGATAGCAAAGATTTCTTTTCTTTCTTTTTTATAAATGAAAATAATTAGAATTATCCAAGTGGATTTGTTCATCCGGAATTCATTTTCGTATTGTCTCTAGTTTCGTGGAGAATTTCTCTAGGAGATTGAGGTTTACTATTTCATAACTAGAGAATATTTTCTAAGATCATAGAGAAGAAATTATTATTTAATACATCTATTTGCGCAAGTGTTCTACGATTTGTAAACAACTGCCTTTTGTATAAAAAATGTATTAATTGATTATAGGAGACTCCATTAGCACAGGATGCTACATTAATCCAAGTAATCCACAAATGACGAAAATATCTCTTCCACTTAATTCTATCTCGGTGAGCGAAAACTAAGGCTCTCATCTTCCATTGGTTAGCAGTCCTAGAAAGTTTTAAATGGGCTTCCCGAGAGCCTGATACAAATCCGAGAATCTTTTTTTGACGGTTTTTAGCTATATATCCACATTTAACTCTGGTCATTGAAGTTGATTCTTCATTAATGAATAATCTATTTTTTGATCAATCATTTTTTTTTGTTTTGTTTATTAAGAATAAAACTGATTGTTCTAATGTATAAAATAGAGATTCCAATAGCTTTTGCTACTCTAACCTTCCCAACCATAATTCTCTTCAGTTAGGTGCCTTCCAAGTAGGCAAGGGATCAAACCTTGCATTTAAGTAAGAAAAAAAATAGAATATATATATATGTATATATATTATGGATTTCTTCATTTCTATGGTTCTTTTTCTAATGGTAAGGTCCTCTCTATACGTCAGAGCTGTAAGATATAAGATGAGTATTTGGTAACTTGTATAGTTTACCATTTTCAGCTCTACCCCCCCCCCCCCGAATTATCAAGTAATAAATACTCTCATGATAATATTTATAGATATAGTAATGACATGTAATTGTGAGAGTTAGCAAGGTAGCTGACCTTTTGCCTGTTCTCGCAGCAATAAAAACATATTTATGTTTTTTTCAATTTGCGTTATTTCCTCGCTCAAGGGATTGATGACCATTCGCTACCAATAAGGAAGTGCTTTTCATCCCACATTAAGGTGATTGGATTTGTACCAATGGAAACCATAAATTTCATCCCCGATAAGAGTAGATGCGCTCTTCTTTTGGAAGATAGAATCCCAAATTTTGATTTAAACCAACTCTTTTATGAAACTGGATTTTATGTCAGGAGAAGGCTAATCCATTTTGTTTTTAAAATCAGCTTGCAACTTTTTATAAATCTCTAAATTCACCAGATACTCTTCATTCATCTGCTTGATTTGATTTTGATCATGCATCATGGTTATCCAATCCTCTGTATCTTCTAGATCCAGATCTGGTTCGACCTACATTGAAAATGGTTCTAATGGATCTTGTACAATTTCTAAAGAGAATTTAATATTTGACATAGGCGTGGTCTAAATTATTACGGGAAGGTAATCATTTTTTTCTGTACTCTCAATATTTGGTCGAGTGTTTATCTTTATGGTCTTTTGTGAGCAAAACAGTTCTATCCATTGGATAATAGGTTTCATCCATTCGATAATAGGTTTTATCCTCTCGATAATAAATTTTTCCCGATGGGACGTATAATTCAAAATCAATTCACCAATGGGTTGCCAAAAGGATGACACTTTTGTCGTATTTTCAAAAGGTAATTCATTTTTTGTCCCATACAGAGATAAGAAACTAGTTTTTTTTTTATCAGTGTCAGTAGATTGAGGGTTAGCTTCATACCAAGGTCGCAAGAGAAAAGGATACACGATCTTGATTTGAATACCCTCTTTCACATAATCTTTGACCCAATCTTTAGGAACATCAATAACTGTCAATTCATATCCAACATAATTGCATTTGATATAAAATTCCTTATTCAAGTTGGACCAATCCTACTCCCATTCGGGAGCCTGAAATAATAAAATATGACCAAGATTTTTAACTATTATCAATGGAGGGAAATAGAGTTATTTTCTAAGATATGTATGAGTGAATAAGACCCAACTCTTAGATAGTGAAGCGATTCCCAATCGAAGCCCTGTTGTATTTGACGACACCGTTCTTCTTCCCTTTTCTCTTTCCTTTCTAAATATTTCTCAAAATATCTTACCAGTCCTGAAGTCATAAGATCGTTTTATTTTTCTTTAACAAATAATCTCTTAGGCTTGGGTTTTCCATCTGGCTTTTGAATCATCTCCTCTAGTCTCGTGAAAAGACTAGACTGTGGTCAAGGTATCCAATGGCTCAAGACTAAAAATTTATGTCTCTGAAAACGAATGGCTCCTTTAACTAAACATCTATGAAAATATCCTTCATATGGATAACTAAAGACATGTATATCTTTAGTTATGAGGTCCTCTTCTGCATCGTCCTCTTCCTCGTTCGATACGTTTTGTTCTTGAGTTCCTTCTTGAAACTCAGCTTCTTCTTCGGTTCTTTCCTCTTTGAACCATTGTAAGAATCCTTTAAAAAAATAAGATTCCTCCTTTTGTTGTTCATTTTCTTCAATTTCTTTTATTTTTTCAAAGGGCTTTATAACTATTAACTATCGCCTCTTTTTGGACGAAGTTCGAGACAATCTTTGAGAGCCATAGTATCATAAACACCCGATACTATGGTGGCGGGCCATTTAGGCACAAAAAATCGATTAAAGTCTCGAATTCGAGGTTCATAATCATTAACAATGGGTTTTTGCTTGAATTCCATGAATTTGGAATAAAGAACAATAAAATCTTCATAATCTTGATCAAGATTTTTTAGATTTTTTCTTCCAGCACCTTCTTTTTCAGAAGGAAGATCCTAGTCTGAAATCTCTTTAGGAATTTTTTTAACATGCATAGATATAGAAGAATCCAGTAGTTCGTTTGAATTCACTAAAAATAATGGCTCATAAAGCAAAGCCTGTTCTGTAGGAACAACACTCAGAAGCAATTCCCATTTTGGACCCGTGGTTTCAACGAAAAGATGCAATAAGAAATTAATAAAGAATCTTTTATCACAGGAAGTGATTCCCCTTTCTATTTTTGTGTTTAGATACGCTAGGGCCAATGTTTTCAACACATATTCCAATGAATCTTTCAGATAGATAGATTCAAATCTTGTTAATAGATCTTTCAATGTAGCTTCATCCAAGAATCTTCATGTTTGTTTGTCCTCTAATAAGAATAAACGAATTCTATCGAGCCACCATTTGAAAATAATTTTTATTTTCTCATTTCGATGAACGAATTTATCCTTATTTTCTGGTCGAATTAATGAAATTCAATCCAGTTGGTTGGTAGAATCATGGTTGTTCAATTGCCATTTTTGATTCTTTTGCAATCACTTGGTAGAGTCATCTGGTGGTAACATCCATGGTGATTTAAATTGAATCATCGATCCATGGAATGGCCCACTCAGTAAAGGATCATGTACTTCTGAAAGGGGCTTTCCATTTCCAATTTTCAAAAATCTTATTCTTTTTTTGATTACATCTCCAAGAGGAGATCCATTGCTTAGAGCTCTCACTCAGTCTTCAAGCTCTTTAGCTAATAAGATCTTCTCTCTAGTTTTGTAACTAGCCATTCATCAATGGCATTTTGATTTGGATCAAGACTTTGATTGCTCAAGTTTACCATTTTGGCAAAGAAAGACATACTGGGTGGAGCTGTGAAAGAAATTCTTTGGTGCCCGTCATTGAGACAAACATCGAAGAAATATTCAACGACCTGATTCTTCACCGGACCATGAAGAATGAAATTCCCTACACCAACATATCATTGGGGGAGGTTGAATCGATTAGAATCAAAAAATATTAATGGCCATGGTTTTACCAGCATGTTGGACAAAACTGATTCTGTTTCAGTGTCCTGATCCAAGTCTTTTAATGACAAAACTCTGATTAATTTCTTAGAAAGAGAAGGAATAGAAATGGGTTCATTAATAACAGCTTTTTTAGGAGCTTTCTTTCTCTTAGAAGTTTTTTTTATTCATTCTATCCGTTACCATTTTCTGTTCATCGTACAATTTCTTCTTCTTAGCGCTATATTCTTCCGTGTCCTGTTCTATCTCTTCTAGAGGACCCTGAATAAAGGATCTTTGGTCATTCCATTTAGTTAGGACCAATGATGGACTTCTCCCATAACATGTCAGCATAAAGTAACCAAAGAAAATAACTTGAAAAGTGAAAGTGAACAGATGCTTTTTCTTTCCTAATTTTAAAGGCGTATTTCCTTTGACACGTGAACAGAAGATTTTTGTCATTTAGACAAATAGAACTTGACTGCTTAACCATCCAACTGCGGTACTTAGCAGAAATAAGAGGTTGCCGCTATACCTAAACAACATCATGTTCACTAATCTCGAAAACACAAATTTACCAAAAAGGGCAGGATTCAGCAATTGGAGAGCTACTCCAAGAAAAAACTCTATTACGGAATTGTTAATCCAAGGGAACAATAGATTGGAGAAGAGTATTCTAATCAAAAGAAATAAGAAGACTGGCACAAACATTAGAGTCATCGCGTGAGGTTTAAATAACACTCTATAAATAGGGGAAAGATAAATCGATGAAAAGACTATAAATTGACCCACAAAAGAACCACTAAGAATCAATTTTCCCATAGGAATTATTTTATTATTATTATTCCTATGAACTATTTGATCCCGCAGTAATATGGAACTGACATAATACATCTGAGCTGGACCAATTGGCAATGTTGCTAAGAAACCGTAATATAATCCAAACAATATTACCGGAACACCTCTCTCTATCCTCAACAATACAAAAGCAGCTAAAGCAGTTATCATAAGTAACCCTCCCATTTTTGATAAATTAATTGGTTAGAAATTATATAATTGATTATATATTTGATCATATGTAATATCGCCTCTTGTGTTTTTTGAATGAGAAAGTGGAATAGAATAATCAGTAGAGTTCCATTAAACACAGTTTCCAATGGGTAGAACCTCCTCAGGGAATATAAGGTTTTCATGAGGCCGATCCTAAGCCACCATCCAAGCACGAATCTCCTGGGAAACAAAAATATGAGTCAATTCAATATTTTGACCATTGTTAGTATTGATTCTTCCAAAAAATAGAATGAAAACCTCTCTATAATACCTAATATAGACTAGCATACCGAAAGTTCAAAAGAAGTTCAAACAAACCGATAATGGTTCGTAATTCTAGAGTGTAGTATGATCATGACCATTCTGGCAACCCCAATTTTTTCAAATTAATGGAATTATCCCTCGTAATAGGACAACATTATCTACATTAATGTGTTTTTCTATCATAACAACATTTTATAGATGACTCTGTTTTTCTATCATAACAACATTATATAGATGACTCTTTTTTTCTATCATAACAACATTATATAAGATGATTCTTTCTATCATAACAACATTATCTACATTAATGTATTTTTCTATCATAACAACATTATATAGATGACTCTTTTTTTCTATCATAACAACATTTTATAGATGACTCTGTTTTTCTATCATAACAACATTATATAGATGACCCTTTTTTTCTATCATAACAACATTATCTACATTAATGTATTTTTCTATCATAACAACATTTATATAGATGACTCTTTTTTTCTATCATAACAACATTTATATAGATGACTCTTTTTTTCTATCATAACAACATTATATAGATGACTCTTTTTTTCTATCATAACAACATTATATAAGATGACTCTGTTTTTCTATCATAAATAGTTTTTTCACAAAGATCATTTACTTCTGTTAATTCAGACAATTTTCATTTTCTTGATTATTGAATCCCTGAATTCCTTCCCAGGCTTGTTATTTCTACCATTAAATGAAATTCCTTATTTAATCATATTAAGTATTAACTCCTTTAGTTAAATAAAGAATAATTCTTAAATTGGGATCATTTATAGCATGGCATTTATCTCAACAATTATAATATGCCATTATCTCTCTTTAAAGAATGATTTTCTCAAATTTATTTATATAGTTTATACTTTGTGTATAGTTGGTTAGGATGAATCTAAACCATTCAATTTAAAATGTAATGCAAAGTGTTGACTATTCAACAACTTATAAGAAATGTGAGATAGCCAATAGAAAATAGAACAAAATCTCCTGCTCTTCGAGGATGTCCTCAATGTAAAGGAGTATGTGGTAGGGTGTATGTGTGACTCATTTGGATCAAAAGCTGAAATGGACTAGGAAATTTCTCTAACAAGAAGAAAGAAGAACTTTCCTTCTGTTAAAAAGTATAGATCTATCATCTACTCTTATCGGGGATGAAATTTATGGTTTCCATTGGTGCAAATCCAATCACCTTGATGTGGGATGAAAAGTAGTTCCTCATTGGTAGCGAATGGTCATCAATCCATTGAGCAAGGAAATAACGCAAATTGAAAAAAACATAAATATGTTTCTATTGCTGCGAGAATGGACAAAAGGTCAGCTACCTTGCCAACTCTCACAATTACATGTCATTATTGTATCTATAAATCTTATCATGAGAGTATTTATTACTTGATAATTCGGGGGGGGGGAGAGTAGAGCTGAAAATGGTAAACTATACAAGTTACCAAATACTCATCTTATATCTTACGGCTCCGGTGTATAGAGAGGACCTTACTGTTAGAAAAAGAACCATAGAAACAAATAAATCCATAATATATATATACATATATACATATATATATTCTATTTTTTTCTTACTTAAATGCAAGGTCCGATCCCTTGCCTACTTGGAAGGTACCTAACTGAAGAGAATTATGGTTGGGAAGGTTAGAGTAGCAAAAGCCATTGGAATCTCTATTTTATACATTAGAACAATCAGTTTTATTCTTAATAAACAAAACAAAAAAAAATGATTGATCAAAAAATAGATTATTCATTTATGAAGAATCAACTTCAATGACCAGAGTTAAACGTGGATATATAGCTAAAAACCGTCGAAAAAAAATTCTCGGATTTGTATCAGGCTCTCAGGGAGCCCATTCAAAAAAATTTAGAACTGCTAACCAACAAAAGATGAGAGCCTTAGTTTTCGATCACCGAGATAGAATTAAGCGAAATAGAGATTTTCGTCGTTTGTGGATTACTCAGATTAATGCAACATCTCGTGCTAATGGAGTCTCCTATAGTAAATTTATACATTTTTTATACAAAAGGGAGTTGTTTACAAATAGTAGAACACTTGCACAAATAGTTGTATTAAATAATAATTGCTTCTCTATGATCTTAGAAAATATTCTTGTATTATGAAATAGTAAACCTCAATCTCCTAGAGAAATTCTCTGGGAAACTAGAGACAATACGAAAATGAATTCGGGATGAACAAATCCACTTGGATAATTCTATTTTTATTCTAATTATTTTCATTTATAAAAAAGAAAGAAAAGAAATCTTCACTATCTTTGTCAGATATCCGAGCTTCGATTCAATGTAGGAGCAAGTTTATTTCTTAGGCTCTAATTTCTTTTCATTTTAAAGAAAGGAAAGGTATCAAAGATAGAATACAAGCTTGTTTAATAGCTTTAGCTATTAAATTTTGTTGTTTCAACGCTAATCGATTCGTTCGGAAAAATAAGGTGACTCTTCAAGGAGGTCGGCCTCTCTTGAAAATAATAAATTACAAAATAATATCAAGGAAGGTCGGCCTTATCCATTTAAATAAAATGAGTATAAATTAAATAGCCATAGGCTATCATTTAATTTATTACAACTTAATGTGATCGCTATCATGTATGAAAAATGTGGTAGCATAGACAAGGCAGTGGACTATTTTTTAAAAAAACTTCAAAGAAATGTGGTCTCATAGAATTCTATGACAAACAAATGCAATTGACAACTGCTCATAGTTTTTAGTTATGCAATGTGAATTAATTGCATAACTTCTTAGGTTGACCTTGTAAAAACTATATTGTAATTGAAATTTTTTCATCTATGAACATCTAGTTGTTAGTTATGCAATGTGAAGTAATGATTTGAGTTTGAAAGATGTGTAATGCAATTTAATCAGCGATATAAATATAAACTACATAATATAACCATTATTTTTTATGCTATTGTACATTGATATTTAACCATTGCTCAAGATAAAATTTTCAAAGAGTTTAATCATGCACATGAGGAACAAATTAAATTTTGATTGTCAAATTCTATATATCAAATTATCCAATAATCAAGTGTATGTCCATATACAAAAATGGCATCGACGCGAACTCAAATAAAGTTTTACAAAATGTGGCATATGCCATCTCAATATGTATTCAAAATTTACATGCCAAAATATCTATCTCATCCTAAACTACTAGTGGATCATCAAAATGGAGCCTCTTTGAAGCACTCGTTGGCTCTGAAGGTAGTTGCACAAGAAAAATTCAAACCACAATTGAGATTAGTTATACTATATAATTTAAAATCGAATAATTAAAATCAAAATCAATATACATTGAATTTTAATTGAACTCTAAAATTGAAATATTGATTACCTGAAATATATGTCTCTTCAAAGGGTCGGGAGTCCTAGAATATACCAAACCAACATTTGAAATTCCAATCTATATATGTGAACAAAAACATAAAATTGATCCAAGTTAGCATATGATTAATTGTAATAGGAACATATTTACCAAACACAAAATAAAATAAACACATACCTCTTTAGGTTGATCTTTTTCTTTATCTCCTTTAGGTGTTTCGACACCTCCTCCTTGAGGTGTTTCAACACCTACTCCTTGAGGTGTTCCAATACCTACTCCTTTAGGCGGTGTGTCACTTGTCAACAAATCTGTATAGCTCATAATTGCCTGTACATAAAATTGACAAGTACATATGAAACTACCAATCTATGTCAATGTATGTATAATCAATATGAGATCTTAAAAATCTTAATTCAATCCAATTTGAGTTCAATTACCTTCCCTTTATCTAACTTTGCGCTTCCATATTCTAGACGAGGTTGCACCTCACTCGCACCAGGTATTTCCTACAAGAGGAAAATAAGATAAGCATATAAGTTATTATATAATTTCATTAATGACAATTCAAATGACAAGAAAGTATATAATATAAAATGTAAATGAGAGAGTGCGAAAATATATATTGTGTGTGTGTGTCCAAGCCAAATGAAATAGTCCTAAGGGTGCTATCAGTCACCCGTGTGAGCTCCTCCTCAGACATCAACTATTAAATAGACCATGTAAATAAATATTAGTACTTGATACTATCTCTTATTAATATTCATTTAAAAACAAATGCAAGTTATGAAATTACAACTTAAATCTTACCTGTGTCACTATTCCAGCATCCCCCTCTCTAGTAGGAGAGGACTCTATAGGGTGCGCTCCACTCCCCTATGACTGATTTATAATGTCCAAATCATGGAGGTCATAATCAAAAGTGTCCAAGGGATGCTTAGCGAGTTGTACAAGAGGACCCAAGCATATATGGCAGCACATAGTGCAAGTATGTGGCACACAAATATGTGGACCTGAGGAGGATGATGCAGCAGCACTCGAGCCTTCGCCAACATCACTAGAATGTGGCTAAGCTACTGTAGAAGAATGTGAAACAAAATGACCACTCAAAGAGTGAATAGCCTGAATAGTCTATGTGGCTGCATCCTGGATAATCTCTGGATGATATATTGGAGGTGGTGAAGGAAGGGGAGGAAAGGGAACATTTGGGCGTGGGACTACCCTAACGGCCCCTGGTCTATCTTAGGGCATACCTCAACCGATGCTCTAGAAGGGTTTAATGTCAAATTAATTGACATGATGCCCTAACAGAAACTCAACATATAATTTTTTAATAAAGTAAAATGGTATATCAGAATTATTGTTCAGTGGTTTATCAAATACCATACACCAACAATCCCAAAAGTTAGCTACAATGTCCCTATGCATGCACCATTTTATAGAAAGTTTTCTTTTATTAACATTCACTGGAAAACCAATGCAGGGGTCAATGAATAAAGAGGCTATTTGGGCTTTGGTTATTTGGAGATCTTTCACATCATCATAAGACAATCCACATCCATAACATTCTCTCATCTCTTCTTGCCACGAATAAAAGGAATTATGTTAGGTGGAGAGGGTTTCTATATTTTTAATTATTTCCTTCAATGTGTTTGTCATATCTCTCAATCAAGGGATTGTCTTATAAACTTCACAAATGCCCCTCAATTGCCCCAATTTTTCACCAAGTCTTCAATTGGTGGCTACGGAGGTGGTGGAGCATTTGGCTGCGGAGGTGGTGGAGCGTTTGGCATTTGTGGATTTTCATTCTCAACCATAATACCTGATTAAAGTTAAAAACTAATTAATCTAATTGAAATTACACAATATAAATGAAATTATTGTAAAAAAACCATAATTTTTAATAAAAATCCAAAAAGAACCCTACTTTTTCACAAAAATCCATAAAAAACTCTAATTTTTGATAAAAATACATCAACAGCACTAGTTTTTAATCAAAATCCATTTAGAAACATTAATTTTTAATAAAAATTCAATGTAAACTCTAGTTTTTGATAAAAATCAATAGAAAACCCTATTTTTGAAAAAAAAATCATAAAAACTACTTCAAATTAAGAGAATCTACTTGAAAAATTGATTACAACATTTAAAAAACCAAATTCTTACCTTTGAAATCGGATATCTGATAGAAGCGGATATCAGATTTTTGCTTTTCCTTGTGCGCCCGCATGCAAACTGTGAGAAATGAAGTTATAAGAGTCGGCTGTTTTTTTATATAATGTTTCCACAAATCGGATATCCAATTTGTAGAAACTAGGTTTGGGCTTTGGTTTGGTTAAATGTACTGATACTCGAACCTAGAAAAGTCAACTCGGCATTTCTGCGTTTTTGAGTCGATCCAAAACGTGATTTTTTTCTCATTGCCCATCATGATCTTGCACATACCCAACTGCTAAACCATAACAAGATCCATAATGTATTCCATGTATCCAGGGTTTAGAAGATCCTTGGGAAGCAAGTCATCCCTTGCACTGAGTTACCTCCTTTAGATGAAGAAGGGCAACTTACCTTGGAACCAGAAGTGATCCTAGATACCAGAAAAAGGAAATTGAGGAATAGGACCATTATTGAGTCTTTGATCAAATGGAAAGGACTCCATAAAGAAGATGCTACATGGGAAAGGGAAAATACTATTAAGCCATTCAAATATAAAAGAATTCAAGAAAGGTAAGACATAATGGCCCTTGACTAGAACACCGATACTCTATTGTATGTAATATCTTTAAATTAAGTTAATAAGACGTTGTTCTTGCTCATAAGCATCCCATGAAGATAATTTTCATAAGGATGGATATACTCAAATAGGGTATCCATAAGGCCTAGATAGGTCCAAGGTTCCTTCAAAGATCTTAAGGATGGATACACTAAAATAGGGTGTCCATAAGGCTTGAGAAGTGAAAGGCTCACTTCCGGGATTCAGGTTGGGTACTTTTAAGAAAAAAGAAAAGGGGGTACCTAGAAGGCCTGGGAAGATATTAAGAGTAACGAGGTTACAATATTTTCCCAGGATTATAAGGCTAGATAGACTTAGAAAAAGGTATCCAAAAGGCCTAGAAGGAGACTAAGGGTAACAAGGTTATGATCTTCTTCTAGGATTAGGTTGGATATACTCATAGTTGAGGTATCCAAAAGGCTTGGAAGGAGATTAAGTGTAACAAAGAGTTACAATCTTCTTCCAAGATAGGGCAAGGACACCAAGAAGGAACTACTTGAGGATAAGAAAATTCAAGAGGGGGAGACTTGTAATGTCCCCATTATGAGGAAATTATTTCAATAATAAGCTTAGTATATTTGTATTTTGAATAGATATAATGTCTACATACATATATATATGTATGTATATATATGTATGTATATATATGTATATATATATGTATATATATATGTATATGTATATATATATGTATATATGTATATATATATGTATATGTATATATATATATATATATATATACATATACATAAGTGTAGTAATATATAAATAAAAGATGTAATACTAATCAAACTATCCATACAACTGATCAAGGAGATAAATACAAATGGTTAAGGCAACAAACTAAAGATCATCGGTAATGAAGGGATGCATACATATCAGACACATCCCATGTAGAAAGATACATCCTGAGAAGAATTATGCCTATATCAAGACAAATTCGATGATGAGAGAAATCTTTAGAAGAAATGAATAAATCAGGAAAAAATGTGATAATATAGTAAACAACAATTAAGGTAGTGAATGACCACTAGAAGAAGCATCAAGAGACTCGAGCCCTGCACTCACGATTGATGACTATTAGACAAAAGGATTGTTTTCACATATGAGGATATCACTTAGCTAGCAAGTCAAATCCGAGAAGACACATGAGAAGAAGGAAAACACTTTGCAAGTCGAAGGCGTCATTAGAAGACAAACCCATACAATCAAAAACAATAACTGAAGATAAATCAATTACTAAGCAAAGATTCTAAAGGCAACGATTCAAAAATGACTATCAGACCTCAGCTGCCATTATCAAAATTTACCAACAATGCCTAGATATCTGCGATAAAGAAACTTATTCATTTGATATAGACTCTCCAATATAAATATGTATATATATCTAAACCTTCTAATCATATTAGTATTTTACTATTGAGAATTATTAAATATTCATAAATCAAAAAGTTTGGAAGCGAAATTATTCAGAAAATTAAGGGAACATCACAAATAAAAACCATAAGAACTAGTCTTGGCCCACAAAATGAAATTGGGAAGGAAATAAAAACAAGTGAAAGTAAAAAGCCCAATAGCCCTGTTACTTATTTTTCACTGCCAGCTCAAACGGGTAGAGCTGAATTATAAATTCAAGCCAAGGTACACAAGTTGTTCAAAAATTTCTGCTAAAGTACTCATTATTGTGCATTGTTTCATTACAGTGTAAATTTTAGTGATATTATGCAAAAAACTTTCCAAAATGATATCATAAGTCTGCATAATGTTTGTTGTTTTATTCATAATGTACAAACCAAAATCCCACACAAGCCGTGGGAGTAACTCAATTTGATTTTTACAATCAAATAAGGGGTGCATGAAGAAAGATAAGCTATACAACTGAAAATAAAAAAAGCATAGGGTAGAAAGTGATTCATCATTGCGTGGAATGATGAATCGTTAACAAGTTGAGGTCTTCAGTTGTGATGATAACTCCAGCTCCAACTCCAGTTCTAGCTCCAACTCCAGCTCCAACTGCAGCTCCAACTCCAATTCCATCTCCAGCTCCAGTTCCAGCGTACCTGCAAGTTGATGAGAGTGTGGTTAGAGCAATGCAGATCAAATCCTATCATATGCCTTCGCTACTAATAGAAATATAGATTACAGTCAAGCAGACATCCATCAAATGATTTCTAATTTCAAAGGCAACTCAAAGAGGGAGCTTTCAGCTTCTTTTATTTTTCTAACACGTTTGTTCACTGTGCAAGAATAGGTTCATTATATTCGTGATCATTTTATAAGATATGTGGACTAAAACGGGCTCCCACAAGGGTTGAGCCCAACATATCAAGGAGGACACACTCTCAAGTTACATACAAGAGTTCATTAATATTGATAGCAGTCATTAAAAGAGTTGCTGAAAATGAGAGGTTTGAAGATTTTCAGAAAAGCTTGAAAATACAAGCACAAATACCCAGATGGAAATAATCATAGGTGCGGCCTGGGAGAAGCTTCTCCTTCATTATGTATAAAACCCACTTAAGGTTTACCCGAAATCTCAACTACAGAAACTTCAAGCTCAAACAAATGGAGAACACTCAGTGGTTTTGAAGGTCTTTTCACATAGAACAAATGAAGAATATCAATTACATCATTGTTATGCACAATTGCATGCCTCGTTCCACACTTAATTGAGCTCGAATATAGCATATTATAACAAGAAAATGCATAAGGTGTTTCTCTTTTCATCTTTTATTTCTCAAAGAAATACAGAAGCCGAGTCCAGCCACTTTTACAAGAGAACAATCTAAGGCGCCAGCTACAGGTGCATGGCCTGAGTTCATATGTGACCCAACAAAACAACAAGGCATAGTGAACGTAAATAAAATCCTCATAGCCGTGGCTTGAAGGCATGAACAACACTTTCAAAATAAAGAATATCAAAAGGAAGTTTCATTTGTGTGCCAAAAAGTGAACTTACTCATAGATTTGCGTGCATGGAAATCGCCTAGTAAGCTTCAGAGACTCCTCCAAATCACTCACCATAGAGGCTTCCAGGAAGGATTCAATATAGAACAGCAAGGGAATACTGAATTTCGAGCATCAAAACCCCATTCTCTACTATGGCAGCGCCCAGCAAGAGCATAACCTTCTCAAACAGGAATGAAAGAATGAGTTATGTTTAGGGTTTGGGCTTATCCTTTTTCCCTATCTTTGGGTCGATGATTTTTTACTATCTTTTGTCAAAAAATCAAACAAAGAATAATCATTCTACATTAATTGGCCCGTGGTAAAGACTTGCAAGTCAAAGATCCTAATGATAAGGTATAGACCGATGGACATATATGGTGATGGCCAATTTTAATTTTTTTCTAAGTGTGAAGTCTAATATAGGTTGTGCTTGGACAAGCTCATCGAAGACTCCAAGTCTTCTAAAAATAGAATTCAATATTAAACAATATTAAAGTGAAAGTTTGTGGCTTCTTAAAAGGTCTTTTTGTTTTTCACTATAATATTTACTAAGAGAGTAAATATTAAATATTGAATGAAGATAATATTAATTTAATGTTATATTTTCTCATCCGTGTAAAGTTAAATTAATTAAATGATAAATTGTGTCATTTAATTAATTTTAACTATTTTTAGAGAAAATGTAACATTAAGTTACTTTGTTGATCATGCAACATAAAATATTAAGCAAAGATGGAGTCTCAGTTAGGCATGGGCGGATTGACACAAATGAGATGGTTTTCGCATGCTTGGGCCCACCTTTTGAGGGATTTGTAGTTCAGTTGGAGTGCTACATGTTTCAGTTATGACTTGACAATGAGTTTGGACCATCATGCTCTCATTTTTGCATGGATTTGAACCCTTTTTTAAGAGATATTTGCTTCTGCTCATAAATTGCCTTGGAGTTATCATTTTCTCACTGAAATTGACTTTTAGTTCCATCTCCATGCCTTTTTGAAGGCCTTTTGTATATATTGGAAAAACTTAATTGTTTTTCCTAGTTCTTGTTTTTCTCCTTTGCTTTTTGCAAAACGAATTATTTGTAACTCAACATTATTTCAGATTAATACAGTAGTAGGTTTACAGGTTATGTTAGTGTATATTTTGCAGATTTTTTCCTTCTGTTATTATTGTGAGTCAAGTATTAGCCTTCTTAGATTCAGGTGTTGTGTCTTATGAGTGTTCTGGATGCAAATTTATTGTGTTTCATATTGAAACCTTTAAACTTCTGTCACATTCATGAATGCATGTGCACAAAAATATGTTCTTAGTTGTAGGCCATAAATTGTGCTCATAATATATTCATTTCTTTAAGTTGTGAAAGTATTTTTTCCTTCATAAAGAATGATTTATCTATCCTTTCTATGAAACATTTATGCAGTTGAGTTGTTCAATCTGAGTTGTGAAAATAGGCTCATGAAGAATCAGTTGTGACTTAAATCTGTTGTCTTAAATTTCCAAATAGATGCATCACCACAGTTAAAGTTTTACAGCTTAGAAATAAGATTTAGTCTTTCTCCTTTTTCCACCAAATTACTCAGTTATTAACCAGAAAATTAAATAGGAACTAGCCTAGAATCTGGAGGTCTAATTCCTTATAGGGTAACCACATCCTGGAATTAGTACCCATGTTTCAATAGATTGCTGAATTTCTACATTCAAGCATTCAGGTGCAATCTGTTTGATAATAGTTTTTGGCACGCCCGGTGGGATAGGATTTAATTATTCAAGATGTTTTTTTGGTATGTACAACAAGTTACCAAGTTTTCAAAAGAGCTATATTCAAGTACCTGGCGACTTCGTGTTCAAGATTCAAAGCAGATTAGTAGCAAGATTATGAGAAACATCCAGATGAGAAGAAGCTCTTCTTCATTCAAATATATGCAGTTGTCTTCACCAAAAAGAAGAGGAAGGACAACAAATAGAATATCTGAGAGGCCTTCAAGAAATCTATCAATTTCTCCAAATTTCAGAAAACAACCAATAGTTTATACATAAAAAAGGAGAGGTAGATTATCAACAAGGCAGCAAAGCTCACATTCAGCTTCACCAAGCTATTGAGAATCTATCTCACCTGTACCAATTTTGCAAGTCGTAAAATTTCATAACACCAACAACTTTGATGGACAGAGTGCATGCATTTGTACCATTCAATGGGGGCAGCCCATTGAATCTAGCACAACATGATGATATACCAGTTGCAGCGTTAAAAATTTTGCCTTTTCTCACTGGCGAAGAGCAAACAACACTAATAGAGCATATTAGAGATATGGCTTCGCTATGTGGAGTTCACCATGTTACTCAAGAAAATGTCACATTAAGGTTGCTAGTAGCATCTTTCAAAGGCAAAGTGCTCCAATGGTTTCACAGTTTACCTGTTAATACAATCGCCACATGGGATGATCTAGGAGACAAACTGAGCAAGCAATTTTCAAAAAAATTTGATCATCTATCTCTAGTCGAGCAAATGACGACTATCAAGAGAGCACCACAAGAACAGATAATGGATTTCAACTTCAGGTTTCAATGAACATGGACAAGGATTCTGGTAACGGTAAGAGCTACTCCTGATCACGCTTTTTTGTATTATCTTAGGTCATTAAACAGTGATATAGCTTTAATGATTCAGTCGATGGGAGGACTAACATTACCAGCAGCCTACGATATTGCTATTAGAGAAGAAAACAACCATATACAGGCTGGTAAAATTGCACCAAGGCTGCCTATGCCCATATTTCCAGATATCCATCCCATGATGCCTATCAATTTACCTCCTATTGCCACAATTCCTGTCAATTTAGCTTTAGGCTATTAGCCAATTGTCCAAAATAGTGTTTTTCCAACACAATCAGAATTCCGAGAGCTAAAAGGTAATCAACAAGAGATGGAAAATTTATTGCAAACAGTTAGCAATGATTTAGTCAGTATCAAGAGGCAACAAAACCAGAATCACAGACCTTACCAAGCACCTTTTCAGCCTAACAGACCTCCCTATTAGGCTGACAATCAAGGACAGTGTAGAAATTTCAATCCTAGGCCACCATACAACCAGAATCAGCAAGCTACCAACTCATCTAAGGAGCTTGTTCTAGTTCAAAACAACTTAGCACACGATTACGTATGGTGTTACCCATGTAATCAGCCCCACAATCAGGCTACTTGCATGATGGATTAATTAATCAAGCTCTGATGGTACAAAGCACATATGCTGCAACAGAAAATATAGTGAAAGATACAAATGATCAAACACAATAGAATGATATGGATGTTGCCATGATGAATTGGCAAGGCAACAAATTTTGTGGAATAAATCAGGTACAAGGTCAAAAACAGTCTGACACATCTATTGCAACGAACACAAGATCCAAGAAAAGAGCAATAGATCTAAGACAACAAGTTGTTTCTGAAAAATAGCAAGTTGATAAAGTTAAACAGAAAGTTGTTCAGCAGAAAATTCAAGTTCCAGTAGCTGATAAAGAGAATTCATAGCTTCCTTCTTCACAAAATGTTCAAATTATACCAAGGAAGCAACCTGACATTGCTAAAGAACAACAAAAACAAGTTGAACCAGTTAAAGAGCAGCAAAGAACTCAACCAAATCCAGTGCAAAAGGAGACTGATGTTCCTAAAGCCCAACATAAGGTTAGTTCTCCCACCTTTAATATTGTAGATCATATGAAGAAAGCGATTGTTAGCATCACTATGTTAGATGCATTACACTTACCTAGGTAGAAAGAAGGTCTACAAGAAGCTTTGGCCGAAAATTCCATTTCTGACAAAACAGCTAGAGAATAGCCAAGAGTTCTTGCAAATAGTTCAAACAACTCAAGAGGTAAAACCACTGCCCTTTTATGTTAGTCTAATTATTGGTAATAGCATAGTGCATAGTTGCATGATAGATTTAAGAGCAAGCAACTCAATCATACCTAAACATCTTGTATACAAGTTAGGTCTTGAGTACAAGCCATTGTCAAAAGGGGTAGTTCAGTTAGATGGCACAACCATTAAGTATGTAGGAGTTATCAAAAACCTACCCCTTACATTGCATGGCTGTCCAAATTTTCAAATACCGCAGGACATTTATGTTATTGATCTCCCACCTTATTTTGTCATTTGTCTATCTAGATATTTCACTGCAAAGTTAGGTGGTTATCTATCATTATACTGGTCTCACATGTTTTTCAGAACTAGATATGGTACTAGAGTTACCATTAAGTCAGAACCACAGGCCAAAGACCATATTGAGCCCTATGTGCCAAATCCTATAAACGCAAACCTAGCTTACCATGATCAGGAGGATCAATCCATGACCCTCAACCTCACTGTACCTATAGAAGGCATACCTAATATAAATTTAGATGAGTGGGCAACTGAGAATCATGAGATGGACCCGTTCAGTCTCATGGATGAAGTAGGTTTGGGCGTTTATATGATTCGGGAGCTCGATATCATTATTCCAAATCTAGTCAAGGAGGAAAAAGGGGAAGAACAACAAACTGGTCAGCTTTGGAAGTTATACTTTGATGGATCTAGGAGTAAAATTGGTGCTAGTGGAGGAGTAGTGCTCATATCACCTAAACAAGACAAGTATTATTTAGCTTTTAGATTTTCTTTCAGTTTCTCTAATAATGTTGTTGAGTACAAAGCATTGATACACATTTTAGAGTGGGCCAGAAAAAGGAAAATTAAGTGTTTACAGGTGTTTGGTGATTCTGAATTAATAGCAAATTAGGTTAGAAATCTGAATTTAACAAATAATGATTTGTTGAAACTGTATAAGCATCGTGTTTGGGACTTAATTGAAGAGTTTGATGCATTTAATCTGCAATCAATACCCAGAAACCAGAATAAGCATGTTGATAAACTTGCTGCCATGGGATAAAAATTTGACATCCTGGCTGAAGTTCATAACGTACAAATGCAGCAATATGTGAAGGTAGTTGTTAGACCTTCAGTACTTGATAATAATGTAAGCTGACATTTTTTTGACAGTGATGAACATATAGTTCATTTCTTGATGGAAGAAGGAGAGTTTTCTATTGGAAACCAATGCAAGTTTGATTAACAATATGGTGATCAGATCATGCAATTGAAGTCTAATAAACTACCAAAAGGTTTGGTGACTCTTGAGTCCATTTTCAACATTGATGACCAGGTTAGAAAATATAAATCCGGCATCACAATGAAGCAGGAACATTATGAACAAATATAAATATTCAAAGACAAGCTCCTTAAGCTTTGAAAAGTCTGTACAAAGGAGGAACAATAGGATTTTATCTCACTTTGTCAAGAATTCAATGACATCTTCGCTTCGGCATATGGCGATCTGAATGGATTTAACCCTGAGTTAGCTCAACATACAATTGAGCTGAAACCCAATGCAAAACCAGTCAGAAAGAAGTAAAGGCCCCTAAATCTGAAACTAGAACACTTGATGAAAATAGAATTGAAAAAGCTAATTGAAGGGAGTATTATATTTACAATCAAGCACACTTCTTGGGTATCTAATCTGGTGCCCATCAGAAAGAAGAACGGAGAGATAAGATTGTGTGTTGATTTTTGTGATCTAAATAGAGCTTCACTTAAAGATCACTATCCCCTACCTTCAATGGAGTAGATACTGTAGGTTGTTTCAGGATCAGAAAGGTTCTCATTGTTGGACAGATATTCAGGTTATAACTAGATATTGGTTAAGGAAGAAGACTAGTATAAGACAACCTTTACCACCAAGTGGGGTACTATGGCTTACAAAAAAATGTTGTTTGGATTGTCAAATGCAGGAGCAACCTTTCAGAGAGCAATGGATATGGCTCTCCAAGGTTTGATAAATAATTTTGTTCTTGTTTACTTAGATGATATCACTATTTTCTCACAAAATGAAAATCAACATTTTGGTCATCTTAGACAGATATTCGAGAGATGCAGAGAATATGGAATTTCTTTGAATCCAAAGAAGAGCATTTTTTTTTGTTCACGAAGGTAAGCTTTTGGGTTACATTGTTTCAAAAGATGGTATTTCTATTGACCTAGAACGCATTGCAGCCATTTTGGCTTTACCACTGCCTACTCATAGAAAGGGTTTGCAAAGATTTTTAGGAAGAATAAACTCCGTTAGGAGATTTATTCCTAACATTGCAGTGTTGCTACAACCTCTCACAACCATGCTGAAGAAGAACATGTAGTTTAGTTGGACGAATGAGGGTAAGAACAGTTTTGAGAAGATTAAAGAGGCACTTGCAACAACTTCGACACTAATAAATCCAAACTTTGATAAGGATTTTATATTGTATGTGTTTGGTAGTGTTGATACAATTTCTGCCATGCTTTGTCAGCAAAATGATCAAGGACTTGAACAACAAGTTGCATTTTTTAGTCAAATTTTGCATGATTATGAAACAAGATATTCTTTTGTTGAAAAGCATGTGCTTGTTGTAGTAAGGAGTCTTAAATTTTTTAGACATATGCTTTCTAATAATAAAATACATTTGCTAGTAGCTCATCCAACAGTCAAGGAATTTATACTGAATAAAGACATTAATGACAAGCGAGCAGTCTGGATAACCAAGGTGATGGAGTATGATCTCAGTATAAAGGTTACCAAGCTTGTTCGAGGTAAGGGACTGTGTGAAAAACTCATAGAAAATGAATAGGACAACAATGAAGAAGTCATAACAATTCTGAATAATGAAGAGGAACCTATTGTTTCAATTTTTCCAGCTGATTGGATCCATCAAATGATCCATTACTTGCATACTAGAGATTTCCCAGAAGGTATGGACAAATCTAAACGAAGGTATTATAGATTACAAGCAATTCCTTATGCAGTAATAAATGATGTTTTGTATAAAAAGGACTTCAATGGAGTATGTATTAACCCATATCAGATTGAAAGAATTATGGAGGAATTCCATGATGGACCTGCTAGAGGTCACTTTGCACCACATACTACAGCCCTAAAAATCATGAAAGTGGGGTACTATTGGCCAAACCTTTTCAAGGATGCTTATGCTTATGTCAGAAAATGTACTAAATGTTCACTGTTTGTAGGAAAACAAAAGTTAGCAGCCCTACCCCTGAATCCAATTCAAGTTGAGAAGCCATTCAAAAAGTGGGGACTTGATTTCATCAATCCTATTAACCCACCATCAAGTGTAGGGCACAAGTGGATCTTAACAACAACATATTACTTCATGTAATGGACAGAAGCAGTTGCTCTAATAGATGCAAATGAAACACCAGTCCTAAATTTTTATCAAGATATAATTTCTAGGTTTGGTACACCTGAGTCTATCATTTCAGATAATGCTTTAGCCTTTGTTGGCTTAAAATTTTCAAATTGGTCAGTAAGAATAACATTTATTTGAACACTTCATCCAATTATTACCCCCAAGGTAATGGATAGGAAAAATCGACAAACAAGAATCTAATTAAGATCATTAAAAAGACAATTGAAGATAATCAGAAGTCATGGCATGACAAGCTTAAATTAGCCCTTTGGGCTGATAGAGTTACACCAAAATGGTCAACAAGTTTTTCACCGTATGTTTTGGTTTATGGTAAGGAGGCAAAGCTGCCTATTTCAATAGAGTTCCCAACTCTGAGCTACATAAGGGAACTGGAGTTACTTGAGGAGCAACCAATGCAAGTTAGGCTTGTTGAGTTAACAAAGTTGGATGAAACCAGGAAGGAAGCTTCAGATTCATCATTCTCAGATGAAGAAGACATTTGACAGGAAAGCAGTAGCAAGATTCTTCAATGAAGGTGATTTAGTTTTCAAATGGGATGAATTAAAGAGTAGGCCTGGAAAACATTCCAAGTTTGATGCCATGTGGGATGGCCCAAACATTATAAAAGAAAAGAAAGAACATAACGCTTTCCAACTCTCAAGGTTGGATGGAGAAGTGTTGCCAATCCCCGTTAACGGGATCCATCTCATGCAATGCTATTAGGCAGTTTAGTTTCTGTTGTACATAATAATATAGTTTCAGTTTCAGTATGTTTTCAATAAGTGCTCATTGCACATTGGTTTCATTCAGTATTCTTTCACTTTCAATAAAGTGCAGTCACTACACTGGGGTTTTAGATTCTGTCATAAACATAATTGCAGTAGTTTCTTTCAGTTTGTTTGTTTGAGGCTGATTTACAGATTTTTTCAGAGGAGGTTAAGAGCAACAATAGACTCCATGCCCAATGGATAAGCTACATAACTGGTCTATGGTGTTTAGCAGGCAAACACTCCATAGATGTCGCCAATTTGTTACCTATTTTTCACTGTCAGCTCAAACAAGTAGAGCTGAATTGTAAATTCAAGCCAAGGTACACAAGTTGTTCAAAAATTTCTGCTAAAGTACTCATTATTGTGCATTGTTTCATTATAGTGTAAATTTTAGTGATATTATGCAAAAAAATTTCCAAAATGATATCATAAGTTTGCATAATGTTTGTTGTTTTATTCATAATGTACAAACCAGAATCCCACACAAGCCGTGGGAGTAACTCAATTTGATTTTTACAAACAAATAAGGGGTGCATGAAGAAAGGTAAGCTATACAACTGAAAATAAAGAAAGCATAGGGTAGAAAGTGATTCGTCATTGCCTAGAATGATGAATTGTTGACAAGTTGAGGTCTTCAGTTGTGATTATAGCTCCAGCTCCAACTCCACTTCCAGCATACCTGCAAGTTGATGAGAGTGTGGTTAGAGCAATGTGGATCAAATCTTATCATATGCCTTCGCTACTAACAAAAATATAGATTACAGTCGATCAGACATCCATCAAATGATTTATAATTTCAAAGGCATAAAACTCAAAGAGGGAGCTTTCAGCTTCTTTTATTTTGCTAACACATTTGTTCACTGTGCAGGAATAGGTTTATTATATTCGTGATCATTTTATAAGATATGTGAAGTAAAACGGGCTCCCACAAGGGTTGATCCCGGCATATCAATGAGGAAACACTCTCAAGTTACATACGAGAGTTCGTTAATATTCATAGTAGTCATTAAAAGAGGTGCTGAAACTGAGAATATAATATAAGCAACCTTATTTCAAAAGATTCAAAAAAATAGCATGAGGAATTCATCGATTTTGAGAATTCATAGATTTTATTGATACCACTATTTCAACTCTTCTTTGCATTTTCTACATTACATATAAATGAAGCATAGAGCCTCTTTACATTAAAGAGAAATAGAGTACTCATGCAATGAAATGTTCTCATAGCTTCAAAAGCTTATAATAGTTGACAAAAGGACAAAAATAGTCATGGTGAACATAAATGGTTAGCAAAGAGAGAAAAGATTTTTTGTTATCTTTCTCAAAGGGTTTCAGAACAATAAAGAAAAAAAAGCAATATTTTGTGCATGGATATTACAGTCAAAGGCATATAAGCAAAAGCCATATATTAAGCAATATTCGGGATAAAAGACAACATGATTAGTACAAATCACCAATAACAGTACCATGTATCAACTCTAGAGGAGCTTTAGTAAATGGGGTATATGCATCAGCATATCTAAAGAAGAACAGTTGCTTGGAATAACCATATGTGTTTTCTTCTAGAAATTTTCTACTACTTATGATCTAATCAATGTTAAGGGTTTTTGGGAAAAATGTAAAAATCATTCATTTTCAGAATATTGCTATGGAAGAAAAAGACAAGTCTAAAACCATCCCTATGAGACACATACAGTGTAAGAAGGGAATTATTTCTAATAATTGGAAGTTCTATTCGAACCTTTTAAAAGAAATGTGCAAGGGTTCAAACATCGTCCTAATCTTATAGAAAATATCCAGTCAAAATGCAATCATAGCTAGGTTATGAAAAAGGGTTTCATATTTTTCATTGTTGATTGCTGCTAATCAGGCTCAAGTCAAGAAAAATGCACAATGAAAGAGACATATATATTGTCATACATGGTCGCCATAGAGAGCAAGCAGAAAATTAAAATGCAGCATTTCTTCATTTTCCATGTTACCCATGCGAGGTTTTGTTAGAAGTTACAGTGTAGATCAGAAAATCATGGAGGTCACAGCCTGGGACAGCCTAAGGATCTTTTTCAGTTAAATTTTTTCACATACCCACTTGGGGTTTCAACATTTAAGCCTGAAGAAACAATAGTTATCAGCAAGGTCGAGCCGAGGGTTGGGTTTTTTACATTTAATAAAGGTATAAATCTATGCACATCAGAGAGATGTATGCCCAAAGGAATTCCTCAATGGCGGCCATGAGAGGTTTGAAGATTTTCATAAAAGCCTGGAAATACAAGCATAAATACCCAGATGGAAATAATCACAGGTGCGGCTTGGGAGAAGCTTCTCCTTCATTATGTATAAAACCCACTTAAGGTTTACCCGAAATCTCAACTACAAAAACTTCAAGCTCAAACAAATGGAGAACACTCGGCAGTTTTGAAGGTTTTCTCACATAGAACGAATGAAGAAAATCAATTACATCATTGTTATGCACAATTGCATGCCTCGTTCACCCTTAATGGAGCTCAAATATAGCATATTATAACAGGAAAATGCATAAGGTGTTTCTCTTTTCATCTTTTCTTTCTCAAAGAAATACAAAAGCCAAGTCCAACCACTTTTGCAAGAGAACAATCTAAGGAAGGTGCTAGCTACAGGTGCATGGTCCAAGTTCATATGTGACCCAACAATACAACAAGGCATAGTGAACGTAAATAAAATCCTCATAGCTGCGGCTTGAAGGCATGAACAACACTTTCAAAATAAAGAATATCAAAATGAATTTTCATTTGTGTGCCAGATAGTGAACTTACTCACAGATTTTGCGTGTGTGGAAATCGCCCAGTAAGCTTCGGAGACTCCTCCAAATCACTCACCATACAGGATTCTAGGAAGGATTCAATATAGAACAACAAGGGAATACTGAATTTCAAGCATCAAAACCCCATTCTCTACTATGGTGGTGCCCAACAAGAGCGGAAGCTTCTCAAACAAGCATGAAGGAATGCGTTATGTTTAGGGTTTGGGCTTATCTTTTTTCCCTACCTTTGGGTCGATGATTTTTGACTATCTTTTGTCAAAAAATCAAGCAAAGAATAATCATTTTGCATTGCTTGGCCCGTGGTAATCACTTGCAAGTCAAAGATCCTAATGATAAGGTGTAGACCGATGGACATATATGGTGATGGCCAATTTTAAATTTTTTCTAAGGATGATGTCTAATATAGGTTGTGCTTGGACAAGCTCATCGAAGACTCCAAGTCTTCTAAAAATAGAATTCAATATTAAACAATATTAAAGTGAAAGTTCGTGGCTTCTTAAAAGGTCTTTTTGTTTTTCACTGTAATATTTACTAAGAGAGTAAATATTAAATATTGAATGAAGATAATATTAATTTAATGTTATATTTTCTCATCCATGTAAAGTTAAATTAATTAAATGATAAATTGTGTCATTTAATTAGTTTTAACTATTTTTAGAGCAAACGTAACATTAAGTTACTTTGTTGATCATGCAACATAAAATATTAGGCAAAGATGGAGTTTCAGTTAGGCATGGGCAGATTGACACAAATGAGGTAGTTTTCACATGCTTTGGCCCACCTTTTGAGGGATTTGCAGTTCAGTTGGAGTGTTGCATGTTTCAGTTATGACTTGACAGCGAGTTTGGACCATCATGCACTTATTTTTGCATGGATTTGAACCCTTTTTTCAAAGATATTTGCTTCTACTCATAAATTTCCTTGGAGTTATCATTTTCTCACTGAAATTGACTTTCAGTTCCATCTCCATGCCTTTTTGAAGGCCTTTTTTATATATTGGAAAAACTTAAGTTTTTTTCCTAGTTCTTTTTCTTCACCTTTGCTTTCTGCAAAGCGAATTATTTGTAACTCAACATTATTTCAGATTAATATAGTAGCTGGTTTATAGGTTATGTTAGTGTATGTTTTGCAGAGTTTTTCCTTCTGTTATTATTGTGAGTCAAGTATTAGCGTTCTTAGATTCAAGTGTTGTGTCTTATGAGTGTTCTGGGTGCAAATTTATTGTGTTTCATATCGAAACCTTTAAATTTCTATCACATTCATGAATGCATGTGCGTAAAAAAATGTTCTTAGTTGCAGGTCATAAATTGTGCTCATAATATATTCATTTCTTTAAGTTGTGAAAGTATTTTTTCCTTCATAAAGAATGATTTATCTAGCCTTTCTATGAATTATTTATGCAGTTGAGTTGTGAAAATAGGCTCATGAAGAATCAGTTGTGATTTAAATATGTTGTCTTAAATTTCCAATTAGGTGCATCACCATAGTTAAAGTTTTACAGCTTAGAATTTAGATTTAGTCTTTTTTCCTTTTTCCAGCAAATTACTCAGTTATTAACTAGAAAATTAAATAGGAACCAACCTAGAATCTAGAGGTCTAATTCCTTATACGGTACCCACAACCTAGAATTAGTATCCATGTTTCAACAGATTGCTAAATTTCAACATTGAAGCATTCGGGTGCAATCTATTTGACAACAAGCCCAAAGGGTTTGGTTGCAATAGAAAATATAACCTATGAAAATTGCATAGAGGAAGAAGGATCAAACTATGAGGACATATACATGGAACAAGATCTACTAGAAGAAAATGAACTAGATATTATTGATCCAAGATGCATTAGCTAGTCTGTGGAAATTGAAATGGGAAAAATTAAAAAGGAAGAGGAAGAGGAAGAAAAAAAAGAAAACAGAAGGGAGAGGAGGAGGCAATCGAAAAGGGCTTCAAGAGCATATCCAATTTTTTGATATCCAAGGGATGAAAAACCTCCCTTGGAGAGAAACTAAGATAACCACATGGAATGTCAAGGGCTTGAACACCCCTAAAAAATGGCACTTGGTTAAGCGTCACATGGAAAAAGTAGCCTTAGACATAATAGTGCTACAAGAAATAAAGCTTGATAAACAAGAAGCTGAAATGTTTTTGAAGTACTATAAAACATGGGAAGGCACATTTAAAGAAGCTACATGAATCGCTAGAGGTATGGCAATCCTTTGGAAAAACATTAGTATTAAGATGAGTCTAACTTAGGCACATAACAATTGGTTTGAATGTAAAGTATAAGATTTTAACATCAATATGGTGTTCAACCTGTTCAACATATATGGCCCCATCAAAACAAAGTAGGAAAAAGAAACCTCTGAAGCCTTAAGCAACATAATAAATAAAATTAGAAATAACTTGTACATAGTGGGTGTCGACTTTAATGCCATCATGGACCTATCAAGAAAAAGTGGAGGCCTAAAGGAAATCACTAGGAATATGCAAGAATTTAGGGAATTTGTGGAAGAAATCAAAGTCATAGACTACCCAACTTCCAATGAGATATGCACATGGACAAAAAAAAGGGAAGGGTTTAAAAATATTTCTTAAATATTGGACCAGTTTCTCATATCTTACAATTGGATGGAGATGAATTTAACCATGGGAACCACCATACTACCAATTTTAGTCTCGGACCATTTCCCAGTGCTAATGGAAATAAGAACTGGCCTCACTAAAGTCAAGAACTACTTCATGTTCGAAAACATGTGGTGGAGAGAGGAAAGTTTTATCCCTGTTGGGATTAAGGTGTCTCAACCTTAGAGTCCTAACATTGATTTAATTTGATGTAACTTATATATTTATTTGTATTATTTAATTACCTATGGTGTCATGTCATCAATTGGGGTCCACTGGTTGGGTGGCATCCCCATTGGAGGTGACTGGATGACACAAAATCATCCCAAGTGGACATAGGCATCCTAATTTGGAATCTATGAAATCTTATAGATTCTATGACGCGTCAGAAGGAATATTTGAATGCATGGAGAAAGCTGGCACCCAAAATGGGTTATGACAGGATGTGAGAGAATCGACTATTTTTAGCTGGTTATGACAAATTCTCTTACAAATCCTATGATAGATGCTATGATAGTTTTATGATAGATGTTATGATATATTCTATGACAGTTGTAAGGCATCTATCATAGCCTATTTTTAGCATATTCTAGGTACCCAAGCTTGGAAGAATAATATCTACATGTTTGACACTTGTCGGGGGTGTAAGGGAATGTTGTACATGTGTCCAAAAGCATGTCCAAGGTGTTGAAACTTGTTCCTTTTGAATTTGGATGACCCACACCTTCTAGATGCTTCATAAATCTTGCATCACTCTATTTATTGAGTGTCTTGTGTTGTATAATGCATAGTTTATTTGTAGGTAACGAAGTGCTGCCAGAATTACTCCAGAAATAGGTGTTGGTGTTGAAGCACTTTTTTAAGAGGCTTGTACTTGGTGATATCTTGTAACCATTATTTGAAGTAATAAAAGATAGTACTATGATTTTGGAGGGTGGGGTTTTTTACCCGAAAGGGTTTTCCCCATGGTAATCTTGGTGTCACTATTTATGCATTGGTTTATGTGTGTACTTGTTGATTTTATCCATTATTCTCTATGTGTATCAATCATTTTAACTGAATAAGGTGTTATAAATAAATTTTTTCAACTCTCCTCTATTTATATTAGTGTAGGAAGTTGTTTTCACTCACCCGACTTCCTTTCAATTGGTATTAGAGCCTGGCCAACCTTGGTTCCTTTGTTGGGTTGAAGGGTTTTTTGTGCTAATCTCAGTTTCGGTGGGAGTTTGCAAAAGAGTGTATTTCGTGACCTTGTTTCTGAAAAGAGATGGCAAGCACATCTAGGAGGATTGAGATGGAAAAGTTTAACGGTGGTAATTTTGAGTTGTGGAAGCTCAAAATGGAAGACATGCTTGTAGATTATGACCTATGGGCTGCAATTTATGGAACCAAACCTTCAGGCATGAAACAAGAAGATTGGGATCTCATGGATAGGAAAGCCAAGGGTCTTATTAGACTCTGTTTGGCCGATTTTTTCCTCCTAAATGTCCATGAAGAGAAAACTTATGCTTCTCTGTGGAAGAAGCTTGGTGATGTCTATCAGGCTAAATCCTTGGTAAACAATATTTTCCTAAGAAAGAAGATGTATTCTATGAAAATAGAAGATGGAGGGTCCATAGCAGATCATCTAAATGAATTTAACATGCTGGTTGCACAATTGGGTTCCATTGGAGACAAAATAGATGAACAAGACCGTTGCATGCTCTCATTGTATTCGCTGCCAGACTCTTGGGATCACCTAGTAATGGCTATTGGAAGCACTACTTCCACCTTCAAGATGGATGAGTTTGTTGCCTCATTACTATATGAGGAGATGTGAAGGAAGTATTTGGAGATGGCCAAGGAGGCACTTGCAATCTGTGGCAGACCAAAAGGGAGAAGCAAAAAGAAAGATATGAAATCTAAGTCAAAGTATTTAGGGAGATCAAAGTGTCATGGTAAGAAGTCCAAGGAAAAATGTTGGAATTGTGGTGGATTTGGTCACATTCGAAAAGATTGCAAGTTGGAGGAGAAGAAGAAAAATAAGTCTTTCTCTGATTCTGAATTTGACAAATCATCCTAAGATGATGGAGAATATTTTATTGCAGCCTTGGCAACCCATGCATCAAATGATGTGTGGTTGATAGTTTCAAGTGCATCCTTTCACATGACTTCTCATAGAGTTTGGTTCTCAAAGTATGAGGAGTTTGATGGTGGAGAGGTGTACCTAGGTGATTACTCTCACTTGAAGATTGTTGGCCATGGAAGAGTCAGAATCAAATTTCTAGATGTAAGAGTGAAGGGAATTAATTGTGTCTTGCATATCCTAGGTTTGGCATGAAACCTTCTTTCTCTAAGTAAATTGAATGATTCAAGAGTGCATGATGTTTTCTCTAATAGAGGAGTCAAGATGACAAGAGGAGCTATGGTGCTGGCTAAGGGGGTTCATATTGGGACTTTGTTTTAGCTGGATGCATGCACAATACAGTGTAATAGTTCTTTTGATGTACTGAAGAAGAGACCTTTGGATTCTTCATCCTCACCATCTAATTGTGCAGAAAAAAATCATGTAGAAGCTACATCTGATGGTCGTGCATTTTGGGTATCTAAGGGTGCTCATTCCATGGAAACAAAACTTCTTGCACATAAGACAATGTTATGGAATCAACGATTTGGTCACATTGGAGAGAAGGATCTTAGAGCCTTGAGAAATAAGAGCCTTGTTGAAGGCCTTGATGATCGTAATCTCGAGTTTGACTTTTATGAACATTGTGTATATGGAAAACAACACCATTTTTCTTTCTACTCTAGTTCTCAGAAGTTTTTTGAAGTTTTGGATTATGTACATTCAGATTTTTTTTGTCTTGTAAATGTTCCTTCGTATCTTTATATTTTTGTTTCTTTTATAGATGATTACAATAGAAAGAAATTTATTTATTTTCTCATAAGCAAAGCTGAAGTCTTTAGTCGGTTTAAGGAGTTTAAGGCCTTGGTAGAAAACTAGACTAGCAGAAAGATTGAGTTTTTGAGAACTGATAAAGGTGGTGAGTTTTCATCCACAGAGTTTGACAAGTTCTATAAAGAGCACGGGATTGAGAGACATAAAACTACTCCTTACACTCCACAACAAAATGGAGTTGCAAAGAGGATGAACAGAATGTTGATGGAGAGGGCTAAGAGTATGTTGAGTGGTGCTAGCCTTGAACATAAATTTTGGGCTAAAGCTAAAGCAACTACACGTTATTTGATCAATAGATCTCCTACATCAATGCTTGTTGGAAAGACACCCATGGAGGCATGGTCTGGTAAAAATACTTTGATGAGACATCTCAGACTATTTGGTTGTGAAGCTTATGCTCATGTTCCAATTGAGAAGAGGTCAAAGTTGGAGAACAAGAATGTTAAATGTATCTTTATTGGCTATGGGGTCAGTGTGAAAGGTTACAAGCTTTGGGATCCAATAGCACAAAAGCTTCTCTATAGCAGAAGTGTGATCTTTAGAGAGATGAAACCTTCCTTTGTTGAGTTGCAACTTGAGAAAGAAGAGAAACAAAAAGAGGGGGTAATTTAGATCCCACCTACTTCGAAGAAAGAAGAACCAAGTACTCTTGTTAGACTTGGTGATGAGGAGAGCTCAAGTAGCTCTGATAGTTCTGAAGAAGAAGAAGAATCTCAACCTCAACCTTTGAGGAAGTCTACATGAGTTAGGTGACAACTAGAAAGGTATGGATATTCATTGTTAGATTCCAGTTGCATTTTTGTCTTGATTTCTAATACTGATGAGCCTAGGACAATTAGAGAGGCAATGGATATGAATGATTCAAATTCCTAGATGCAAGCCATGGATGAGGAGATGGCTTCATTAAAGAAAAATAAGACTTGGGATTTGGTACCTTTGCCTGATGGACGTAAACCTGTTGGTTGCAAATGGGTGTTCAAGAAAAAGTGTGGTCCTAATGACAATGTTGAGAAGTATAAGGCGCAGTTGGTCACTAAGGGATTTTACCAGGTGGAGGGAATTTATTATGGGGAGATATTATCTCCTATAGAAAAGTTGACATCTATCCGACTTATGTTGTCTCTTGCAACAATGTATGAATTAGAAGTGGAACAGATGGATGTGAAGACAACATTACTTCATGGTGATTTGGAGGAAGTGATTTATAGGTCACAACCAGATAATTTCATTGAAAAAGGTAAAGAAAATTTGGTTTACAAATTGAAGAAGTCTCTTTATGGCTTGAAATAGTCTCCTAGAATGTAGTATCAGAAGTTTGATACCTATGTGTTGTCATTGGGAATTTAGATATCTAAATTTGACCATTGTGTATACTTCCAAACTGATAATGATCATATTCTTATTATTTTTCTATAGGTAGATGATATGTTGTTTATTGGGAATGGTAAAAGTATGATTTCATATTTGAAGTTTCAGTTGTTAGCACAATTTGAGATGAAAGACCTAGGTGCAGCTAGGTAAATTCTAGGAATGGAAATCATGAGAGGCGTAGCTAACAAAAATCTTTGGTTAAGCCAAACCAAGTATGTGAACTCCGTGTTGGAGAGATTCAACATGGTAGATTGCAGATAATTAATTGTTCTTATGATGCAAGGGACAAAGCTTTTTGTGAATGATTATCCAAAATCTCCTACTGAGATGGAGGACATGACTAGATTACCTTATATAAGTGTAGTTGGTAGTTTGATGTATGCGATGGTGTGTATGACACTAGACATTTCCCAAGAAATGTGAGTCCTTAGTTGTTTTATTGCTAATCTTGGACGGGTGCATTGGGAAGTTATTAACAGAGTGTTCAAATATGTATGGGGTACTTTTAAGTATGCCTTGTGTTTTCATGGTTGTCCTACTCAACCTCAACATTCAGTGAGCATTCGAGGATATGTGGATTCAGATTGGGAAGGTGACATTGACAACAGAAGATCCACTAGTGGTTATGTGTTTAAGATGTTTGGTGGTGCTATCAGTTGGATGAGTAAGCGGCAGGCTATAGTTGCTTTATCCATAGAAGAGTATATGGAATCCACTCATGCATGTAAGCAAGCCATCTGGCTTAAGAGGTTGTGTTCTGGTATTGGTTTATATGCAGGGTAGATTAATATTTGTTATGATAGTCAAAGTGCAATTTGTCTAGAAAATAATCCTACCTTCCATGCCAAAACAAAGCACATTAATGTACAATATCATGTTGTCCGTGATATGGTAGAAGATGGAAAGGTGAACTTGGAGAAGGTTGACACTTTGGTGAATGTTGCAGATGCACGGACAAAACTAGTAAGCACATAGAAGTTCAGATGGTGTTCCAATTCCTTGGGCCTTGGGGCTCTGAGTAGATGATTCAATTTGACTCTTGATAGGTCTTTGACAAGTGGGAGAATGTTGGGATTAAGTTTTCTCAACCTTAGGGTCTTAACATTGATTTAATTTGATGTAATTTATGTATTTATTTATATTATTTAATTTCCTATGGTTTCATGTCATCAATTGGGGCCCACCGGTTGGGTGGCATCCTTGTTGGAGGTGACTGGATGACACATCATCATCCCAAGTGGACATAGGTGTCCCAATTTGGAATCTATGACATCTTATAGATTTTATGATGTGTCATAAGGCATCTTTGAATGCATGGAGAAATTCTGCACCCAAAATGGGTTATGACAAGTTGTGAGAGAATCGGTTATTTTTAGCCAATTATGATAGATTCTCTTGCAGATCCTATGATAGATGCTATGAAATTTTTATGATAGATGCTAAGAAAGATACTATGACAGATTCTATGGAAGTCGTAAGGCATCTATCATAGCCTATTTTTAGCATATTCTAGGCACCCAAGCTTGGAAGAATAATATCTGCATGTTTGACACTTGTCGGGGGTGTAAGGGAATGTTGTACATGTGTCCAAATGCATGTCTAAGGAATTGAAACTTGTGCCTTTTGAATTTTTACGACCCACACCTTCTAGATGCTTCATGAAGCTTGTATCACTCTATTTATTGAGTGCCTTGTGTTATAGAATGCATAGTTTATTTGCAGGTAACAAAGTGTTGCCAAAATTACTCTAGAAATAGGTGTTGGTGTTGAAGCACTTGTTGAAGAAGCTTGTACTTGGTGATATCTTGTAACCATTATTTGAAGTAATAAAAGATAGTACTATGATTTTGGAGGGTGGGGTTTTTTACCTGAAAATTCCCCCCCCCGGTAAACTTGGTGTCACTATTTATGCATTGTTGTATGTGTGTACTTGCTGATTTTATCCATTATTCTCTATGTGTAGCTCTCATTGTAATTGAATAAGGTGTTATAAATAATTTTTTGTAACTCCCCTCTGCTTAGATTAATGTAGGAAGTTGTTTCCACTCACTCGGCTTCCTTTCAATCCCCTCCATTGAAACATGGTGGATGGAAACCATAATCAATTGTACACCAAGTTACATATTCATGAAAAAACTTTAAACACTAAAGACAAAATTAAAGAATTGGAATAAGGAGGTCTTTACAAATATCTTTCAAGAAAAGGAAAAAATAGAGAAAGAGCTTGAAGACCTGAATAAAAAAATCATAAAGCATCATGGTATTTTTGAAGAAGACTACTTAAAAGGAAAACAATTAAAAAACCATCACAAGGAAATTTTAGCAAGAGAAGAATTCTTTTAGAGGAACAAAATTAGGGAGTCTTGGTTGCGGAAAGGTGATGCAAACACTAAATATTTTCATGCGACTACAAAATATAGAAGAGCCACTAATAGAATCAAATAAATAAGAACATGAAATGGAACAATTGACAAGGACAAAGAAGCTATAGAAGCAGAAGCAGTCAAGTATTTCAAAAAAAATATGGTAGCAAAAAGAACCACAATTACTTATGATAGGGAACCGATCCTTGACTGCATTCCAAGAAGCATTTCTGAGGAAGATAACTGTATGTTAATTGAACCCATAACATTAGAAGAGGTTAGAAACACTACCTTTCAACTTCATCCAGAGAAAGCACCATCACCTGATGGATTCCTGACAAGTTTCTAATAGAAATGTTGGAATATAGTAGGTCTGCATGTTTGGAAAGTTGCATAAGAGTTTAGAGAAAAAGGGAATTTTGTCAGAGATATGAACAATACAGTGATAGCTCTTATTCTAAAAAAGAAGGGATGTGAAACTATCAATGACTATAGACCAATATTATTATGCAATACAATATACAAGATCATTACCAAGATACTAGCCAATCGACTCAAAAAGGCGCTCAATTCTGTAATATCATAAGAACATAGCAGTTTTTGTCTAGGGGGAAATCATTGACATTATAATGTTGGCTAATGAAGTTGTGTGATCTATGCACTAAAAAAAAAACTAAAGGAATGTTGATCAAATTAGACATAAGAAAAACTTATGACAAAGTAAAATGAAATTTTATGCTAGGATTTCTTAGAAGATTTGGCTTTGATAACAAATGGAAAGCTCTAATCCAAAAATTCATCACATTTGTAAGGTACTCGCTAATTTTTAATTGGATCAATATGTGGTTTCTTTGAAGGAACAAATGGCCTCCGACAAGGAGACCCTCTATCTCCGTTTCTTTTCATCATTATGGCATAAGTGATGGGGAGGACCATCAAAAGGAAAAGAGAAAGCAACATATGGAAAGGAATTAAAGTGGCTCCTGATATAAAATCAATGACACACACACATAGTTTGCAAACACCACACTTTTATTTAGAGAAGCTAACCTAAAAGAAGCAATAGTAATCAAAGAAGCATTGGAAGAATACATGACATGCTTAGATAAACAAGTGAACAAAGATAAATCCTCAATAATGTTCTTTAACTCTAAAAAATTCATGCAAAAAGGAATAGAAAATTACTTAGGTTTCTCAATTGTAAACATCTTAGCTAAATATTTGGGGGCTCCTTTATTCTTAGGGACTTTCTGGATACAACACTGGATGAGAGTTATAGAGAAATATAGATAAAAATATGTGGCATGGAAAAAAAAGTGGTTGAAACTGGTAGGAATAATAAGCATGATCAAGATTGTCGTCTCGACTATCCCTATATATGTAATATCTTGTTTAAGAATTACAAATAAAATAGAAGCTATCTTAGAGATATACTTACATAAATTCTTATGGGAAGGGCCTAAGGAAGACAAGAAAATACCACTGGTGCATTGGGAAAAGGCGTGCCTACCCAAAAGAGATAGTGGAGTGGGCTTAAGAAAAATTAAGGAGCATAACTTGGCTCTTGGTGCCAAGCTAACATGGAAAATGTACAGAGACCCTAGAAGGCTATGGTGAAAAATATTTCAAGCTAAATAATTGGACACAACTAACTAAAAAATAATACTAACAATAGAAGAAGTGAATGGTGGTTTAGTGATATGGAGGTTCCTATGTGAAAGCAGGAAACTAATAACAAATATCTCACATGGAAAATAAACAATGGAAAAATAGATAATTTATGGATGGATTCTTGGAATGACTATAAGCCACTAGGAGAGATAGAAGGGATAATAGAGTACAAGGAATTAATTGCAAGCCTGATGTGAAGCAAGGTCATAGATTATATCAATCTAAGCAATTCCAAATATGGTTAGCATGAATGGATAGATGCAAAAAGGCTCCCATTTCTTGTTGAATCTAAAGCACAATTAAAGCGGGAATTGAACAATAGGAAGATCATAATAACGGAAGGGGATGATGATATCATTTGGTGCATAGAAAAATCAGGAGAATACTCGATCGAGATGGGATATCTAATACAAATAGCTAAAAGAGAAAACCCAAGTTAGCTTGAAAAACTATGTTGGCACCCAACAATCCTTCCTAAGGCGGGAGCCTTTCTATGGTCATCTTGTCATAAAGAGACACTTACAATGGGAAGATTGAATACTATTAGGATACAAGGTCAAAACAAGTGCATCATGTGTTGTAATGACTGTGAGACAGTTAACCACCTTTTATTGGATTTCCCATACACATCGAAGTGCTAAGATTGGATCCAAAATGTAATTGGATGGAAGGGACCAAGGCAAAAGGACTTTAAAGAGTGGATAACCAGGTAACCACAAGGGAAAAAGAACACATTATGGGTAGACTTATGGATAGTTGCTCTATCCATGATAATATGGCATATATGGAAAGAAAGGAATTGATGAATTTTTCAAGAAAAAACCATGGATGTGGACAAGGTTATACTAAAAATAGAAGAAGGGATATGTGAAGACTTTCTTAATGAGAAAAACTTGATAAATCTAATGGAACTTTGTTCACAAAGTGTGATGAGGATCTAAAAAAGAAAAGGGCAAGTCTAAAAAGATAGAAAGGAGAATTAAAAATAAGAAAAAAAATAGGAAGGATGTTAAATGGAAGGGACTAGAGCATGACAAATACAATTTAATTTTGATAGGTCTACAAAAGGGAATCCAGCTTTAGTTGGAGCAGGAAGTATACTAAGGAATAATAAAGGCCAACTTTTTTGGACAGTATCCAAGAAAATTGGATCTGTGACAAATAATGAAGTAGAGATGGAGGCTTTAGCTATAGGCCTATGGATGTGCATTAATAAAAACATCAAGAGAGTTAATAATGAAGGGGACTCATTACTATGCATACATGCCATTTCAAAAAGAGACCAAAAGTTGGAAGTTAAAGAATTGGAGACAAAGGATGTGGGAGCAATTAGAAAGATTAGAATACTTCACGATCTCCCATATCTACAGAGAAGAAAATAAGATGAAAGATGCTCTAGCCAATTCAGATGTACATCAAATTGAAGAGTGCATAATAGAAGAAAAATCTAAGAAATGGGATGGATTATCGTAAATCCTATTAAAAGATCAAGAGGAAGTAGGTAGAATGGTAGCAACAGAATAGAACAAGGGCCCAAGTAAATATAATAAAACTCCAATTGCCTATGAGCTAGGTACCTACATCCTTCTACAATATAAGCTCTTTCAACTATAGTGGACTAGATAGAACACCCGCAACCCTAAGCTAAATTGGTACCCACAACCTTTTCGCACCCCAAAACCTCTTTATAGGCACCATAAAAGCAAATGAACTCATTGGAACCTCATTTTCATTTCTAGTTACCATTAAAATAAAGGAACCCACTAGAACTTTATTTTGGATAAGTAAATAATGAATCCATCCTAAACCAAAACACTTAAAAGCCAAAATGTACAATTCTTATCCATTGGGTGAGATTCTATCATGAAATGAATTTAATGGAAAGCACAAATCGATTCCCTTGCCTTGATATAAAATACTAAATCATAATCCCACTAAGGGAATCTTTAAAGAAAAGTCAAATCGGAATCCTCGGGCTTAAAATATAGGTAATCTAGGTATACCTTCCAAAACTAAAAACTCTAGGAAAGGAGCAAATGTAAATTTACATCATTAGAAAAAATAGAAGAATTCATTGGAGTTGTATAAGGTTCTCACTTTAAATTAGAATGATTAAGCCAAAAATCCTCAAGGTTTACCCATCAGCCTATTTATAAAAGGCGATGTAGATCAAGGAAAAACAAATAAAACATCATTGAATACACTTCAATTCTAAAATTCATCTAGTGAACACACTCCAAGTCTGAACTGAAACATTGCAAACCCTCGTGAGAACCAAATGAATGAAGAAGCATTATAATAATATTCATACATATTAGAATACTCAAAAGCTAAAATTTACAATGTTTATCCAGCTCCACCCTTAAGGAAGTTAATGAAAAATACAATGCTCCTAGCTTTGAATCAAAACACTATATCATTGGTGTGTGGTATAAAATATGTCCTGCAATGTCAGTATAACACACCTTCATGAAATACATTACTTAAAAGGAAATCAAAAATAGCATACATTAAACTATAGCTATCCTTCTAATTCATTCCATGGTTCTCTAATCCCAATGAATCCTGCAGATTATGCTCTCAGATCTTATTATTGCTACACATCAACCTACAAACATTGACAACTCAAGATACGAGATGCTACAATGAAATCTACATGCCTATGTTTTTGGATTTTCAAATATATAATGCATAAAACCAAATGATCCTATGATGGAATGATACTAAAATTTAAATACTGAAACTGATGATGATGATCAAATGTAAATCTTCATGTTGAAAAGTTGTAGCAAAGGGCTCTATTTATAGACTTTCTAAGCCTCAAGGTGATGTGGCAACAATAGACGGTTGGAATTGTGATCCTACGGCATCAACGACAGTGCATTAGGAGGTTAGAGGGAATCAAGGAGATGGTTCCCTTCAACAAGACAAATTGCCAAGTGTTAAAAGGAATCACAGAGAAGGAGGAGCCATGTGTCTCAATTAGTTCAAAATTTATTGTAAATTTGTTGAGGATATTTCATATTTTCCAATTTATAAAAATTCATTTTGTGAGACACATGATGAGGTGGCAGGTGAGTTGGAGGTGGTTAGAGGAAATATGTAGAAATGTGCTTAAATTGAATTAAAAATTCAATTTAAAAGGAGATGGTAAATTAGTAAAATGCCAAATTAATTCCTTTGTGCATTTTAACAAATTTTAGAAGAATATGCCAATTTGAATTTAAAAATTCAAATTTAAGAGGAAGAGGAAAACCAATTAAATAACAAATTGATTAATTTGTCCATTTAATTAATTTTAGAAAGAAGGTGAATTTGGAAAATAATTAGAATATGAACCATATAAATAAATTTCACCATTTATTTATAATAGTAGAGGAATTAAGAACATTAATCAAATAGCAAGTATTTAATTAATATGATGCTCAAACCATTTTTGTGTGCATAAATTTTGCCCCTCTTTGAAGTGATGTGCACAACCACATTGCTTCAAAGAATAACTTTTCTGACCATGATGATAAATTTTTTTGACATGCCTCAAACTCTGATTTTACAGTGATGATGAAAGGATGCCCCCTCGGGAGGTAAATCAAGGAGTCTTGATTTTTTGAATTTTTTTGATGATTTAAATGATTTTTTGATGATGTGTTGATGATTGATAGATTTGATAAGGATGACCTGATTTATCTCCTGAAAATTAGAAGAGATTCACCACACTACTAATTAGTTGATAAAAAACCCCTTTGAAAAATTAAATAAAATGCCACCATTATTACCCCTTAATTAACCTTTAAAAGAGGTAAAAGGGTAAAAGTTAAGTTCATTTGTAACCTTAGCATTTTGAAAACTGAGAGCTTGCAAATCAAAGATGGATAGGATTCCACGCCAGACACACCAATTTGAGCGAGTTCTTCGTCACCAGTGTCCGGTCGCGTATGGACCTTCAGTATGTACCCTAAAAACCACTTTTTTGAATTTCAAATTTTGATTTTCATGCTTAAATTTTCTTTTAAAAATTTGAATTTTTCTCACATTTTAGCACATAAGGTAGGGGGTGATCCCACAATAGTGGTTTACAATTTTTGGCCAAACTAGACATTCAAATTATTATTTTTAACTAAATATTCACATTCGGGCACCTATAGCGATTAAACCATGAGGAATTTGAAGATGATGCAAACTAGAGTCTCATCACATTTTGTCTGTACATTCTAAAATTATTTTTTTCAAAATTTTTGGAATCAGATTGCACTTCTTTTTCCATCTCCCACGAAAACTGGTTTTTTTAGAAAACAATATTTTAAAAAAGTGACGCTCACCGTATACAACATAACTTCTTTTGTATGAAGGATAAAATTCTATTTTTTTTTAATTTAGATTTGTAACTACAATATCTAGCACTTTCATTTGGTCTCATAGTTTTTTATTGAATATTTTTTCCTTAATCAAGTTTTGAAGTCAAACCAATTGCAATTCAGACATACGTGGACTGTATACAACATAACTTTTTTTGTATGTATCGAAATTCAATTTTTATTTTTTTTAATGGATCAAGGACATCAATACCCAGCACGAACATATTTTTCAAAAAATTATTTTGATAATCTATTATTTTTCCACATGTGCAAAACAAAGAGCTTGATTTTCGGTGAACAACTTATGTTTAATAAAACTAAAAATACACATACATAATAAAACCAAAACATATTAAAATTATATTCATTGGATAGCTCGTTCTGAGGACTACCATCTTCCTATTGGGTCTATGAATTCTCCTCCATTTTCATCTTCAACCCGAGCTTCGAAGGGCATAAATCTGCTAAAATTTGGTGGAAGATGGGGAGAAGGGCAAAAAAGGGGGGTTCGAGTGAACCCCCCTTCGAACGAACCCCCATTCGCTTGAAAAGGTGAAGGGGGGTTCACTTGAACCCACCTTTTTTTGAATTTTCCATTCGTTTCTATGAAAGAAACGTGACATCATTGGGTTCGAGCAAACCCACCATGCAAAAGGGGGTTCACTCGAACTAGGGGTTCAGCCAAACCCCTCTTTTAGGTTCGTGCGAACCCCCTAGTTCGAACGAACCATTTAAAACATGAAATTTTGAATATGTGAGAATTTTTACAAATTTCCTTCCTCACCAAAATTGTAAACCACTATTATGGGTTTACCCTAGGCGAAATAGTGCATAGGGTACCTACTTCAGCGCATACGTAGGTTGTAATAGCGCATCTTGTTAGATTGGGACCCCCTAATTAGTTTAGCGCATGCAAAACCTGCTTTAGCGCATTAGGTCAAAAAATTATCACATCCGACAAATAGCACATTCATGTGATAGAGTCGAGCAAAGGGTTGATAAAGTAGGGTATCCGAGAAACAATGCATTGGGACTCTGTTCCGACGCATAAAATCCATTTTCCAGCACATTGATGAAATAGGGCATCAAGACTCTATTCTAGCGCATCCAACAGTTTCTCCAGTGCATCTGGTAATTCGGCTTATAGAAACCCTGTTTTAGTGCATCCAACCAAAATTGATGTTTTTGATGAATTCCTCCTAGATTTTGATGATTTTTTATCATGTCAGTCAATAATAAGATAATGTTGATTGATAGGTTGATGATCGTCCTCATGATAGGTGAGGAATGATAAATAAGATAGGTTGATTAATCGATTGATTGATAATCATCCTCATGATAGGCGAGGAATGATAACAAGATAGGTTGATGTTGATTGATTGACTAATAATTGTCCTCATGATAGGTGAGGAATGATAACAAGATAGGTTGATTGATGATCATCCTCATGATAGGTGAGGAACGATGAATAGGATAGGTTGATGTTGATTGATCTCATGACAAATAAGAATCAAATGATAGATTAGGTGCTCCTCGAGATTTGATCAGAATCTCACGCGAGCTAATTTGATTATATGATGTGCTTGATTGATAGGCCAATTGAATGATTTATTGACTTGATGATTTAATTTGATTCTAGGAGGGTGGCTTAGGGAACCTTTAGGTTTGTGAATGCTTTCTAGGGATGTGGGATATGATTCCACAGTTGACTCCGATAGATCTTTCCATTATAGACTAGTGTGGTTTGAGTTCACTGATTGAAATGCCCCAGTACCAGATTAATCAGGGGCTACTAACAACACTTGCGGAGAGGTGGCATAGCAACCACAACACGTTTTATTTTCCAATGGGAGAGATGACAGTGACCCCAGAGGATGTATATCGAATACTGAGGATACTAGTTGTGGGGACGCTAGTTATGTATGATGTTGAGGAGCAGGGAGGGACATATGCCCTATAACAGATGTTTCATGATGATGTACTTACCGATTATGAGATATCTTGGCAAGAGTTGATTGTGACTCAACAACCATTACCTTGTGTGTTAGAAGGCTTCGTTGGAATATTTCTCTACCTTGATCGTAGGTCGAAGGGCCTTTTAGTTGGTTGGGGATGATTGTTAGAGAGCATGATTGCTCATGAAATGGTATATGCTTGGGGTTCATGCATGTTAGCACACTTGTATCATGATACGCACTAGGTAGTGTATCTTCGGGTAGGCATTTTATCAGCAGGTTGCACACTTCTACAACTCTAGGCCTGGTAGCATATAGCCATCACACGGCCAGTTGGAGACAGGGTGTAGCTAGCAGGGCGACCATACATTTTTGGATATTCAAGGCCACTTGTCTAGCATAAGCTGGGAAAGTTAGAGTATTGGAAGTGGGTCTTGGATGACCTTGATACCGTGATATGGTGACCGCATTTGGATTGTGAGCCATGGCCATCGAATGGTGCAGAGCTACCTTTTGATTTTTGCAATAGATATCTGATAGGTAGGACACCATATATTCTTAAGAGATTCATGTTTGTAAGGGTGCATAAGCAATATGGTCGTATCCAAGGGATGCCACAAAGTGTAGCGCATTATACGCCATGGTGGTAGGACATACTAGAGTGGGGGCCAACGATTGATTACGATGCAACCTGCACCAAGTATTATGGCCTACAATCGATTTTTTGGCAATACCATCTAGAGATCGTAGATGCTCAGATGATGTCAGATTACACAGAGTATTTCCATACACACCCATTTCCGCATATTTCTAGTCCTAATGAGTTTGCACCGATTTTGGAGGTGGGGAGGAGAGCAGGGTTGATCGTGCAACCCAGAGGAGGAGATGGAGGTGGAGGGGGAGGTGGAGATGATGGTGGTGATGGTTGGGATGGTGGAGGGGATGATGTAGGGGGTGGTGGAGGAGGTGGTGGAGGAGGTGGTGGTGCATCATACTTTGGGGTTATCCCCAAGAGGTGAAGGTTAGGACCAATTGGGCAGTGGCCATTGATAGTTGAGATGCCCTCGCAGAGATAACAGGCACAAATTGTTGGGTTACAGGGGCAGGTTCAAACTTTGCAAGCACAGGTCCAGACACTTCAGGGACAACTTGCCTAGGCCCAGGCATAGATTCAGGCACAGGCTTTGACATAGGTCCAGATTCAAGGATAGATGGTACAACTATAGGATTAGGTAGCTACAGTGACTGTCGAGAGGGATGTCGCAAGGAGATAGGAGGTACAAGACATGGTTGTAGCTGATAGGATATAGACAACCACACAAGGTACATGTACTGTTGATCTGGTGAGAGAGCTCATAGATTCCACCAAGGAGGTAGAATACTATAGAGGTAGACACCACAAGGTTGTACCAGCAAGACAACGAGTTAGCTATGCTAGATCCAGATCCGGATGCTCGTACTCTCATACTATTGACAGAGGGGTTACACAGCCACTTCCGCTAAGAGGACCTCCACCAGGGACAGGACCATCAGGGGTAGGGCCTTTAGGGGTTGGATAGAGGCTAGACACATTAGGTGGCAGCACCACAGGATCTCCCAAGCATACTTGATTTCATGCTTTGATTTAGGGACTCAACCCTGTGCCACATTTTTGATGTATCACTTTCTCATATTTATATCATTGTATACTTGACATATTTTCATGAGGTTATATGATATGCAGCGACATTTGATGATCTTATTTTTTGATGCTTTATTTTGGATGGATGCATTTAATTTATGTTCTATATGATTATGGCATGTTTTGATATGATTATGTTATGGATGTGTTGTATGGATGATGATGCTTTTATTATGGATGGATGGATTTATGAGATGGATGATATGAATGTAAATGACATGCAATGTGATTTTTGTTTTTTTTCATATGTATATTGATGTATGGATGCAAATGGTTTTATTATGAACTGCAAATGGATGATTATATATGGATATGGATGGTTTATGGATGAAAATGTGGTACATGCAGATGTATGGATGTATGATTTTTATTTTATGATACTATGTGATGAATATTATGATGTAGATGAAATGTAATGCAGTGTTCCATGTTTTTGGTATTTTCTATGCAAATATGTGAAATAGATTATGATGCTATTATGATGAATGACTATGAATGAATTGTGAATGAATGAAAGAGATGCATTTATTATGACCTTGATGTAATGATATAGATTCTGACTAATGATGGTATTATGCTTTATTTTTGGATTGTTTTTTCAAATGCAAATGTATGTATGATATGGAATGAAATGGAAATGCAACTGAATATTTTTTGTTATGTCAAGTATACTCAATTCTATAGAAAGAAATAACATCAACCTTGAGGATGGCCAACTTATAAAATATATAGTGCAGATGCAGACTAACATGAAATGCAATTCTATCTATGCATTGTTGTAAATCTTATTTTTTGTGCATATTGCCATCATTGAGCATTTTATTATGTTGAAAATTAGTACAAACATCGATGGTATAAAATAGACCATGATGAACCGAGTACAACTTCCATACAACTTCTGTTGAGATTTGATAATACAAGATAACACAAGCATCTAGGTGTAATTAGACCAAGATGACCTAAGTATCACTTGTGTAAACAGACAAGAATTAATCATGTTCGTATGAAAATTCAGAGTTTCATCAATGATATTTTGTAGAGCATGTCCCGTGACAATTTGCATAGTAGTAATAATTGACTCACAAGCAATAGATAAAGAAAATATCATTCTTGATCACAGTGCCTCTAGTTTGTGACATCATTGAGGTAATCCTGAGAAATGATAACAACAATCACAATACATCATTTGAACATTTTTTTTAAGGTGATCCAACCATGATTCAGAAGATGATCCTTCAGTGATGAGATGATTTGGTTTGATGTTGATGTTTGATTTGTTTTGATTGATTGGATTGGATAGATTTTCGATGCTCAAATTTTGAAATGGTTATTGTGATTGTTATTTTGATGTTATGGTTTGTTGATTGCTTGCCTGTTGATTTATGCTCAACGATGATTTGCCCCCAGTGAGATCAATATTTTTCCCCTAGTGAGAACAAACCAACATTTATTATGGATATGTACAATGAGAACCAAGCCAAAGTGGGACAACCACATTAGCCGAATATGGATATGAAGCTTGTTGTTAGATATGCATGAATGCATAGGGATGCAAAAAGTGGATGGTCAACACATGCTCAAAAAGTCAGAGAAGCTGACTTATCACAAATAGTGTCTGTTTTCTAGGTTTTCACCATTTGTTTTTATTGCACTTTTCAGATTTTATGATTTTTTTGCTATTACCAAGATGTCTGTTTGCCAAGTCTTCATCAAGGCAACCATTTTTTTTTTTTCTCTTTTTTCTCTTTTTTGATTTTTATGTTGTCACCAAGACGCCTATTTGCCAGGTTTTCATCAAGGCGATGATTTTTTCAGGACTTTTTCTGCTTTTTAGGATTTTTTAGGATATTTTCTACTTTTTAGGATTTTTTCAAGAAATTGTTTTTCTTTTTTAGGATATTTTTAGGATTTTTTCTACTTTTTAAGGATTTTTTCAAGACATTTAACATGCACCTGGTGCATCAGGTATAGAAATTCTTCAAGTGAAGGTTGTTCATTAGTTCTTCATACAGATCCTCCTTGGGTGTAGATAATTGATATGCCCCCGATCCGAATTTTGAAACCACAATAAAAAGACCTAACCAATTAGGTTCAAATTTTCCTTTCTTTTCTCGATCCTGCTGATTACAGGGATTTTCTTTTAGTACCAGATCACCGACTTGGAATGTCCTAGGTTTGACTTTTTGATTGTAGCTTCGAGACATTCTTTGCTGATAGACTTTCAGGTGATTCACTGCTAGTTGATGACGTTGATCCAACAACTCAAGCTCCTGCAATCTAGACAGACATTAATCTTCATCCATAATGAGACCTTTCAAGGATACCTAGAGCGAGGGTATCTCAACCTCGATTGGAAATACTGCTTCAGGTCCATAAGCAAGTGCATAGGGTGTGGCTCCCATGGGTCTTTGAATTCTTATACAATAGGCCCACAAAGTAGGGTTTAATTGAACATGCCAGTCATGTCCAACATCATTAGCGATTTTCTTTAGGATTTTCAAGATTGTTTTGTTTGAGGCCTTAGCTTGGTCATTCCCTTGAGGGTAGTGGGGTGTAAGAAATAGATGCTAGATGTGAAAATTTTCACAGAGTTCTTGTACGTACTGATTCTTGAAAGGTCTCCATTGTTGGTGAAAATGGATTGAGGGATATTGTATCTACAAATGAGGTAGTTCAGGATGAATGAGGAGATCTGCTTCCCTATGATGATGATCATAGGCACGACTTCAACCCACTTTGTAAAGTATTTTGTGGTTGTGATGATGAACTTGTGTCCATTGGATGAAGGTGGGTGAATTTTACCCACAAGATCCAATCCCCATTAAAAAAATGACCATGTTAATGCAAAGGGTTGTAATTCTTATGTTGTTGCATGGATGAGATTGCCATGGATCTAGCATTTTTGACATGTTTTGACAAATTGAAAAGCCTCTCTCTCTCCATAGTCATCCAGTAATATCCCAGATGGAGGAGTTTCTTGGCGAGGGTTAAACCACTTGAATGAGTTCCATAAATACCCTCGTGGACATCGCATAAAGTTGTGTTAGACTCATCGCTTTCTAGACATCGCAAAAGAGTTCCATCAAGACCTCAGAGGTAAAGGACATCTACTATTATGGTATGATGGGTAGATTGGTGGATGAAATTTCATTTCTAGTTGTGGGAAAGCTTGGGAGGAAGAATATCATATTTTAGGTAAGCATAGATATTTCCATACAGGGATGTATTGGCATCATCTAGGTGGAAAATAAGTTGGGACTCAGAGTCATCATAGGTGGGGGTAAATAGTAGCTCCACCGTGAAATCATAGCGACCATGTTTTTCTGGAATCTGTAGCAAAGAAGCAATAGTAGCCATAGCATCAACAACCTTGTTGTCACTCCTTGGGATTTGACCAAATTTGATGTCGACAAAATACTTCTTGAAGTAATCAATCATTCTCTTACAAGGCATTGGCTTGTCATCTTTGGTTTGGTAATCATTGTTCATCTGATTGATGACTAGTTGTGAATCCCCATAAACCTGGAGCTCCGTAATTTTCCATTTTGCCGTTATCTTGATCCCAATAATGAGTGCTTCATATTCAAAAGTGTTTTTGGTGCAAGGAAACATCAAGCAATAGGATTTTGGAATAGTATTCCCTAGGAGAGTGATGAATATGATTCCTGCTCCTGATCCATGTTGAGTGAAGGAAGCATCAAAATATAAAACCCATTGTTTTGTTGTTACTTTTAGGACATCTGCATCTAAAAATTCAATATGGAGTGGATGATCATCATGAAGTGGTGCCTCAGCTAGTTGATTAGAAATGGATTTCCCTTTGATAGATTTTTTGTCGACATAATGGATGTCGAATTCACTGAGTACCATTACCGACTTGGCCAATCTTGCTGTGAGATTTTCTTTGCTTAGGAGATACTTTAGTGGATCAATCTTGGCTATGAGCTTAACTGTGTGAGTCAGCATAGAGTGTCACATTTTTTGGGTAGAAAACACTACAACTAATCAAGCCTTCTCAAAGGAAGTGTAATTGATCTCATATCCATTCAAGTTTCTACTGATATAATAAATTTCTCTTTCTTTCCCTATTGAATCTTCCTGTGCCAACAAGGCTCCCAATGATCGGTTAGTAGTGGCAATGCACAATAAAAGAGTCTTCCCTTTTGATAGAGGTGCTAGTACTGGTGGACTCATCAGGTATTGTTTTAGTTGATTGAAAGTTGCTTCACACTTCTCATCCCATCAGAAAGAAACATTCTTGTGTAGGAGATGAGTGAAAGGATGAGTCTTATCAGCTAATTGTGAGATAAATCTTCTAATTGATTGAAATCTACCTTGGAGGGACCTTAGTTGACTAATGTTTTTTACCAGAGGCATCTCCATTATAGCTTTTACCTTTGTGGGGTCCACTTCAATATCTTTCTCTAAAACGATATATCCAAGTAGCTTTGCTGATGTTACCCCAAATACACATTTCTTTGGATTGAGGTGAACATTAAACTTCTCCAGGCGAGTGAATAGTTTGTCTAATATCTCTAGTGTAGGATTTTTCCAATAGGTCATCCACATAGTCTTCCATGAAGGTATGCATCATGTCGTGGAAGGTGGTTTTCATAGCTCTTTGGTATGTGGCGCCTGCATTTTTTAACCTGAAGGGCATGATATTCCACCAGAAAGTTCCCCATGGGCAAGTGAAAGTTGTCTTATCTTGATCTTCAGGAGCTATCTTGATTTGATTATACCCAGAAAAGCCATCCATCAGTGATAACATGTCATGTCTCATTGTCAAGTCTGAAATTATGTCTATGTTAAGTAAGGGGAAATCATCTTTTGGGAAAGCCTTGTTGAGATCTCTAAAGTCAGTGCAAATCTTTATGCTATTATCAGGTTTCAAGACAGGTATAATATTAGATATCCATTTTGCATAGTCAATGGGCCTGATGAATCTGGCATCCAACAACTTCTTTAGTTCAGCTTTCACCAATAGGGCAATATGCAGATGCATTTTTCTCAACTTTTGTTTGACTGGTATGATTCCTGAAGGAAGGGATAAATGGTACATTATGAGGTATGGATCTATCCCTGGCATATCCGCATACGACTAGGCAAAGTTGATTTGTCTCTCTTTGAAGAACTTGATGAAGCTGGGATTTTCTATTTTCGTCAAATTCTACCAAATGAAGAGTTCTTACTATTTCTGCACTGCCAACATTGATAGACTGTGTTGGTTCAATCAAGAATTTCAATCTCTCCTAGAAGTGCTCAAGGAGAGTGTCAAATTTTCCATCCTTTGGCACCTCAAAGAGGTTTTCACCATCGGATGTGCTCTTTAGTTTTACTATTTCTGGATTTGATACTGCCATGGAATGGTTTTCACCATCAGATCTTTCTTTTGTTTCATTTATTTTGCAGCTAGGAAACTAGACACTCTCCTGTTGTGAAGTTCCGCTCTGATGTTCAATGGTGGAGACTGTTTCAGGATTTACAACACAGAGGAAATTTACAATGGCCTCATCATTCAAAAAGGTGGGGATATTAATAGGTTCGGTTTAGTCCCAATCTATTAGTTTAGGATGCAGTAATGGTAGGGTGTCATCACATGGGTTCAGGTCAGATTGTGTAAGTGTCTTGATAGCGATGTTGTCGTCGAATAAGACTAGGGCTAAGTCAAGGTCTATAATGTCACTTTCTTCCAAGGGGTCCATCTCACTATGAGTCTGTTCATCCTCACTCGAGCCATCGATATTGTGTGATTCTAATTCCTGATCCTTGTCCTTCCTCAAGCGTGGGAGTATACTTATGGATTACATCAACATTCTTATCATGGCATGATTCTTCTGACAATGAATCTCACTCATATTCATTTGAATCCGTTTCATAGTGGTCATCGACTTGGAGCTATAGAATCTGTTCAATAGCCTTTTGCCTTAGATCTTGTGTTTCTTCTTCTTTCTGATGTTCTTTGTATCCTAAACCTATTTTGTCTTTGGGATTGACCTTATAATGGGTTGAATAGGTTCTATGATACCCTCTTTTCTTTTTCCGATAGGTCCTTGTCCGTTGTACCCCATCTTCTCCAAGATCAAGAATCTTTTTCTATACTGAGTGGTTTCAACATTTGTTGTTGTGGCTTGAGAATCAGTTTCATCTTTGTAGAGCCATTTCAAAACATCTTTGTCATTTGATTCCTTTGCTTGGGTGCCTGCTTTTATGAACTAGCCATCAAAAAGGGTGACTGGTTGTGAGGATGTTTGGGATGAGGTTGATGGTTGACCATAGGATTTTGGTGACATTAACTACAAGAGGCAGAGGGATTGTTCAACAAAATATTCACTGATACCTTTGTATTTGATTTGGACCTTCTCTTCAAATTGTTTGGCCAGAGTATTAAGCTGGGCTTCAGAATTGGTGGATAAGGAAGGGCTAGACTCTTCCTTTTTCTCTGACTGTTTGGATGATGAACTGGATTGACTTCCTCTAGAGGAGGATGTGGATAAAGGATTAGCTTGACTGGAACTGTTGGAGACATTAGGAGTGGAATTTGGAGCTTCACGGTTATGAGACACAAATACATCCTAGACAACTTTTACGGTGTTGCATTGTTGAGGACAATTTGAATCAGCAGGAATAGTGATTTCTTGGCCATTGCAGGGAAACTTCAAGCATTGATGGTACATCGAGGGTACAACCTGCATTTCATGGATCCATGGATGACCCAAGAGTATGTTATATGTTAAATCCTTATCCAAAACTTGACATACCACCATTTTCTGGATTGGCCCCACCTGAATGGGCAATATAATCAAACCTTTTTATGCTCTCTCTTCATCATCGTATGCTTTGACTGTGATCTTCTTTCTTGGATCTATTGCATTTTTAGAGAACCCTAGTGCACAGACAAGTTTTAAAGTACAAATATTAAGTCATGCTCCTTCGTCTATAAGGATGCACTTGACATGACTTTTATGGATTAAAACTTTGATATGAAGGGTCGCACTGTGAGGATGGGTGAGTGATATATCATCCTTTTTCAAAAAGGACAAGTAGCACGAGGTGTAACTAGGTGTCCCATCATGTCTTGGAAAGCACAAACTTCTAGATCATTCAGCACTGTCATGTCGACTAGGGCTTTTTCGAGAATCTCTTTATGAGTAGGAGATATTTTTAGGAGCTCCAATATTGATATTTGTGCGAAAATTTTCTGGAGTTGATCGACAATTTTGTATTGATTACATGTAGTAGTAGGCTATTTGGAAGCGCCGCCCTTTAAAACATATTTAGTTTAAGCCCTTGTGGTCATGTTTACGGGCACACTGTCTTGTCTTCCATTGATTTTGATGACATTAACTTGATTATCCATTACAACCACATCTTGCAGGATATTGAGGACTTGATTAGAAAGGATGTTGTTGTTGTTGATTGGATGATTGGTTGCAATAGGATCGGGTGTGTTATTGATTTAATTTGTGTGATTTTCAATGGCCGAGATATGATGAATGGTGGTATCATGAACATAGTTCATATTTTTTCCTTTGTCATTGCTGTTAGAAGATTCTCCTTTGTCATAATTTGGTAGAGGATTTTTGAATACACCATGGTCAATGTTGGTTTGAGGTTCCTCGATTCTTATGACTTTATTTTCGATCAAGTCATGTATCTTATGTTTTAGTTGCATGCAACTATTGGTGAGGTGACCTTTACATTGATGAAACTCGCAATAATGAGCGTCATTCCACCAAGACGATTTTACCATAGGTTCAAAGCCTCGAGTATCAAGTAAAGTGATGAGATTTTGTGCAATAAGTTCCCTCAAGGAGGATTCATGTGATTGACCCAGGGGCATAAACTTACTGTGATTGTTTGATGTTTGATAAGGAAAATTCTTGAATGATGATGTTTGATTATTTTGATTATTCCCCTAGTTAGCATTTTGACTATTGGTTTGATTGGCAGTTTGGGTGGTCTTTTGATCTGTATTTGAAGAACTTCCTAACAAATTGAAAACCGGTTTGGCATTATGCATTTCAACAGAGGCATCATTGTCATTATTTTTTTACTTTTGCCAAAACTTGGTTTTATCATTGTTGGAGGAATTAGATGAATTGTTTTCATTATAGATTTTTTAAAATTCCTTGCTTGACCAAAGCTTCCTCAATCTTGATTCCATTTTTGATCAATTTCTCAAAGGTTGGAGGGCATTGTAAGTCAAGTCTGTAGGTCATGTCAATATTCAAGTTATCAATGAATACCTCTATCTTTTCCTTTTCCAGTATGGATCAAGGATATCTTGCGAATAGCCTTCTCCATCTTTGTAAGAATATAAGGAATGACTCTCCTTTCTTTTGTTTCACATTACAAAGGTCTTTCATCGTTATCTCATGTTGAATGTTACACGAATATTAGGTAATTAATTTGTTTACTAATTCCTCAAAATACCTGATCCCTGAAGGCAATTGGGAGAACCACTACATGCATTTCCCTCCCAAACTACATGGGAATAATCTCATTAAATATGTATCCTCATGGGAAAACTCAAGACTCATCATTCGAAATTCCCTTACATGATCTATCGGGTCATTTTTTCCATTGTACTTGTCATATTTAGGAAATTCACAATGCTTAGGGAATGGTATCATGTTAATGCTTTGATCAAACGGATAAGGACATATATATTGTATATGGAATATCTCTTAGTAGTCCCAATTTGCATGTTCTGCATTTGTTGTTGAAGAGTTTGGATTTGTTGTTTCAAAACGGCCATGGGATCATTGATTTTCACTTCATTGCTTGATTCAGTTTGGGTTTGGGTTTCCGCTTTCTTTGGATTTCTTTTCAATTTTTTAACATCAAAATCATCAGGTAACTTGACTCCTTTGTTTGCCAACAACAAGAGGTATCTTTCTCCATCCTTTTCAAAAAGAAAATCTAAGAATATATGGAAGTTTGGATCTTGTTGTGCTTGTTGGACATCTTCCTCATTTACCTCATCAGTTTCGTTTTGATGGTGTTCATGAAAGGGGTTTACTTCGGGTTTAGCCATGTTATCTTGGGTTTCAATTCCTTTTTCTTGAAGTTTCTGCTTTTCAGATCTTGTTTGGACAGACATACAAGTGATGATGATGCTCTAAATATTTGACTAAGGTTTTGAGAGTGCCAAAGGGGTTGATTGAAAATTTGGTTAAGCATGCTTTATTTCGGGATGAAGGATGACGAATCCTAATGAAGGATGATAAATCCTGATGGTGAAATGAAGCTGCTAAATCAGAAATTTGATGTGATGAAGAAGGCACTTTGAGATGTTTGATCAAAAATTAGATGAGGGATTTTCACTTGAGAATGCTAGTTTCGACAAGATTAGGATCCATTGCAAAAATTGGTTGGGACGATTGGAATATTGAATTGTTGGTTGAGGAATGAAAGAATGGCGAATTGGCTGACTATGATTATGCCTTTGTGAAAGCGCTCTTCTTTGATAACAAGCTTGTGAAGACAAAGGCTCTAAATCAAAACCATTAGTATACCATCTATCAAAGTCATGATATCGATGGATGAAGGTTCGATAATCAAGCAAGAATTTCCTACTTTGGTACAAGAAGTGTCTCTTTTTCAAAAATTTCTTAAAGCTAAGGTGATTCTTTGGTTTCTTGATCCTCTTGGCAAGGGATTTATTGAAAAATTTGGTTGATTTCCAATCCCTCAACGTAAACTTTAGGATGATGAAAAAATATTTTTTAAGGGGGAAAAATCCAAACTAGATTTTGATTGATAAAAAGGAGGTCAAATTCAGGTTTCTGCTTTAAAAGTCACCAGATGCGCTAAAACAGGGTATGGATGCACTAAAACTTAGATGTGCTACATAATGGTTTAGATGCACTACAAAAAGTTTTGGATGCACCATAATAGGGTATTGATGCATTGAAGGATGGTGTGAATGCACCAAAATAAGGTATGGATGCGCTGCAAAAGCATATGATGGGAATATATAAGCGGGATGCATTAAAATGACAAATGAATGCGTTGGAGAATGGTATGAATGTGTTGAAACAGGCACTAGATGCGTCGAACTGGAAAGTGTTTTCTGGTTTTCGATAATTTGATAGATTTTTCTTGATTTTTTATAGTGAATCTGGACTGTTTGAGTGGGATTTCCTTTTGAATCAATGGTTGAATGTGTTGGTGTAATGTTTGTTTAAATTTTTGTTCAAAAACACATTGGTAAATACATCAGACAAGCACCTTTCCTAGGCTATGTAAGACTATATTCTTTTGGATCTCACGCGGGTTTTACTCCAACCGCATATTCTTAGTGAATGAATCCAGAAGCTTGGTTGCATGGGCTCCCACTTATAGTGCACTCACTTCTCAAGCCAACCAAGCTTCCAACTCCCATGAATCTCCCATGGCAAGTTGATCATTTCTACTAAAAATTGTGAAAATGTGGGTGCCTTCGCAATGACCATTGCTGCACCGAAGAATAGATAGAGTAATTTGGGCAAACTACAACAAGAGGGTTTTAGTAAGGAATTTTCATTCATGGGGTACCATCCATGTGACAAGAGACCATTCCTGCCCTTCTTGTCAGAATGATACTCAAACTTTCCTTGAGCATCCACATTTATATCCCGACTGAAAGTTGCTCGGCTTAGAGCATGTTATCGATTGGGTCGTTCCCTCCTTTTGAAGTGGGGAGGCAGGCCCTCTAAGGTTAAAAATACAAATAAAATGAACGGGTCTAGATTTTTGATCACCTAGTTAAGGGGAGAGCATACTCACCTACCATTCCAAACACAACAAGCATGGTGTAAATTTAATCTCCCTAGTTATACTAGATTCCTATCTTAACCAAAGGAAAAGTAACAACTAGATTTAACCATGTAGCCAACCATTAGTAGTTTCAACTTTTATCTTTGACAGTGTTCTTTTAAGTGTTTCTACAAAGTCTCTGACTGCGTATTGAGCTCCTGCAACACATAAAATTTTAATCAGTTTTGAGAATCTGGAAAACTGATAGTAAAAACTGAATGCGTCATTACAGAGACCGAATGCGCTAAAACTCATACTGAATGTGCTAAACTACTGAATGCACTGAAAGAACAACTGAATGTGCTAAAAGAACAACTGAATGCGTTAAAATATAAATCGAATGCACTGAAACTAAAAATGACAGAATTTAAATTTAAACTCCATGATGCATCGAAATAGAATCTGAATGTGTTGCAGAAAACACTAGATGCGCTAGAACAAGAACCAGATGCACTAAAAGAACAACCAGATGCATCGAAACAGGTAACCAGATGTGTCGAAATCGGAGCCAAACGCCCTACAGAAAAATTCTTATGCGTCGTTTTAGATATTTTGACGGAACCTGAAAAATGAAACTCAACAAAAAATTGATTAAATCATGGGGCTAGGCCCTACGGTGGGCACCAATTTATGTGTAGCATAAAATATGTCCTGCAATGTCAGTATAACACACCTTCATGAAATGCATTACTTAAAAGGAAATCAAAAATAGCATTAATGAAGCTACAACTATCCTTCTAATTCATTCCATGGTTCTCTAATCCCAAGGAATCCTGCAAATTATGCTCTCGGATCTTATTATTGCTGCACATTAACCTGCAAAGATTGACAACTCAAGATACAAGATGCTACAATGAAATCTACATGCCTATGTTTTTTTATTTTCCAATATTTAATGCATAAAACTAAATGATCCTATGATGGAATGATATTAAAATCTAAATGTTGAAACTGATGATGATGATGATCAAATGTAAATGCTAAATGGAAGATGGAATGAACTAAATTATCAAAATGAAATTACCATTATAACACTAATATGAGCTAAAATGCAAAACTAAATTAAAATGCTCTCCAAATTCTTTCACAAATTCCCTAAAATTTAGTAGCATAAACTTGTCTAAATCTTCATGTTGAAAAGTTGTAGCAAAGGGCTCTATTTATAGATTTTCTAAGCCTCAAGGTGATGTGGCAACAACGGACGGTCGAGATTGTGATCCTGCGGCATCAACGACAAAGCATCAAGAGATTAGAGGGAATTAGGGAGATGGTTCCCTTCAACAAGAAAAATTGCCAAGTGTTAAAAGGAATCACAGAGAAGGAGCAGCCATGTGTCTCAATTAGTTCAAAATTGGTTGCAAATTTGTTGAGGATATTTCATATTTTTCAATTTATAAAAATTCATTTTGTGAGACACATGATGAGGTGGCAAGTGAGTTGGAGGTGGTTAGAGGAAATATGTAGAAATGTGCTTAAATTGAATTAAAAATTCAATTTAAAAGGAGATGGTAAATTAGTAAAATGCCAAATTAATTCCTTTGTGCATTTTAACCAATTTTAGAACAATATGCCAATTTGAATTAAAAAATTTCAAATTTAAGAGGAAGAGGAAAACCAATTAAATAACAAATTGATGAATTTTTCCATTTAATAAATTTTAGAAAGAAGGTGAATTTGGAAAAGAATTAGAATATAAACCATTTAAATAAATTTTATAATTTATTTATAATAGTAGAGGAATTAAGAACATTAATCAAATAGCAAGTATTTAATTAATATGACGCTCAAACCATTTTTGCGTGCATACAATTGGCCTTCTAGGGAACACGTTAAAGAAAATTCAAACCCTCAATCACAAATCTAGGCCATCTAGGTGGCATCCATGAGGGCCTTTGAAGAAATTCTCCCAAAACTTTAGGAAAGTTGCAAACATATATTCACACTAATGCCAAAAATAAAAGAATTCACTAGAGATGCATGCCGAACAAATAAATAGTAAAAGAACTTCAATATCTATCCATCGAATAAAATCTCAGAGGTGTAGCAACATGCGTAAAAAAAAGAAAATAGGTGAAGGGTTTCCTTTTCTCAAATTCACTCATTGAATCCACTCCAAGATAGGTCTAAAACTTGACAGTTTCCTGACCAAATCAACACAAAGTGCAAGCATTCAATTAATAAGATATAATATGAGAGACTATTATAGAGATGCAAGCACCTCATTCTCCATCTTAAAAAGGGGTCCAAAAAACATGGAAAACTAACAGAAAAATGAAGTATTATATTTAGGAATTACTCTCAATGCAAATAAAGGTCACAATATACAAGCATATAAAGTTTGAGTTCATCTATGTGCAAACAAAGTAAAGAAGACCACACCATAATCTAAATAGCTTAAAATAGGGTTTAATGTATATCTTAAAAGCTCATTAACGTGGAAGAGTCAATGGTTTTTAAAGCAATATCATTCGGGGTGCTCAAGCCCATTTAACCAACATTTTTATTAAGAGAAAAGGAAACACTGGTAACATTTGTATTAAAAAGGAAATATAAAGCATGGAACCGAAATGAAAATGTGAATTGGTAAAAAGAAATACATGCAACTCCAATCACTGTGATCCAATGTGAGAAAACAAAATAGAGAATGTAAGCACTTCATTTTCGTTGGAAAGCAAATAGAAAAATTAATTATATTCTCAGAGGCCTATTTAATTTTGAGATGCAATATGTTACGTATATAGTATGGAGTATGGAGCATGGACTGCATCACCCTAGTCTCAGTCGAGAATGGATGGACTGCATCACTATAGGATTAGACATGTTAGTCGCAAATGGATGGAGTCGAGAATAGATGGACTAGACCCCACATCACTATAGGACTAGACCCCCCCCCCCCTTTCTATAGTTGCATAGCATCACTGCATCAACCACTCGGCCGATGGGTAGCCACTCATGTTACGTCCAGACCGCATCACTGGGCCCCTTGCCCACCCCTTGATCGTCGTGGGGCTACCCCCTTTCTAGACTATACTAAACGCCAACTAGACTGAACCAACTATAGAACTTAACCCCCCTGTGTGGAGGGAATTCTAGTTCAGGGGTTCATTGGTTGCCAACAGTTGGCTACTATCTCCTCCCACCCATAGCGGCCCCCCCACCCAGCTTTGACCCCACCGACCGAGGCTCCTAACCACCCAAGCTCCACCACCGACGGTCATTCATGGTTTTCTCTCAGTAGCCACGTGAAGCTCAAATCACAAAACCATCAAAAGAAACATTTGTCACTAAAAGAAATGGAAACCCTAGCAACATTGATTGAAAATTGGAAAAAGGAGCAAGGAAAAAGGAAAATTTCCACATACTTACTATGATAGCATTAATCTGTAACATAAATGTTCAAAACTAGATCATATTTGCAGTTACAAGATAGCCGTTCAAACCAAAGTATGAAACTGAAACATTAGGGAATTGTAATAAAAACCCTTTGCCATAAAACCCTAGAATTTTTAAAAAATAAGCTAACCCTAGCCGCTAGAATACAAAATTGGGCTCTAGATTTTATACATTTAATGACAAGTTAACTCTAGCTGCTAGATGGATACAAAATTGGGCTAATATTTATGTACTTTTGTGCACATATTACAAAAACTGGGGTTGGAACCCGTATACCCTAATCTTCATAAGCGATGAAATGGACAATCTACTGAGAATCCTTCACCGACACGAGCTGATACAAACGCTTTAGAAAGTCATACGCTATCTTCGCACGAAAACGGCGCATCCAGTAGTTAGCTTCGTAAACCTCTGGCAAAAAAGGTTGAAGTTCGGTGGTTGTTTCGACCCCAGCATCACTAAATCATCATATGCAAGCATAGCTCGAACAACTCAGGAAAGCGCTTAAGTTGGAATGATTGCAACTTAGGGTTTAAACTTAAGCTCCTAGCTGGACTGAGACTTTTGGCTCCTTTGCTGGCATAAATTTTGGTATAGTTACATCTTAGAATAATATCCGCATTCGTGTTTCAGGTCCTTAGGTCACTTCACTCTCTCATTACGGTGGCATAAATATATTGACAGGGACATTATCAATAAATTTGCATGCTTCACATGGAAAAACAATGGCAACAAGACGAACAACTTGGAGAGAGAAATAAAAAGAAAGATAAAATGCAAAAAGAAACTTAAGCATATGGCAATTGGAATCCTTTCAATTAGCACACTAACCAAAGTAAACATTGTGATCTACCCCCATTTTTTGGTAGAACTTAACCTTAAAAATAAAATAATAAATATTGTAGATAGGACTTAGAAACATAAAATGCTCTTTAAGGCTTAGTTATGTTTCGTTATGTTTACAAGCTAATTCAAAGTTTTCCAATTATCAATGAAAAATATTCAAAGTTGATAAATTTAATTGAATCCTCCAAAACACATTTCATAGTTGTTGAATAAATCTGTACAATTTGAATGCATATGAATTTATTGTTTGTTGTTTGATTAGAATTGAGCATTGAATTTCAAAAATTTAATTAAATTGTTGTTTGATTTTTCTAAGCAACAAAGCTGTGAAAATAAAATTTCTTTGTTTTGGATGTTCTCCATACAATATATGTATTAAAAATAAATTTTGTGTGTCCATTAAGGTTAAGATTAAAAATAAGTCAAGATAGGGTTTAAGACGGTTTGCAATGATGGGATTATAGGATTAATTCTAGCAACAAAAAATCAATGAGGATTTGCAGTATTTCATGCTTTCTGCAGGGCCAACTTTACACTCTTTGTCATTTGTTGTTCAGTGCATTGCAACCACATATTTTAGAAATCCATGTCATTTGAACAAGACATCCATCTAAATGAGGGCCTATTTGTGAGGCTTGGAATTAGTTTTCCCTATGGACAAGAAGTATTTAATTTCAACCAACATAAATTATAATTTATTGAGAAATCTCAAAAAAATTGTAAGAACTTGATTAGGTCTTTGAGAGATTTTATTTTAGTTTTCTAGTAAATTAACAAGAGTTAATATCTACTAAATATTTATAATTGTGTCATATAGTGGTAGGCATGTCTAGGCATCATTGTTGTCCTCCTCATCATATATATTAATACAAATATAAATATCTTTATGAATATTTCTAAGTATATAACTTTTGTATTAAATAAAAAATGAATTTAATAATGTTAATATTTTGTTTTTATATTTCTTAAATTTTTAAGATCTATTTGGATCATTTATTTATTTTCATTATTTGGAGATATTAATATTTTAATATTTTTGTACACTTATTTGTTATTTTGAAAATAAATTAAAAAAAAATTCCATTTATAATTTTATACTTTCTGAATTGTATCAGTTGGCGAACTTGTTTCAAATTTTATCCTTGCCAAATGTGAACATAGACACAAACATTGTGAACTAGCTTACAATCATATAATGTGGTGTTCCCCATTATGCTACTTCATTTAAACATTATGATATAGTTAGGAATTTTGATGTGGTGTTCTCTCCGATGCTACTTCATTTAAGCATTATGATATAATTAGGAATTTTGATAACTTTTTGAAAGTGATAGGAATCTATTCTTTGAATGTGATTGATAAAATTCACCAAATAAATCTATAACCATGTTGACTAATTAACTACATTTTTCATTACATTTTTTTTATCTTCTCATGCTCCAACTAAGGGTCTTTAGTAACCTTTCTCATGTGCTTGTAAGTGATGGGAAGTGTATATAATCTTTTTAATTGTCTATTCTATGTGCTCTACTAGTGACATTCTTCATCTTCAAGTGAAGTCTCTTTTGTCCCGAATTCAAGCCAAAATTCTACCTCTTCCTCAAGGTGTATCATGCTTGTACTTGTAAGTGTGAAATGAGGTATAAAGCACAAAACACTTCTTCATATGACATTATATCAAAGACAAATCAAATTGAACTAAATCAAAACAATAATCTATTGAAAGCGTCATATTGCTCTCTATCTCCAAAGATTTATTAAATCACTGTGGCTCTCAGATCGTGAGTGCACTATGATTGTTAAAATGACAATTCAAAGAACAAGATGGATGCTAAATATAGAAAACTAATCCTATATGATGATTTCCAAGTGTTTAAACATGAAAATTGACAAATGAAGAGCTACAGGAGGCAACCATGATATGAAAACTTGATGCTTGATGCTTGGAAGCTTGGATGCTTGATGAAATTATGCAGAGTAAACTTGATAACTTGGGATCCTTTTCTTGGTTCAATGAGGCTTTATTCATAGAATTCTTGGTTGTAGAGATGCACAAGGATGGAATTGAGAGGCTTGGATTCAATCTGGAGGATTGAATGGTGAAAGATGGAGGAGATTGAGAGAAATTTGGTGATTGTCTCTACCCATGAAAATACCAGGCAAGAGAAGAGGAAGGATTGAGAGAAGATTTTGGAATTTGTCTCCAAAACTTCCCGTGAAGTTTCAAAGCATTAATTGTGACATATTTTAGACATAAACTAGACATAGGATATCTAATTCATTTTTGAGGAAATATAGATGGAATAAATTTCTTATGCTTTAATTCAAATATTTTGATTTACTTAATTTAGCAAAAGAAGGATAAATAATTTAATAAAACAAACTATAGAAGTTGTTTATTAAATTAAACAAAAGAATATGGAAATTAATAAATAAAGTGTTTGATCTCTATTTAATTAATTTATGATTGATGTGATAGAATAAAATAGGAAAATGATAATTAAATTAAACAAAGTATTTAATTTTGTTTATTTAATTAAGATGAATTTAAATGTGAACTTTCTAAATAAATAATTCTATTTATTCAAATAGTAGAGGAAATTAAGATAATTAATCAAATAATTTGTATTTAATTAATCGGAATTCTCTAGACCAATTTTAGGTGTATACATTTTTCCTCTCTTCGAAGTGATGTGTTTACGCGTTGCTTCGAAGAAAATTTTGCTGTTATTGCCAGGATCGATGATAAAAAATAATTTCGTATGCCCCAAACATTGATTTTCAGATGATTGATAATATGCCCCCTCAGGAGATAAATTAATGATTTGATGATTTTTGGAATTTTTCAACATTTTTCCTGATGATTTGATGATGAAATAATCTATCTCCTGACAAATGATGAAGAAAAATATAGTCCGCAGATGAATTTCAATCAAAATCATGGATAAAATTAATCAAAATATAATAAAACCCTTCAAAAATCCCTTTTCAAAAGTTATATATAGCCCAAAAGGTCATTTTCAAAGTCATTTGTACTTTGTGAGTTTAAAAAACCTTGTGATAGAGACATTTTAGCCAGCTGGAGCAGGATGCCAATTCCTTACCACACTCACCGTTTCGAGCGTCTTCGACGTCACCGACGATTGACCGCGTATGGACCTCCGGTATGTACCCATTATCCTCCTCATTTTTCGTGCACTTTTGTTTTTTATGCATTTTATTGCTTTAGGTGTATTTTAGCTAGTTTAGCGCTTCCAAGCCGCGTTGTAGCGCTTTCACTCCGGTGTAGCGCTTTCAGTAGGTAGTTTAGCACTTTGAGATTTAGCGCCTGCATTAAATTCTCTAGTGCTTCCATAGGATAATGTAGTGCTTTCAATGATATAGCGCTTAGGTAGTGAATTTTAGCGCTCTGATGCCGAATTTTAGCGCTTAGAGAGTTCTAGCACTTTGATTTGGTAGATTAGCACTTTCATGGTCTGTTCTAGCGCTTCTGATAAAGCGACGCTTTGATGGACTGTTTTAGCGCTTTGATATGGTAAAACAACGCTTAGGGTAAAATAGCACTTCAGATGCTTGTTATAGCGCATCAGAGTGCTGAAGTAGCGCTTTCGAGATGTAGCGCTTTGGGTGCCTGATTTAGCACTTTTGACTGATAAAGTAGCGCTTTTGGGATTTAGCGCTTTGGATGCCTGTTTTAGCGCATCCATGTCAGAATTGCACCTTTTGACTTAGTAAACCTTGATTTCATCAATTCTGATCATGTCCATTCTTCGGATTGGTATGATTGATAATCCAAATTCTTGATGTTGGAGTTTGATGATTTAAATAAGACTAATTCTCATGATAGGCGAGAAGCAATCCTATTTGTGATGATCCTCATGATAGGTGAGGAAATGATTCAATATCTGATAAATCTCATGATAGGCGAGATTAGATAATGTTTGATGATCCTCATGATAGGTGAGGTTTGTTGATGTTCGCCCATGAATTTGATCAAAAATTCATACCAAATTTTTGGAATACACTTGATAGTAGAATGACTTTTGATTTCTTGACATAGTACACTGATTATGGATTTTTCATTATGATGATAGGAGGAGCTGGGTACTCTCCAGATGTGAGAGAGGTTTCCTTGGACTGCAGACTTGATACCTCATCTGACACCAAATGAGATTCAGGTTATAGGTTGATGCAGCCTGACCAGTTTGCTTGATATGCCCCAGATTAGGATTAATCGAGGTCTTTTGACTGCTTTGGCTAAGAGGTGGCATAGTGACCACAACACCTTTCATTTACCCACTAGCGAGATGACGGTCACACCCAAGGATGTGTGGCGGATTCTGCGCATTCTGTTCATGGGGGAGATTGTAGTGTATGATTCTCATGGGGTTGGTGGTAGAGATGCTCTTTGCAGAGTATTCCAAGATCAGGATATTGAGGGTCCGAGCGTCCGATGGAGGAGGATTTATGACTCATACGTGACACTACCAACAGTGCTTGATGGATTTATTGGAGGTTTCCTTTGCCCTGATCGCAGGTCAAAGGGATTCCTCATGGGTTGGGGCAGGACCTTAGAGAGCATGATGGTACATGGTACTAGATATGCGTGGGGGATGTGCATGCTGGCACATCTTTATCATGATCTTCACTCAGTGGTGTACCTAGGGGCACGCAACTTATCAGCAGGGATGACCCTGTTACAGGTGTGGGCATGGGAGTATTTTTTTATTGCTCGGCCATTTCCAGTGGTAGATAAACCAACAGGCAGACCATATGTGTTCAGATACAAAGTTCAGCTTACCCATGCCCGGATGGGTAAGTTGGAGCATTGGAGGCAGGTTTTTGATGACACAGAGACTGTTACCTAGCGTCCATACTTATACTATGAGCAGTGGGACGAGGATGATGCAGTGTTGGGATACCTTTGCGATTCCATGTATATGATCAACCAGACACCTTTTGTATTAGAGATATTTTTGCTTCGTCAAGTGTACAAACAGTATGACATCGTTCAGTGTATGCCACAGGGGGTAGCCCACTATGCTAGGCGACAGAGTGATATTCCTGATAGGGGGCCTTATTTTTCGTATGATGTTCTAGTAGAGGGATACAGGGCATTGCAGCCATCACCCTAGGACATGCGCAGAGACATTGCCAAGGCACCGGTTACAGAGGAGTATGCTACATTCTTGGCTTTGGTTCCACATCCTCGCATTACTATTTCGGACGAGCCATCACCGTTACCTGTAGAGGAGGATGTGGCAGAGGGTTCCATAGATAGTGAGGGTGGTACTCCGTCAAGCAGTAGCATGGAGAGGGGTTGTGATGACAGCAACAACGATGACAATGATGGTGGCAGTGGAGGTGATAGAGGGGTAGGGCCAGTTAGCAGTGGTCCGTCATCCAGTAGGCCTCGCAAGAGGTGAGCAGTGACAGTACCATCCGTGGACCATCAAAGACAGATTGTAGGTCTCCAGACACAGGTTCAGACATTGCAGGGACAGTTGGTACAGGCCCAGGGTTTTCTTGTTCAGACCCAGACTCAGATGCAGGCCCAAGCTCAGGCCCATGCTCAGGCTCTAGCGTAGGTTCAGGGACAGTTGGCCGCTGCATAGACTCAGGTTGCCACATTGACAACTGAGCGAGATAGTGCTCGTTAGATTTTCGAGAGGGCACAAGAGACAACGAAGACCCTACAGAGAGTGGTTGATGGTACCTCGATGGGAGACTACATGAGAGAGGTTCTGGGTTGGCAGAGAGGTTGAGTTTTATCGAGGTAGATATCATGATGCAGTGCCTATTGATCGTAGAGTTAGCTATGCCCCTTTGAGATCTGATCGGACTCACACCCGGACAGTCAGTGAGGGTATGACACAGCCTCCTCGAGGAGATCCCAGAGATCCTGGTCCTTCTGGGGGTGGTGGTGGTACTGGTTCTATTGGGCCCGCATAGTTTGGCAATAGTAGATCGTAGATGCTATTGTGATTCTCCTTTTTGAGACATGATGTATATTATGATGTACCTCATTTTTGATGTATCTTTATTTCAAAATTCATTGTATACTTGACATTGATGATATATATATGAGATGCAGTTGATGTGATTTTATGATGATTTATGATTTCTATGTGATGGATGCATTTATTATGTGATGATGTATCATGTGATTTTATTTCAATGTGATGATGTAATGATAAATGTATTTATTTCATGTAATGATTCTATGATAAATTCATGTGTAGAATACATGATATATAGATGTATGATGTGATGCATGAATTTATAAATGATGATCTATATGAATGCTTAAAATGCGATAAAAATGTATGGATGGATGGATAAATGCTTTTTTTTTAATGTGATAATGATAAAAATGATGAAATGATAATGGATGAATGATGTAATGATAATAATGACATGACTTGCATTTATTTTAAATGTGATAAAATGTATGGATGATAAATGATGTATGGGTTTAAAAAGTGATCAAATGCATATGATGTTTGATGGATGATAATGCAACGAATGTTTATGGTAAAAATGATCATGATGTATGTATGGTATAATTTAATGCATAATTTATTTGATGGAGAAATGTATGAATGATGAAATGAAATGATGAGATGATGACTCCTACATGTTTTTGATGATTTTTGGATTTATGTCAAGTATACTCAGTCCTATTTGTAGATAAGATAATCATTGATTGGAACCTTTTATGAAAAAAATACTCTGTAGATAATGAATATGATGAATGCAATCTAATTTTAACATGCAACTATATGCAAAATGATTGTCATTTTAACAGTACTTTTGTGCTTTGTGTCATCATTGAGCTTTTATTGGATGTTGAAAGTGAATACAAGCATTAATGGTATGTGTTAGACCAATAATGACCTGAGTACTACTTTCATGAATTTTGATATTGCAAGTGAACACAAGCATCTAGGTATAATTGAACCGAGATGACCTGAGCATTCATTGCGTAAAACAGGCAGTGATTAATCATTTCAATGTGTGAATTCTGAATGTCATCGGTGATACATTTGCATAACACATCCCCCGACAATTCATACATTTAAATGATTAACATACAGACAACAGATAATAAAAACATCATTATTTTTCCTTGTTTCTCTAGTTCAATACATCATTGAGTTACTCCAAAGAAATGATAATCAAAAACACAATTTATCCATTTTTTACTTAGAGTGTTTCAATCATTATTCAAATTTTAGATCATCCATCCTGATTTTGTGATGTTTTTGGATTTTTGAGATTTTGACCAAAGACCTAACCTACTATTTTATCCTAGGGGTCTCGGGGGCTGATCAAAGATTAGCCTTTCCTACGTTACACACGCAGAGACCACGTAGTTCGACTAACATAGACCTATGTTTTTGGATTTTTCTTTTTCAGACTAACTTTTGACATGTTTTTGGATTTTCGATATGATATGAATGTATGATGACCTTCTGACGATGATTGATGTTGCACTTTGATCTTTGTTTTCATTTTCCTGCCATACTGTTGTTTTCCATTTGGTGAAATCGATGTTCTTGTTGCCCCTAGCGATATCCAGATGTTTCCCCCAAGCTTTAGAGTGAGACTTGACTATTTGAAAATGATTTTAAAATGGATGCAAAGATGGCAAGACTACTAACATGATATGAAATGGTACTGACTGCCAAACTAATGATCCTGATATGTTTCAAAATAGATGGGAAAGTTGATCTTAGAATCACATACGACGCCTGTTTCCAGGTATTCACCATATGTTTTGATTACACTCTTTGTTTTGTTTTGTTTTTCTCATTTTTCTCTTTTTCTTTCTTTTTGTATTTTTGAGTTGCCAAGATGCCTGTTTGCCAGGTTTTCATTAAGGAAACCATTTTTAGAAGTTTGACCCGTGCACTAGGAGATTCAAGTATAGAACTTTCTGAGATGAATACTGTTGATAGGTTCATCAAACAAATCCCCTTCTGACGTCGATAGTTGATATGCCTCTGATCTATACACTGAGATGACGACAAAAGGACCAAGCCAGTTAGGCTCAAATTTCCCTTTCTTCTCCCTGTCCTATTGATTCCTAGGGTTTTCCTTTAGTACTAAGTCACCAACCTGAAAGACCCTTGATTTTACCCTATGGTTGTAACTCCTTGACATTCTCTGTTGATAAGCCATTAGATGATTAACAACTTGTTGACGACGCTCATCCAACAATTCTAGTTCCTGCAGTCTAGATACCCTATAGTCTTCATCTGAAATGATTCCTTTGAGTGATACACGAAGGGATGGAATCTCAACTTCAATGGGCAATATGGCTTCTGATCCATATACCATGCATATGGTGTAGCTCCTATTGGAGTTCTGATACTTGTTATGTAGGCCCATAGTGCAGGATTTAGTTGAACATGCCAATCACGTCCAACATCAATAACCGGCTTTTTGAGAATTTTGAGAATTGTTTTGTTAGAGGCCTTTGCTTGGCCATTCCCTTGAGGATAGTACGGTGTTGAAAAACGATGTTGGATATGAAACTTCTCACATAGCTCTTGGACATCTTGATTTTTGAAAGGTCATCCATTATCAATGATAATGGATTGAGGGATTCCATACCGACATATTATGTAATTCAAGATGAAAGAGGAGATCTGCTTCCCAGTGATGGTTGTAAGAGGCGCTGCTTCTATCCATTTTGTGAAATATTCCGTAGCTGTGATAATGAACTTGTGTCCATTGGATGAAGATGGATTTATTTTTCCTACCAGATCTAGTCCCCATTGACAAAAAGGCCATGTTGATGTGAAGGGATGTAGTTCTTGTGTTGGTGCATGAATCAGATTGCTGTGAATTTGACACTTTTGACATTTCTTGACAAACTGATAGGATTCTTTTTCCATGCATGGCCAATATTATCCCAAACGGAGGAGTTTCTTGGCTAGAGTTATCCCACTCGAATGAGTACCACAAATACCCTCGTGAACCTCTCGTAGGGCCGTTTCAGATTCGTCGCATTCTAGACATCGGAGTGAGGTACCATCAAGACCTCGATGATAAAGTATGTTTGCGATTAAAGTATGTCATGCAGATTGGCAGATGAAGTTTCAGTTTTGGTTCCTAGAAAGATCAAGAGGAAGGATATCGTCTTTTAGATAAGCATAGGTCTTTTCATAGATGGAGTTTTCAATGGTTTCTAGATGGCAGATGGTAGCGGATTCTGGATTATTATGGGAAGGGCATGATACTTGTTCCACCATAAACTCATAACAAACACATTTCTTAGGCAATTGTAATAATGAAGCAATTGTGGCCATAGCATCCGCAACTTTGTTCTCCGCCCTTGGAATTTGATCAAACTTGATACTGACAAAGAAGTGTTTCAGATCATCTATTTGTTGCTTGTAGGGCATGAAATTTTCATCTTTTGTTTGATACTCGTCATTCACTTGATAAATGACTAGTTGAGAGTCCCCATATACCTGTAAATCCGTGATCTTCCATTGAATTGCTATTTTGACCCCAATGATTAATGCTTCATACTCTGCCACATTATTTGTACACTGAAACATCAGTCTGTATGATTTTGGAATGGTGTGTCCTTGTGGAGAGATGAACAAAATCCCTGCTCCTGATCCACGCTGTGTGTATGATCCATCAAAAGATAATACCCATTGTTGGGGCATCATTGTTAGAATGTCCGCATATGGAAACTCCATTGTCATTGGTTGATCATCTGATAGAGGAGCTTCAACTAATTGTTCAGCGATTTCCTGACCCTTGATGGCTTTTCTCTCCACATATTGAATGTCAAACTCACTTAATAGCATGACCCACTTTGCCAGTCTACCTGTTAAGGCAACTTTACCGAGTAGATATTTTAAGGGGTCAATCTTTTCTATTAACTTGATTGTATGAGTCAGCATGTAGTGTCTTAGCTGTTGAGTAGCAAATACCACCATCAAGAAAGATTTCTCTATGAAAGTGTAATTTATTTCATAACCATTTAATGTTCTACTGATATAGTAGATGGCATGTTCTTTTCCTTCATAATCCTCTTGCGCTAATAGTGCCCCCAGAGAGATATCTGTCGTGGCAATGTACAATATCAAAGGTCTTCCTTCTGTTGGTGGCATGAGAATGGGTGGTGACATTAGATACTTTTTAATTTGATTGAACGTTTTTTCACACCCCTCATCCCACTTGAAAACTATATTTTTATGTAAAAGGTGATTAAATGGATGACTTTTGTCCGCCAGTTGGGAGATAAATCTTCTAATCGATTGGAGCCTTCCCTGTAGTGATCTAAGTTGATTGATATTCTTAGGAGGTGGCATCTCCATAATTTCTTTGAATTTCATTGGATCTACTTCAATGCCCTTTTCTGAGACAATGTATCCTAATAGTTTTGCTGATGTGACCTCGAAGACACACTTCTTGGGGTTTAACCTAACATTGAATTTCTCTAGCCGTGTGAAGATTTTGTCTAGGATATGTAGATGTATGTCCCTTGTACAAGATTTTTCCAGAATATCATCCACGCAATCCTCCATGAAGGTGTGCATCATATCATGGAAGATTGTCGTCATTGCTCTTTGATAGGTGGATCCTGCATTTTTTAGACCAAATGGCATGACGTTCCAGCAGAAATTTCCCCATGGACATGTAAAAGCCATCTTTTCCTGATCTTCTGGAGCTATTTTTATTTTATTGTACCCAGAGAAACCATCCATGATTGACAACATGGCATGCCCTGCCATCAAGTCCACAATGATGTTGATATTTGGTAGCGGAAAATCATCCTTCGGGAATGCTTTATTTAGGTCCCTGAAATCCGTACATATCCTGATGCTATTGTTCGGTTTTGAAACAGGTACTAGATTTGATATCCATTCGACATAGTCTATAGAGCGTATGAATCCAGCATCCAACAATTTCTTTAGCTCTGTCTTTACCATCAATGCAATATGGGGATGCATTTTTCTCAATTTTTGCTTGTCAGGCTTGATTCCTGCGGGCAAAGACAAATGATGCATGAGTAGATTTGGATCTAAGCCTGGCATATCAGAATATGACCAAGCGAAGTTGATGCTTTTTTATTTAAAGAATTTGATGAAATCCGATTTTTTCTGATCTGTCATGGATTCTGCCAGATGTAGGATTTTTGCCTAATCTTCAGTGCCGATATTCACAGACTATGTTGGTTCTACCAGAACTGATGATCACTCATGATAATGTTCCGAAAGAGTGTCAAATATTCCATCTTTCAGTGCCTCAGAAAGGTTTTCACCGTTAGATGTGTTCTTTATTTTTTCTTTTTCCAGATCTAGTGCTTCCATAGAATGGTTTTCACCATTAGATCCATTTTCCCTGTTTTCACTTTTGCAACTGGAAGATTTGACACTCTCCTATCGAGTTGTGTTGTTATGAGTATTACAGACAGAACTTGTACCTGGTTTGGTATGACATAGCAAACTTACGATGGCATGATCCTCTGCAAATCTTGGCACAATTAGGGGTTCGATAGGTTCCCAGTCAATTAGTTCAGGATGGATTAATGGCATGAGGTTATCAGATTCATTCAAGTTGATGGATGTAAGGGTTTGGACAGCCATTTCGTCATAGTTGTTTATTGGGATATCGAGGTCAATGATGGTACCTTCTTCAAGATCGTCTAGCTCACTCGAGGTCTGTTCGTCCCCACTTGAATCATCGATATTTAGTGACCCTGCCACGAATGGTCTAGACCCAGAGCCTTGGCCCTCCTCACGTGTAGGTGTATATTGTTGGATGACATTAATGTGAATATCAGTGAAAGATAAATTGGAATAGGTATCCCATTCATACTCATTTGAATTTGTCTCAGAGTTATTTCTAAGTTGAAGAATTCTTTCCACAACCTTCTTTTCCAGTTCCTATTTTTCTTCATTAGAGTATCCCAGTCCTGGCTTCTCCTTTGAGTGGAGAGTGAGGGGCTAAATAGGCTCTATGATTCCCTCCTTTCTTAATCCAACAGTTCCTTGTCCTTCATACCCCATTTTTTCTAAAATAGCCTTTCCTTTTCCATATTTGTCGGTGTTGATGTTGACATTTTTGATACAGGTATTTGATGTAGAGGGTTCCTCATCTTTGTAGAGCCAATCCAAGATTGCTTTGTTTTCTGTTTCATCCTCTATGGTACCCTTTTTGACAAACCTTTCTTGAAGAACTGTGACTAGTAATGATGTTTGAGGTTTTATCATAGATGGTTGACCATATGTCTTAGGAGATGGCATTAACTGTGATAGGTTAAGCGATTGCTCCATAGAATATGTTCCCATTCCCTTATCAGTCAGTTGGACTTGCTCTTGAAATTTTTGTGATAAAGAAACTTGTTGATCCAGATTATCTGTTGATTGAGTTTCAACAGGACTTGTTTCTTTTTCTTTACCCTTCTTCTCTACCCACTTAGTAGTGATACTTGGACGTTGTTCTTCGTTGGATGATCTTGAACTGGATGCTTCCCTATTGTGAGGCACCAAGGTATCTTGGGAGATTCTAATTGTGTCACAATGTTGAGGATGATTGTAATCAGCAGATATAGTCACCTCCTGTCCATTTATTGGGAACTTCAAATATTGATGATATGTTGAAGGTACAGCCTGCATTTCATGGATCCATGGTCGTCCTAAGAGAATGTTGTATGTTAACTCTCTTTCCAACACTTGACATGCTATATGTTTCATCATTGGCCCCACTTGAATGGGTAACACAATTAATCCCTTAGACGATCTTTCCTCCTCATCATATGCTTTGATAGTCATTTTTCTTCGAGCATCAATAGCATCATCTAAATACCCTAGTGCATGGATTAACTTGAGAGTGCAAATGTTCAGACCATCTCCCCCATCTATTAAGACCCTCTTGACATGATGATTATGGATTAAGACTTCGATATGGAGTGCAGTATTATGGGGATGGTTTAGTGAGACATCATCATGTTCAGAGAATGATAGACAATGTGGGGTAGTCAAATGCCCCACCATAGCTTGGAACTGGAAAACATTTAGATTCGTTGGTACAGTAGTGGCTACTAGTGCTTGTTCTAGAACTTCCTTATGCGATAGTGATAATTTAAGGAGTTCTAGTATCGATATCTATGCAGAAATGTTTTGCAGTTGATCGACAATGTTATAATGAGATGGAGGTGGAACTGCATGTGTAGACCCAACTCCCTTTAACACCACCTTGGATTTCCCCCTAGTCATTACATTTGTTGGTTGATGTTCTTGATGGTCTCTGATTTTTAAGACATTGATTTGATTTTCAGAGTTTTGTATGCTTGGAAGAAAATCCAAAGGGGTAGTGTTGTTGATGTTGGGTTCGTCAATGTCATGATCAACTATATGATCACTCTCCACTTCAGATAAACAAAGGATTGTTTTGTCATAGACATGATTGATGTTCTTACCTTTGTTGTTCGAGGATGATGATGCTCCTTTGTCATAGTTTGGCAAAGGGTCCTTGAAGGCCGAGTGATCGTTACTGTTTTGGGGTGTTTCCACATATTCTTTATTGTTGTCGATCAAGTCTTGTATTGCGTGCTTCAACTCCATATAATCGTTGGTTTTGTGACCTTTGTTATTAAGGAAGTTGCAGTAATCTGCGTCATTCCGCCATGGTGGTTTGACCTTTGGATCCCAGAATCGAGCTTCCCGTGCAGTGATAAGGCCACTAGTGACCAATTCTTTCATTGTTGATTCTATCGTTTGGCCTAAAGGTGTAAACCTATGCTGATTTGATGGTTTCTGATATGATTGCATTTTTATGATCTCGTTGCTTCATATGACATTTGACTTGACAATTTGATCATTGCTTTGATTCTTTGATGTAGATGTTGTCAAGTTAAAAATTGGTTTAACATTTTGGGAATCATTTGTTGTTTCATTGGTAGTCGTGTTTCGATTCTTTTTCCAAAATTTTGGCTTGTCATTGCTTGAGTATTTATTGGAGGAGTTACTTGTGTTATTCGTTTTATCGTTGAAATGCTTGATAATTCCTCTTTTGACTAATGCTTCCTCAATTTTAAGACCATTTCTATTACTTTTTCGAATGTGGGAGGACATTGTAATTCGAGTCTATAACTCATTTCCTCCGTCAATTTTTCAATGAACAACTCCATCTTTTCTTCCTCAGTAATGGATCGAGGATATCTGGAGAATAGTCATCGCCATCTTTGTAGAAAAGACAAGAACGTTTCCCCTTTGTTTTGTTTTGTTTTAGGTTGTAAAGATCCTTTATTGTAACATCATGTTGGATGTTGAATGAGTACTGGGAGATGAACTTGTTGACAAGTTCCTCAAAAGTCCTGATACCTGGTTGTAGTTTCGAGAACCATTCCATACATGCACCTCCCAAACTTCTTGGGAATAACCTCATTAAGTAAGTTTCCTCTTGGGGAAACTCAAGGCTCATTGTTTTGAACTCCCGGATATGATCTATTGGATCCGTTCTTCCATTGTACTTGTCGTACTTTGGGAATTCACAGTGTCTTGGAAAAGGTATCAGGCCGACTGTTGCGTCGAAAGGATAACGACAAATGTCCTATATCGCATATCTTTTGGTACTCCCTTTCGTCATATCCTATATCTGTTGTTGTATCAGTTGCATTTGGGATGTCAAAGCAGCAATTGGATCTATTGTTTGTGTGGGTTGCAGTATTTCAGTCTCACTTGTTCCAGGTGCTTCCTTCAGACTATTTACGTCAAAATCCTTGGGAAGTTTGGCACCTGATTCAACCAACATCAAAAGATACTTCTCCATATCTTGTTCTAAAATCTTTTCCATAAATTTATGGAATTTGGGATCTTGTTGAGCTATTTGAATATCCTCTGGAGTTATTTAGTTCTTATCATTGTGGTTCAGATCGTTCCAAGGATTTTCCTTTGCCATTGTTTGGGATGTTTCAAGTTCTTGCTCAAAGAGTCTCTATTTTTGGGACCTCGTGAAGATTGGCATACAAATTTTTACAGTTTCTTCTGAAATGTTGATCTTCTATGCTGGAAAAATGTCAATTTGAATTTTTAACAAAGTTGAATAAGATGACTGATCTTATTGATGAGACTATGTTAAAATTTTGATTACTATACTTGGTTTCATGATAAAGGATGATAGTATCCTGATGATGAAACTTCAGTGTAGTAATTGATTGTGTATTTTGATTTGACACTTCTGATTTGCAAGATCTTGTTTCAGTTGATAAGATTGGAGATTTGTATAGACCTTTCTGATTTCGGTCTCTAGACAATGATTCTGATAAAAAGAAACTTGTGTTCTGGTAAAGACTATGGATAAAATGACAGACAGTCTGACTGGTAAGATTTTTGAACTCACTGTTTTGAAAGCGCTAAAACAAAGTAGAGAAGCACTAGAACAGAGTCCCGAAGCACTGAAACAGGTGACAAAAGCGCTATCTTGACAGAAGCACTAAAACAGTGCTCGAAAGCGTTGCAGAAAGTGATGGAAGCGCTATCTTGACATAAGTGCTGAAAAAATGCCTGAAAGCGTTGAAAAAGATGATGAAAGTGATGTTTTGACAGAAGTGCTAAAATAAAGATTGTAAGCACTAAAACAGTGCCCGAAAGCGCTATTTCATAGAAGCACTAAAACAGTGACCTGAACCGCTGAAATAGGTTTTCCAGAGTGCTAAAAATAGGACTTTAATGAATCTCTATTGTAAAATTTGATCTGGCCTTGTGGCATTCTGTATCATGGGTTGTGGAAAATAAGAATGACGTATCCGTTGACTACGGTTGTGAAACTGTGTGAGAGCTCTCCTTTGAAAGAAGGCTCATGAGTAGAGTGGTTCTACTGCGTAATCTAAAGTGTGACCCCTAGCAAAATCATGATATCTGTGGATGAATGTTCTATGTTGTAAAAAGAGTTTTTGATTTTGATATAGAAAACACCCTCTTCTTAATTTATTTCGATAACTCAAAGGTTCCTTGGGTTTTGTGATTTTGATTTTTCTCTTGAGAAACGTGGTGGACTTCCACTTTCAAAGCATGGATTTTTTTGATCTAACTTGACTTTGTTGCTTTCAGGATGATCTTTAATCTTATTTTAATGATTTTTGTGAAAACACAAGAAGCAATTGTGAATAATTGTTTTAAATTGAATAGATCGTGTATGTTCAAGAACCACGAATGGTCCTTATTGATTTTGATGGGTTGCTTTGACAAATGTACACAAATCAAACAGACTCACACTTAAGGACAAATAGGTCATCATTATACTCACAACCCACATCTTGAATTGCGTTGACGCACATAGCCTTGTCACCCCCTAGAGGGCGCCCGTGTTTTTGTCATTTCCAGGCGCGTACTCAGAGTTGGATTTCTTGTCCTCTGAGCAAACGGTCCTTGGAAATTATATGGTGAGTGTCTTGGGGGAAGATTCTTCCCTCCCCTTGCACCGTGAGTATGACAATGTATGGATACTGACTCGGCGGGATACTACTCTTTGGTTCGTAGATAGGGCTTCCTTGCGGTGCGACAAATAGATAAACTCCCTCAGGAGACCTCCCAATCTTTAGAACAAAGATTTTGGGGATGGTTATCTTGCTCACTACCGTCAAGTTGGACTTTCATCAACAACTTGCATTTTTATTATAGTGGGTTGGAATCCTTGGCTTTAGGCGTTCCCACTTAGGTCGTTCCCGTAGGGTGAGTACTTTTTCCCACTAAGGTAGGCCTTCTAAAGGATTTAACAAAGCGTAAATAACATGAAGTAAGAAGTGAATTTGGCACTTTGATCACCCAGTTAAGGGGAGAGCATAAGCCTAATCACCTCAAGCATAGCATATAAGTTGTTCTATTTTAAGCCCAAAAAGAAATTTTCTAATCTATGTGAAGGTGTTGCTTCACAAAAATCATGTTGTTCTTTTTAACTTATACTGTAAAAATGTGATGACTATCCTAGGATTGATAAATTTTCTTTTAGAAAAAAAAAAGTGACTACCCTATGATTGATACATTTTAGAAACCAAGAAGTGACTATCCTAGGATTGATAAATTTTAGAAAACGGAAGTGACTATCCTAGGATTGATTAATTTTAGTCCAACTGTGAAAAAAATTTAAAATCTGGCCTCGGTCGCGACGGATCCAGACTGATACTACAAAAGCTTTGGAATATTCCACCGAAGCACTATAAATTTTACCCAATGTGCTATAACTCGAAAGCATCGAAACAAGACATTGAAGCACTGAATTTTGACATAGAAGTGCTAAACCACCGATGCGCCGAAACAGGTCCTGGAAGTGCTAAAGTTGAAAGCGTTGAAATTTTTGATGGATTCACTATAGTAACACAGAAGCGCCGAAATAAAGCACGGAAGCGTTGTAGTTTGCCACGGAAGTGCTATAGTATTCGACGAAAGCGCTAAAACAAAACACGTTGGAAACTTGCGCAACATTTTTCAAAAAATTTGATAAAATTGGGGTTAATGCCCCACGGTGGGCACCAAATTGTAAGTGTCGAATGAGGTATAAAGCACAAAACACTTCTTAATATGACATTATATCAAAGACAAATCAAATTGAACTAAATCAAAACAATAATCTATTGAAAGCGTCATATTGCTCTCTATCTCCAAAGATTTATTAAATCACTATGGCTCTTAGATCGTGAGTGCACTATGATTGTTAAAATGACAATTCAAAGAACGAGATGGATGCTAAATACAGGAAACTAATCCTATATGATGATTTCTAAGTGTTTAAACATGAAAATTGACAAATGAAGAGCTACAAGAGGTAGCCATGATATGAAAACTTGATGCTTGATGCTTGGATGCTTGGATGCTTCATGAAATTCTGCAGAGTAAACTTGATAACCTGGGATCCATTTCTTGGTTCAATGAGGCTTTATTTATAGAATTCCTCGCTGTAGAAATGCACAGGGATGGAATTGAGAGGCTTGGATTCAATCTGGAGGATTGAATGGTGAAAGATGGAGGAGATTGAGAGAAATTTGGTGATTGTCTCTACCCATGAAAACACCAGGCAAGAGAAGAGGAAGGATTGATGGAGGAGGATTGAGAGAAGATTTTGGAATTTGTCTCCAATTTGTCTCCAATTTGTCTCTAAAACTTCCGGTGAAGTTTCAAAGCATTAATTGTGACATATTTTAGAGATAAATTAGACATAGGATATCTAATTCATTTTTGAGGAAATATAGATGGAATAAATTCCTTATGCTTTAATTCAAATATTTTGATTTATTTAATTTAGCAAAAGAAGGATAAATAATTTAATAAAACAAACTATAGAAGTTGTTTATTAAATTAAATAGAAGAATATGGCAATTAATAAATAAAGTGTTTGATCTTTATTTAATTAATTTATGATTGATGTGAGAATAAAATAGGAAAATGATAATTAAATTAAACAAAGTATTTAATTTTGTTTATTTAATTAAGATGAATTTAAATGTAAACTCTATAAATAAATAATTCTATTTATTCAAATAGTAGAGGAAATTAGGATAATTAATCAAATAATTTGTATTTAATTAATCAGAATTCCCCAGACCAATTTTAGGTGTATACAGTACTATTGAGGTTGCCTTGAATGCAGCAAATGAATGTTATACAGGGTGTGGTCAAACTTTGAAGCAATGCTTGCAATTTGTAGTGTGGAACAAAATTTTGGTGCTAGTGTATATTTGCTAGAGATGACAGGTTCAGATGCTGTGAGGAATTTCATTGCTTCTTTCTACAACAATGCTTGCTGCTCATTATTGTAGGCACATTTGGATGAGGGTGGTTGTGTTGATGTTTGGATGGTGCTGGACACTCCTTTCTACCAACACTTGTTGTCCTTTCATCTTCTTCTTGTTCTTTGTATCTCTTCTTGAGATTGTTGTCTTTGTCTATAATGATGTTGGTTATTTGGTTATTGTTATGCAACTATTCAAAGGCTTTGTAGTTGGTTTGTTGTTTCTACAAGCCTCTAGTTTGTAATCTTATAGCTGTTGTTTTGCTACAACTTGTACTTTTGCTCTGTAATTTGATTTTTTTTAGCTTTTTCCAATTAAAAAAAGATGAAAGGTACAAACAAATTAGCAGTCCAAAACTATCTACTCATTGCAAAATGGATTCATTTTAGAATTTATTTATTGTAAGTCAATCTATGCAAATTCTAACTATAATTTTGAAGGAAAGAAAAATGGAGATACAACCAATATGGTGGGTGAAGTGGCTACTAAGAAAGATACTATCCAATAAATTATATATATATATTTGTTCTAATAAATTATATATTTAATAATATATAGGGTAGTAGAGTTGGCTTGGGCAGTGGGTTTGCTCCCCATTGGTTTTGGGTTCGACTCCACTCTCGGGTTTAAGAGGCAAGACTTCTTGTAGGTTGGGGATCTCACCTGCAGGGGACTAGTCTCGCCCTAGCTAGCTCCAGGCGGACCATTGGGTTGGGTCGTCAGGACACCCCTGTTGTATATATATATATATATAGAATATAGTACACAATAATAGAAAGAAATAAAATTTTAAATTTATATATAATTAAATAAAAAATATTTGCTAAATATTTAACATATTTAATACAAATATATACTTTAAAATATAATAATATTTTTAAAATATATTTAATAATTTACATTATATAAAATTAAAATATAACATAAATAATAAATGAATATATTTAATTTAAATATACAATTTATAATATAATATTATACTTGAAATATATACTAATAATAATGGTCTACTTTACATAAGTTAATATATTACTAACTACAATACAATAATTATTAATAATATATTATAGTTATTATAATTATTTATAATATATGCTTATATAATATATTATATTATTTATAGTTATTAATAGTATATATTATGTATATATTCTAGTTATACATTATTAATAACTATATTATATATTATATATTATAGATATTAATAGCTATAATATTAATATTATATATTTAAAAATAACATATATGATACCTATAGTTATTTTATTATGTATTAAATAAAGAAATTTACATATAATATGTTTTATTATAGTATATGTTTAATCTTTATTTATGTTATTTAATTATATAATATAATCTTATATTTATTATTACATATTATATATTATTAAATTAATTTATAAAAAAATTAATAATTTAATTGACTTTTAGAGAAAAAAATAAATTTTGAAGCTAAATATGTTATTTATCTTAAATAAGATTACATAATTATTAAATATTATTTAAAAATATCATTGTATAATAAAATTACATATTTATATTAACTATGTTATATATATAAATTTATATATTTGCTATTTAAATAATAAATAAAAATTATATTATATTTATATTTAATAATATATATTAAATATAATACATAAAAGAGAAGACAAATATAAACAAAAAAATATAGAAGATTTATATTTATTGATTTGAAGCTATCACTTCTCCTTTAAGACCTATGTTTGCACAAACATCATTTGTCGAATCGTCTATCAATTGACCTCATGTATTACACAAAATGTATGAAAAAAATAGACCAAAATTTATTCTAATTGACCTTTCATCCTCTTCCCTATACCCATTGTACACCAAGGTGCAATTCCTAGTTATTAATTATTTCATAATTTGTGTTAGTTTGATTTGAAAGCCAAGATTGAATAAGACTATAATTCATGTCAGTCTCCTATTAAAACGGACTACGATACTCCATCAATTTATGTGAACAAAAACCCTTTTGAATTTAAATGAAGGATAAATCAATAAGTAGGCAGACAAATTTTTTTGGTGTTATTACTTGAGTGGATTACTTACAACTATCCTCTGTAAAATCACTGGTAACAGACAGGACTTTCCATGAATATCCGTTTTCAAGGCAATTTCATATGACATTCACCCTAATGTACTGTAAACATTAATGTAATAAGTACAAATGTAATAACCAGTAATATTTGAGGTTATTTCCTTTGATAGCATGAAGAAATAGAGGTGTGCTGCTAACCCAGCTTCTACTGTGCTCACTCACAAAAGTGAAAAGCACAGTGCTTTACAAAGTCATAAACATAAAATAACAAAACTTATTTATTCAAACTGCATATTTCCATTTATGTCAAGGGCTTGCATTTGAACGTCAATCCATTCAATTTGGCTTGCAATTCATAAATTTCTGCAGAGTCATGACTGTCTAGCCATTGCTCAGCATTATTCAGGGCCCGCATAATCCCTTTAGCAAGATTTTCCTGCATCATCCCTTTCTCCGTGGCCTCTGTCACCCTACTTTTCATGTTACAAACATAACTCTCCAGATCGTTTTTAGCAAGATGCTTGTTTGCTGCTTCTTCGTCCTCTCTTCGAAATTTGTCTGCATCAGCCACCATTCTATCTATCTCCTTCTTGCTCAGTCTTTCACGCTCATTTGTAACAGTAATCTGGTTGTTTAACCCTGTTCCCATGTCCTGGGCAGAGGCTGTCAGAATTCCCTCTACATCCACTTTAAAGCAAACTCTTATTGCTGGCACCTCACACCGCGCAGGTAGAATCCCATCGAGGACAAAGTTACCCAGCAAATTGTTGTGTGCAACCAAAGGTCTCTCGCCTTCATAAATTTGAAAAATTACACTTGTCTGGTTGTCATAACGTGTGGTGACAGTTGTCTCTTTCACGGTAGGAATGGGAGTATTGCGGGGAATTACTACTTCCATGACACCATCATTAACTTCAATTCCAAGACTCAAAGGAGTCACGTCCATCAAGACTAAGTGGATGTTTTCCTTGTTCAGTACAGCTGCCTGCAATGCTGCACCATAAGCAACTGCCTCGTCTGGATTTACACTTTTGCAGAGTTCCTTTCCCTCAAAGAACTGACTTAGCAATTCCTGGACTTTTGGTATACGTGAAGAACCTCCTACTAATACAATGTCGTTGATTTGGTGTCTACTCATCTGGGAGTCTTCCATGCATTGCTTCACTAACTGCATGCTTTTGTCAAATAGGTCTGCGTTAAGCTCCTCGAACTTGGCTCGCCTGATCTTTGTGTGGAAATCTTGGCCTTCATAGAGGCAATCTATGTCAATTACAGTCTCTACTGCCGAAGACAAACTTCTTTTTGCCCTCTCGCACTCCGAGCGTAGTCTCCGAAGAGCTTTGGGACTAGTACTCATATTGATTTTATACTTTTTGTTGAACTGCTGAACACAATAATTGAGCATATTATTGTCAAAATCCTCGCCTCCCAAATGCATGTCCCCTCCAACAGCTTTAACCTCAATCATACCTCTTTCAACCGTAACAATAGATACGTCAAAGGTACCTCCTCCAAGGTCAAAAACTAGAATGTTTCTTTTTCCTTCCTCCAATGAAGCAAAGCCATAAGTTATTGCTGCAGCCGTGGGTTCATTGATGATCCGCATGACATTAAGCCCTGCAATCCTACCAGCATCTTTAGTTGTTCGCTTCTGCGAATCATTAAAATAAGCAGGCACAGTAATCACAGCATTCTTCACATCACACTGGAGGTATTGTTCTGCTATCATCTTCATTTTCATCAACACCATGGACGAGATTTCCTCAGCTGCAAATAGCTTTTTCTCACCTTTAAAAGCCACTTCAACCATAGGCTTGTCATTCTTACCAGGAACGATAGTGAATGGCCAGAAGTGTTTGTCAGACTGCACAGAGGGATCATTGTATCTCCTTCCAATGAGTCTCTTGACATCAAACACAGTGTTGCCAGGATTAGTTGAAATCTGGAACTTGGCAGCATCTCCAACAAGTCTTTCATCGGGGGTGAAAGCAACCATGGAGGGAGTAGTTCTGTTTCCTTGGTCATTAGTAATAATTTCAATTCTGTCATGCTGCCACACTCCTACACAGCTGTAAGTTGTCCCGAGATCAATGCCAATAGCCTTACCTTTGCCCTCTGTGGCCATGTTATATTCTGCGTGAATATAAGAAGAATATTTGGAAAATTTTCAGTTATGTAATCACATGTTATCAATTCCTAAATGAAATTTTTTAAGTACAGAATGCACCCTTAAACATATTGTAAAAGCCTTCTAATACTCACACGAGTTACACCCTTGTTTATCTACCAGCTATCTCCTGGCCCATTAACTCTCTAATAATCTAATCAAACACTAACAGTGGTAACTGCCCTAAACAAACTTTTGAGAAGATTTATCTTTGCAAAAATATAAATTATCCAGTAAAGCAGTTTTATTGCCAATACCTTACGATCGTCTTGAAACCAACACATGCAAACTAAGTGATTCCCAGGAATTTAGCATTCATCTTAATATCGTAATTGTTGGAATTTTCTTTGTACATAAACTGGATCCTGATTTATAGGAAAGCCGCCTGGTATCTTCGTTTAGTGAATAAACTAATACAATCTTGATGATACGGTGGGAAAAATATGGCATGGTAAAATCAGAAATGAGAATTATTCCATAATTAATTTGAATAAAGAAAACAGAAAGAAATGACCTAAAAGCCAGTTCCAACATATCTAAGTAAACCACATTTTCTATTTTAATTGATGATTCCGACCAAAATAAAACAGTACGAGATGTCAAGACAAACAGATGCTCAGTAAAGTGTCTTCTTTCAGATCGAAGATGTATTAAACTAAACATCAATGGGGCATTAAAAGGAAATCTGGAAAAATTCAATGAGGAGGTTTATATAAGGCTCGTCGAGGTAAAATTTTGAGGGTTTGCGTTGTGCATGGCCATTTTATTAAAAACATATTTCTATATTTTCCTGTGACGAATTCAAAAGATCCCCATCCGCTAACTAGTTTCAGGCCAACAATGTGTGGCAGAACCTGCAGAGGATGGTGGGGGCAATTTACTGGCAACTTGGTCGAAGGAGGGAATAGAACCTGTAGGAGGAAAATGATCACATGGTGGTCATTTCTGTATCTAAATTAGGCTTTAGATTGAGATTGATATCTATCATGTATGTGTATGGATATATTATATTATATATATATAACTCCATTCGGATCATTATGTGATTATCCTTTGATCTGTTTAGTCTAGTCTATGTCAGTTGAATTCTTATTTTAACCAACTCAATCAACATATTCATTTAATTAATATATTTAATTTTTTATTTAATTTAGAAGATAAAGAAGACTGAAGTTCATGATGAAAGTTCAAGAGTCCTCATTCAGTATTCTATTTAAGATGTCATTATAAATATTTGAACTTGAGTGTTCACAATGAAAATTCAATGCTCTCATCAATTAATCTCAATTTTTTTGACAACCAATTTTCTTTTGGTTGGAAATGTAAAAAAAGATTAGATTTAGACCAACAATGCTGAGTTAGAAAATGCAAAGGATAATGAAAAACAATGTATTGATTGTACATATATGTGTATATATGTATATATACACATACATATATATATGTGTATATAATCAAAATTAATTATAAAAGCTATTGGATTTGTATATGTGTATATATGTATATATATATATTTATGAACAAATGAATTTTGATTTAAAACTAGTTAAAGTTAAACATGCATAGAGATAATAAAGAAAGGAAGATTGGATATGAAAAAAGATGGAATATGAAAGAAATTTGCAACAAGGATACAAGAAAGTTGTGGCTAATCACTTTTAGAGCACTTTGGATCTTTGTGGCTTGAAGCCATTTATTAAGATTTAGGAATGAAGGTCTTTTCGCAGCATATTGCTTTGTTATCTTTTTGCTGTTAGTGAAGTGTCTGTTGATATTAGGTTAACAATTTTTGTGTTGGCAGACTCATATTTGTTGTCAATTGATGTTTCCATATTGTTTGTAAGGTTTTATTGTTAAATCTGTGTTAATCCTCAGAAAAGGATTTGAACCCCTTTTAAACCTTACTTTTACCAATTCATTAGAAAAATAAATTAGTATACATGATAAATGTTTATATTTGAGAAATAAACATCTAAATTCTAATAAAAGACTTTATCAAAAAATTCAAGTCATAAAAAAGATAAAAAATTCAGTAATAGAACACTCCAACATATACATAAAAGATCTTTAAATTTTAATCATAACTAATCCATAAAAATAACAGTACATTATTGGAAAACATAGACTTCTTTCAAAAGTTCGGTAATAGAACACTCCAACATGTACATAAAAGATCTTCAAATTCTAATCGTAACTGATCCATAAAAATAACAGTACATTATTGGAAAAACATAGACTTCTTTCAAATTTTGAAAAAACACGTGGCATGCGGTGATAATGCTTACAGAGAATGCCTTGTTTGAGCTGGCAGAATGATGACCTTAATCTGATAGTTTTCGTTGATAGTCTTAACTGCTTTTTCAATGGACAGCCTCAAAGCAAATGGAAACAGAGTTGCCCTTGCTGTTTAAACTGAAGAAAGAAGCAGAGGAGAAACAGAGAGTAAGAAACAGAAATAGAACACAGATGAATCCAAAAGATATGAATTTATATATATCTCATTCAAAAATATATAAAATTTAATGTCATGAAACAGAGCTGCTGCTCTTTCTTCACTCTCAGAAACTAACTTACCACAGTTCCCTGTTCGTTGGCTGCTCAAAATCAGTTACTACTAGAACCTGTTGCTACAGCAGAGCATGCGCATTTTTCATACACATAACTTCTAAAAATGACTACTTCAACATATATTTTCAGCAAAAGAGACAATAAACAAAACTATTAATTGCATTTTATTCTGCTGTGTGGGAAAATCTGACCAAGAAGATCATGCAGTTAATTTATATTTGAAATTGTCCTGATTCAGAGAATGTGAAGATAGAGGAAATGAAAACAGAGCTGGAGAAGTGAAATCCCACACGTATGAACTATCAAAGGAAGATATGGCGACGGCGGGAGAGATTAAGGAGTACGGAGGAGTAATTAAATGAGTAGTTGGGATTAATTTCCAATATAAAGAATACCAAACAGAAAACATAATTAATAGCAGATAGAAGATTGATTGAAAGAAACAGTTAGGCTGTAAAATTCAAATTTAAGATTTCAAGTATCGCATGCCTCTTTATTTAATTTGGGATCCTAATCAGTTGAATCAGTTGATGTCATTCTGCAACACTTAGTCGAAATCCTCATTCGTAAGCGCATTGGAAGATCCAGTTTCAGGTTTTAGTAATTTTAAATGGTTGATCATTTGACCTCGATGGCCCTTAATCAAAATAATAATTTGACAATGCATCCAGGGGATTTATCTCATCTGTGAATTCATCTTGTTCTGGTTGGCAATCTATTTTGATGATTTTTTTTGAGTTACAATACAGGGCACCCATGGACAACCCTCGTGTTTTAATAAGCGAAATAAAAAGTACTGAGTAGCACCTCAGGGCAGCTAAGGCTGGCCAGTGAATTTTTACTTGAACGCAATTGCCCTGAATTTTTACTTAGTACGCAATTGCCCTGAATTTCTATGGCCGAGAATTGAAATTCATGGTATTGTAAAAATATTTAAAACATCGCAATTTACTGTGATTGATCGCTTTTTAGCTGAAGGTGCAGTTTTTTTACCATTAAATTGCAATTTATAAAAATAAAATTCTCATGTGTTTTCTCATTTCCACAGCAATTATTTTCTAACTAATTTGTAGAATTTTTGTTGCTATTGTGCCTGTGTATAATTAATTTTATGCTTGATTTCATGACTATGCAATATTTGTTTCATAAATAGATAAGCATATATGAATCTTGAAATATGAAAAGTAAGATGCAAACCATGGATCATTTGGCCTGTTCAAACAGATAGCAATCATTTTTTCTCATTAATCTCATTTCCCCATGCAGCTGCTTAGTTTATTTTGGCTAACAGCCACTGCTCAACTTATTTAGGAGTTATTTGTGGAGCTGATGGCCCCATGAATGCTTAGTTTTTCTGCTTATTTTTAAGCAGCCAACTTAAATTTGTATTAATAGTATTAATAATAATTTTTACAATAAAAAATTAGAAAAGAAAAAGAAAATCAAATATTAAAAAAAAGGGAAAGAAATTTGTGGAGCCACGTGAATTTTTAGAAATATGCAGTTGCTGCTTATTTCCAGCCCCCCCTCTTTTTCCACAGCTTATTTTCAATTCCTAACTAGTAGCTGCTCCATTAAAATAAGAAAAGATTCCAAATTAAAATTTAAAATTATATAATTACTATTTAATCACAAAATTATCACATAACTATATATTTCATTTTCCCTTCTTTTTTATTTACTTATCATAAATTTTTAATAATTTTAAAAAGATTAAAACTTGATGACTACTTGAAATAAGCAAACCATTGATTAATTAAAAATGATAGACTAATTTTAAACTAGGTTGGAAACGGACAGGAATCGTTTTTTCGACTGTGGAAACGATTCTAAATTCGTGCAACGTTTCCAGGTGTTTCCGGTGATGACGTGGCGATTCGAAGGCGAATCTGAGACCGTTTCAACTTTTCGTTTGACTTTCTGCATCGAAAAAAACGCATTTTAGGGCGAATTTGCATGACGCGAACGGATTTCGCGTTACATTTTGCGGATTTCGTGTTTCATTTTGTATTCACCGGTTCATTTCGCCCCGCAACCTGCAAACTCGACCTGCAAAACACGACCCCGCGACCTGCAAACTCGACCTGCAAAACACTAAGACGCGGCCACCAGTGGAAGACGAAGACGCCAGTGGAAGAGACGCGGCTGCCAGTGGAAGATGAAGACGCCAGTGGAAGAGATGCGGCCGCCAATGGAAAACGCGGCTGCATAGAGAAAACGTGGCCAGTGGAAGATGAAGACGCCAGTGGAAGAGATGCGGCCGTCAATGGAAAACGCGGCTGCATAGAGAAAACGTGGCCAGTGGAAAACGCGGCTGCACAGAGAAAACGCGGCCGGGAAAGGAAAACGTGAGAGGTAGGGTTTCATTTTGTTTTGCATTTTTTATTTTTTATTTTCGTTTTTTAATTTTTTTTTGTTTTTAAAAAATATTTATCAATTATGAATTATAAAAAACTTCCATGCATTTTTTTAATTTTTTAATTTTTAATATTTATCTATAAATGATAAGTCTATAAGACTATGTAATAAATTAATATTAATAATGTAAACACAAATATTAAATAGTTTTTGACATTTTGTTTATTTTGATATTAATTTTTTAATGTTTTAGACTTCATTATTTCATAATTTTAAAGATATATATAAATTTAAAATTTTCACATATTTCATAATCTTAATATATAATAATTAAATTTTTAAAATTAATATATATAATTATATTTTAAAAATTATATAATCTCATAATATAAATATATATAATGTAATATTTATTATTTTACTTATAATTTTACATTTTTTTAAATATTATATTCATATATGATAATTAGATAATTTAAAAAATTTATAATTTAATGTTTAGATTTACAATTTAGCATTTTAGATAATAAGTTTTTTATTTAATTAATTAAATTAATCAAACTTTTCTTAACAATTTTAATTTTTAAGTTTGAAATTGCTACTTGTAGGTTTATCATGGCAAACAGTTCAACTTCTATCGGCAATACTAATCCCTCGTTCAAATTTGACCCGGCTTCACTGCTATGGAGACATGTAGAAATAATAGAGCAAATTCCAGGTGGGGGGTCATGTGTTTGGATATGCCCCGGGTGTGAAAAGAAACACACTAGTTCCTACAGTCGAGTGAAAGCGCATTTGTGTGGAGTTACTGGGAAGGGAATTAAACCATGTCCAGGAAAAAATAAAGTACCTATACTACCTCACATAACAGCAGGATATATTGTAGAGCAAGAGGAAGTAGATGAAAGAGTTCAAAATAGAATGGGGCAACCATTGAGTACAGGAAGGGGCTCAAAGATGGCATCTACTTCATCTCACACACATATTGGTTGTCCTAATATTGTAGTAGAAAGCCATCCCTTTTTGAGAGCAATTGAAGTTGATGAGGCTAATGTTTCAAAGAAAGCAAAGGGACCATTGGAGAAGGCATTTAATAATGATGCAAGACAGCTTGCTGACCAAGCCATTGGAAGATGCCTCTATGCAAATGGTATCTCTTTCAATGTTGTTTGATCACCTTATTAGCAGGACATGATAAGAAAAGCAAATGAAGCTCCAAAGGGGTACACAAGCCCAAGTTATGAGAAGGTGCATACCACTATATTGTCAAAGGAGGTAAAACATATAGAAGATGCATTATATCCCATCAAAGCCTCATGGAAAGAAACTGGTGTGTCTATTATTACTGATGGATGGAAGGATGCAAAAAATAGACCATTGATTAATCTGATTGCAGTGTGCCCTAAAGGGGCAATGTTTCTAAAGGCTGTGGATTGTGAGGGGCAAGTAAAGGATGCACAATTTATTGCTGACATCCTTATACAGTGCATTAATGAAGTGGGGCCTCAAAATGTTGTCCAAGTTGTAACAGACAATGCGAAGAATTGTAGAGCTGCTAGTATGATAGTTGAGTCACGATTCCGACATATATTTTGGACACCTTGTGCCATGCATTCCCTCAACCTCATGCTGCAGAAATTGGGTACAAAAATAGATTGGATCAAACAAATCTATGCTGAAGCTAAATAGATCCAAATGTTCATAACAAATCACCACATGTCGCAAGCTATCTTTAGATCATTCTCGCGACTAGAGCTACTGAAGGTAACTCAAACTTCAAACATAGCATTTTTTTAATGTTATGTTTTACTTCAATAATTTATTTAGAATACATATATATATATATATATATATTATATATATTGATTTTAATTATTTACCTTTTATTTTCAAATAGGTGGTTGAGACTAGATTTGCATCCAACACAATCGTCTTGAGACGACTTGTGAAGGTGCGAGAGGCGCTTTCTACTATGGTCATTAGCCAATCATGGTCTATATGGAGGCAATCAAACAGTGAGAGGGCAGCAAATATAAAACATAAGATTCTAGATGACATTTGGTGGGATCGGGCGGAATATCTTCTTGCTTTCACCGAGCCCATATTGAGCATGATACGCTTTACTGACATGGATAAACCATGCTTGGGGGAGCTTTATGATGGCATTGACTCAATGCTTGAGAAGATGAAAAGCATCATATGTGCAAAAGAGCAAGATCCTGAAGAAACCTTCTTCAAAGAGGTGCATGCAATTTGTGTTGACTGGTGGAACAAAATGACCACCCCACTCCATCTTCTTGCCTTCTCATTGACACCCAAATTTTACAGCCACCAACTCCTTGCTATACCAAATAGATTGCCACCATATTGTGATATAGAAGTCATCGATGGGTTTAGTAAAGCTCTTGTTAAACTCTTCCCTGATACTGAGATAGAAGATGTAGTTTCAAGTGAATTTGCTAGCTTTTGTGACTCTAATAATCATACTCCTGCTACTGTCCATGACAAATATAAGAAGGATGCTCACTCTTGGTGGTACCTCCATGGCTGCAAGATGCCACACCTTCAAGTTCTTGCAATAAAAGTCTTATCTCAAGTAAGTTTTAACTTTTTAAGTTTTATCATTTAAAAATTTAAAACTAAAATGCGTTATTTTCAAATTTGAAGTTTGATTTACAATTTTTCTTAATTTAACAACTCTAATGAGAGCTCCCTTTGCTTCAATAGGTTGCTAGTTCTTCTTCAGCTGAGCGGAATTGGAGTACATACTCCTTCATCCACTCAGTCAAGCGCAATCGATTGGCATCACACAAAGCAGAGGAGCTAGTTTATGTTCATTCCAACTTGCGCCTTCTTACTCACAAAGAGGATGTGTACAAAGAAGGGGCAGCAAAGATGTGGGATGTAGAACCAGAGCGAGCTGATCTAGACCTTTCTTTGGCTGCAATTGCACAAGCTGCTTCAATTTTTGAGGAGTCAAGTAGTCAACATACTTTTAGTGCAAGTGCTAATGTGGTTCCATCATCTAATGTTAATGTTGATGATGATCTTAGTCTTGATGATGAGCGATTTGATGCAATTGCAGATTAGTGAATTGGTTACTGTTTGTATTATTTTAATGTTAAACAATGATTATCTATCATGACATTCGAGTTTGATCCTTTTGATATTGAAAACTGAATTTAAATTAGTATATTATGTTTCAAAAATTGAAATTTGTCATGGTTTGGTTTATCATATGTATTGGTATACAACATTCTAAACTTAATTTTGTTTCTAAGTTGCATATATAAATATATTTAAATATTTTATTGTATTTTTGTACGGACGTACCCGATTCTGTACCCAACCCCTCAAATTTTTTTGCCGTACCCACGTACCGTACACACGTACCCATACCCGATTCGACAACTTAGATTTTAAACAATCCCTCCTCAAAAATAAACTAAAGCAGCTGCATGGGACCCTGCTGTAATGACTGAAAAAAATATAAAAACATTTTACAAACGTCAAGGAGAAGAGAAAGAGCCACTGCCCAGGACTCCAGTCAAGCAGCAAGGTCAACAGCTCAGGGCTAATTAGTAAACACCATTCAAATTAAAACTAAATCTAATATTGTTATATATTCAGAAAAAATTGAAGTTAGATACTGGAAACTCCTTGCTTTTAAGGAAGTAAGTTATGAATAGTCATTCTAATTTTTCATTTTGGTGTTGTGTGCAATGACAGACATTGGACAGTGTTATTTATAAAAAAATTAGCACTGCAATACAAATGGGTTGACAAAAGAGGAAGGATACAAAATTGAAGTGTAGATCTAATTGAATGAGGCCCTAAACTTTTCTAAAGAATAAAGTGAGTTTTCGAAAGGATCTAAAATCTTTTTAATAAGAAGCATTCAAATATAGCAATAGAATCTAACTGACAACATGAAACTAATTTAAATCAAACCAACTATAAACCATTAACTACAAAACAAATAAACAGTCTTAAAAAAGAATTTAAACCCTTTTAAAAAAATAGATATAACAATACAATCCAACTGACAACCATAAGATTAATTCAAAACCAACAACATACCAACTATAAACCACCAACTACAAAAACAAATACAATTCTAAATAAATAGCTGAGACTCAACACACATAATGCTGAGCCAACATGTACAGAGTATTTTTAATTTTCTGAACATACGTTCAAAGACTTAAAAGGTTCGGTCAAAAACTATTGTTGAGCCATAAAGATTTTGGTATTTTTATACTTGCTAACCAATCCACTGCCACTACAAAGACTGCTGCTACCGTCTCAGCTCATTCCTATCATATGCATGAATGATTAGATTATTGGCTTGGCATTATTTCCTCTTTCCAAGCAGAATAAGGCATCATTACCATGGATGGGCTAACAATTGAATTTTATGTTATAAGAGTTGATATGGTTTCTGAGGGGGTTATCTAAAAGAAAATTAGTTAATACAGTTGAAAAAATTAACTAAAAGTTTTAATAAATAGGTGGTCTCATCTTACAAACTGCAATACTAAAAAAAAAAAATCTCCTTTCAAATTTTTTTTTTTAATTCTATTCACAGACATCTCAAAAATTCACATGTCTTCTATTAACATTATGAAATAAAAAATCCATTCACTAATTTTTTGTTTTAAATCCCAATTTTTTGAAATAAGATTTCAATCGATCTTATAGCATTTGTTTACTCAACCTGTCTCTCTTTGATTTTAGAACCTGAAGCACCCTGCATGGGAGTGCCTCCTAAGCTATCCTTCCTTCGATGAACTGTGGAAAAAGGGCACAGTTGTTAAATGTTGCTTTGCTTTTCCCGACTCGGGGTGAAAAACATACTAAAGGAAAGGTCCCACATGCAAGCTTATTTTTCAGCTTGACCTTATCCTCAAGATTCAGCACTGTTGATTATTTGAGAGAAGCTTACTCCAAGGCACTACTTTTCAAATCATAATGCTTCACTTTTAGGGAGCTAAGTGACAACAGGAACTGAAGAGTCTTCTATTTTTCTTGGTCACATTTTAGAAGGTTTCGAGAAATAAGGGCTACATGTTGAGAATGTGAAGCCCAACAGTCACTTTCTTCCATCTCTTCATTTGATAGATGTCTCTTCATAACTGTAAAGCATAACAATTGTATAAATATATATGAGTGCAGATCATATATGTAATTTGATTATGGATAATAGAAGATGTTTCCTGTTTTCTTGTGGATGTAGTCTTAAATGGTGAACCACGTAATTGCTGTGTTATGTTCTTATTTTCTATCTTCTTTTCATTTTGCTATTTCATTATGTTTTATTTGCTCTTTTAATACTCAACAATTGGTATCAGAGCTTGGTTAGAGCCAAGGAGCAAATATGGAAGATAGTGTTCTTATTTTTACTACAACAGAAACTACAACAAATGATTGGGTGCTAGATACAGGAGCATTGTTTCCTGCTACTTCGTGTAGGAAGTTTTTCAAAACTTTTCAAAGCGGAAATTTTGGTAAGGTCTTTCTTGCAGAAAATAGATCTCTTGATATTATTGGCATAGGAGATGTTTTGTTGAAGCTAACAAATGGAAATAGTTGGCTATTACGGGATGTTAGGTATGTCCCTCAACTGAAACATAACTCAATTTCAGTTGGACAATTGAGTTCTCAAGGATGTGGAGTCACTTTCGGAGCTAATAGATGAAAGGTGACCAAAGGAGTCTCAGTGATTGCAGAAGGCAGCAAATTAGACACTTTATATATGCTAGAGAGTCACAATGAAGTGGGAGTTGCGGTGACAATTGCGGACAGTGACGTGGAGCTAGATGAGATTGTGTCAACGGAAGTAGATGAATCTCCTATCTATTTGGCTGTTGATCTCGCCACTGAAGTTCTTATGAGTGATGCTGATCCTGATTCCCTGAACACTGCCCAGATGAGGTATGTGTGGGAAAGGGCCCCGAAAGATTTGGGAGGTGAAGATTTTCACATGCTAGAAGACTTTTGAAAGGCTGAGAATAAGGCCTTTGAATCCCTTATGTCAACAAATAGTGAGCTGAAGGATGCAAAAATGTGTCTAGAAAAGACCAAGGCCGATTCTGCATCTTTAAGTAAAATAGTGGAAGTCTTGTCTATGTCGCAACAGGCTGAAGTTGCAAAGCGAGCTCTATGGGAGAACCTACAGAAGCTGAAGGAAAAGGAGAAAGAGGTGGATGCATGGTCGAAAACTCCCAAGGAAAGAGAGAAAATCCTAAAAATGAGGAAAAGGAAATTACGATAGAGAAGAAGAAGCTTGAGGATTTGGAGGAGAGAGAAAGAGCTTTTGAGGTCAAGATAAAGGAAGCCCAAGATATTTTGGATAAAAGAGAGTAGTCTATTGCTGCCAAAGAGCAGGCCTCATTGGCTCGTATCCAGGAACAGAAGGACGCTGCCCTTGCTGCAATTTTTGAAGAACGACAGAAATTGAAGGAAGAGTTATGTGATGGAGTTGAAATGGAGCAGCCTACAGATGAAGATAGTAAAAAGCATTCAGACAAAGAAAAAGCAAATGGTCGTGTAAATCAAGATGTTCCCTCTGCTGATGATAGAGCAGAGGTTAATTCCAATGAAGAGGCTGGGACAAGTCCCAAATCGAAATTTGAGGCAAAGGCACAGGCACAGGTTCGCTCTGAGTTGAAAACTTTTTGTGAATCAATGGATTCTAAGGGGCCTGTTAAGTACATTGTGGAGCATAGAAAAGATGCAGCTGGACTCCGTAGTGAGGTTCCCTCTGCATTAAATTCTGCCATTAACCCATCAAGGTTAGTATTGGAGTCTTTGGAGGGATTTTATCCACCTAAACCAAAGTTGCTTGGTATCCGAGACAAAAAAGAGACTGGACTTTTTCAAGCACAAGACATTTTTGATTCCATGGGGTTGAATGAAAATCTACTGCAGGGCATCTACGCCTACGGGTTTGAGAAGCCTTCTGCAATTCAGCAGAGGGGGATAGTGCCCTTTTGTAAGGGAATGGATGTGATTCAGCAGGCCCAAACCGGAACTGGCAAGACAACGACGTTTTCTTCTGGGATTTTGCAGCAACTCGACTGCAACTTGGTGGGATGTCAGGCTTTGGTTTTGGCTCCCACACGGGAGCTGGCTCAGCAGATAGAAAAGGTTATGCGGGCTCTTGGTGATTATTTGCAGGTCAAAGTTCATGCCTGTGTGGGTGGAACAAGTGTCAGGGAGGATCAGCGAATTCTCATGAGTGGCGTACATATTGTTGTTGGGACCCCAGATCGTGTGTTTGACATGCTGCAAAGGTACTCTTTTGGCGCTGAATACATCAAGTTGTTTGTGCTGGACGAGGCTCACGAGACGCTTTCCAGGGGTTTTAAAGATCCAGTTGTGAATGTGAATGGTGTGGACAATTTACCTCTTTTGGATGATGTTGATAACATGAGATGCTCAGAACCTTTTGAAGTTGTCAATGCCAGAGGTTTCCCTGTAGAACTAGAAACTGCAGATTATTATTGTGAGAGTGATGTCAATGAAGCTCACAAACCCCACTTGTTTAGTTCTGTTCTGGCTGTGGGGGAGGAAATGGAAAGCTTATAATCTATGGAGGTTATTAAATCCGACGTGCTTTGGAGGGGATTCATCCGAAGCATTCTTGAACAGAATTTGGCGAAGCTAAAATCTTCGTTGGGGTTGATGTAGCATTACAAGTGGAAATGCAGGGGAAATCATGGCTTTACCGGTTGGACTTCAAGTGGAAGATTGTTGAGAATGTGAAGCTCAACGGTCACATGACCTTTCACCTTCTTCCGTCTCTTCATTTGATGGATGTCTCTTCATAACTAAAGAGCATAACAATTGTATAAATATATATGAGAGCAGACCATGTATGTAATTTGATTATGGATAATAGAAAATGTTTTCTACTTTCCCGTGGATGTAGTCTTAAATGGTGAACCACGTAATTGCTGTGTTATGTCCTTATTTTCTGTCTTCTTTTTATTTTGCTATTTCATTATGTTTTATTTGCCCGTTTAATACTCAACACTACAGAGGAAGGTAACTTCAGCAGGGATGATTGCCAATTCAATTTCCGGGGGCAAAATTACATCCCATCAACTGTGCAGGGCTCACTTGAACATGTTGGAATAAGTGAGCACAGTTGATATGATGTAGGCTACAAACTTACAAGGTTTTGTTGGGAGAAACAGACATCGGATGACAAGGGAAGTGAGATTACTAGGTACTGTAGGGGGCTGACTCTAACAGGAGAAAGAAGAGACTGGCAGCAGCGACAAACAGAAAAGTTAATTAAATAAATGACGAGATCAAAAGTGCGACGTTTAAAGAAGATGATGCGTCATTTCCAGTTCACGATGATAAAGACAAAATATACGCTTCGCTCTAGAAAGAAAACAAAGTCAATGAATCTAAATACCTGAAAAAAGAAGTCATGATGCAGGCGCACACAGCTCGTTAACACTAAATTTACAGGCATACAGCTTTTCCCAAATGCAACTCAAATGCTACGTAACTTACTCTATAATCGCAAAAGTTGTCATACAAAATAATGGCTCAGAGAAAAGTAAGATTACCTTACCAACTGAGAGTCTCCAGAACTCTGTCTTACTTTCCTCAGCTGAAAACTATGGTGACGGTCTGACAGATGAAGTTGTTACTGGACGCTGAGGGTTAGAACGAAGGTGAAGAAGTATACTTTTCATGTTAAAAAAGAAATAAAGGTAAATGCAGTCTTTCTTTTTTAGAAGCTTAGTTCTTAAGCATACGCTCGAATTTTCCTCTTAATAATAAAGAATATACACCTGCCATGTGACCCTCTTTTTAATTGGAATATTTCACTAGCATTTAGCATCCATAGAAGGTTTAAGGTCAATATTGATAGGGAATTAAAGGGAAAATTAAAATGTATTTTAATATTAGTATCTACACCTAAAAAAGGTTCAAGGATTATGGGGATAGAAAATTATATGTATGTTAATATATTACAGAGTATGTGTTTGTGCATGAGTACATTTCGGTGTCATTTGCTGTATATTCTAGTTGTATGTAGTTGGATTAAACAATTATTAATAAGTGCTAAATAATTAAATTAAATAGACTTAGACAAATCTAGATTTTTTCCTTAAAGAAATTAAGTATTATTTGATTTTGAAATATTTGCATACAAATTAAAAACATAAAGCAATGCAAATGAAAAAAAGAAAGTTGTCATCAAATTGAAAAAAATATTGCAAATGAAAATAGAATGTTCCATCCAATTGACAAATTAGTATTTATCTATTATTAGTGATAAGTGAGATTTTGGAGGCTTTCACTTGATATTTTGGAGGCTTTTACCATTAAATGACAGCTAAAACTTGATTTCCAACGACTCAAGAGTGGTTTGCAAGCGTGAGACTTGTTTTAGGCTCAAATCTCACACTATGTGTAGCCTCTCCACTAATTACACAATTAATTATATAATAATTAAATTTATATATGTTTTAATTGCAAATATAAATTTTGATTTGTACAAATAATAATTGTATCATATAAATTACATATATATGTTATTCAACATTTTTTAGTTTTTGTTGAATTTTCTTGTTTTTTTGAAACAATTAGATTATTTTGATGAATTTAAATAGCCACATATCATTACAAGAATAATATGATAAAAGTGATTGTAGTTAAATTGTTTGATTCTCTTCAGTTTGAATTTAAGATGAGTATCTATTTTGCATCAATTAAGAGTGTATTTTTGTCTTTGTAAGTCATATTCTACTTTGTAGCTTCTCTTTTAAAGTCTCGTCATTCCTATGCATTGAAATACAATGTTGTGAAATGAAAAATAATAATATGTAACCATTTTATCACATATGTAAATTTACTAATAAAAGAATAAATTCTTAAGGAGGTTAAATCTTTTGTTTTTTGTTTTTCTCATTGATTGTTCACCTATATAAGATAAGCTTTGCAATTGATTAGTTTTATTATTCTCTTTTAAAAAAGAGGATAATTAAAAGTATAGAAATTTTTAAGAAAGTTTACAATTAATCATGCGTACTTGAATATATTATTGTGACAACAATTATAGGCGAACTTCTTTCTTTCTAATAATGTTGTATGGATTTCTTTTTCATTATGGAATAGTCTAATCAAAAGAAAATGTATGCTCTATATGAAGGCCTTTTATAGATTTGACTCCAGACATTTTGTTGTAGTGTCAGAAAAAAGTATCCCTTTTCCACACTTAATTTGGGAATAATTAATAATAAAATGAACTTAATTATGACTTTAAATTTAGTGTTTTAATATGTTTTTCATATTCACATTAAGTTTAGGTCCCTTTTAAATTAAATGGACTTAATTGTGTCTTATATAAGGTTTTGTAAGATGTACCTTTACACTTTCACACTAATCTAGGGCTTTATTAATTAATTGAGGTTGATTTTCCTTAATTGGCCCCTTTAATTCAAATCCAAGTCTAATTAAATGTAAATTTTGAGGGACAAAACCCGACATTCATAAATGTCATTACACAACACTTAACTTTGAAAAATGTATGTCCTAGGTAGGTACCCTAGGACCCATTCACCATATTGTCACTTAGTCCTAGGAACCTATTTTTGCATAATTGTAAAAGAGGGGGACCAACCACACCAAGGCTCCAGGTCACAGATAGCCGAGAGCGAAGGGTTTCCCTAAATTACCTCATGCTAATGGGTGTCTTGGGATGAGGATCGAGAATGAAGAGAACTCTCAAGTGCTTCTATCACTTTGTAGATCCAAAAATCTAATTGGGGCTAGACAAGCCGACTTTTAGAGTCCAAACTACACCTCAGACAACTCTCTATTCGAGGATGACAGAGCGGGTTTGGGACGACAATGTGACATGTTGGCATCCGTACGACCAAAAAATGTAAAGTACAGTAAGGAAAGCACAAAAGCCTACTAAGAAGCCTAGCTAAATAACTTTAATGAAATGAATAGAATGATGAAGTATGAAAAGTAAGTATGTAAATGATAAAATAAATAGATAAAAACAAGGGTGATGAATATCATCTCACTAAAGTGCAAGTTCACTAGCAAGTCCCACACACACACATTCACCTACACACAAGAAAGATAGGAAAAATATTGGGGTTGTATAGGGGTTTGCCTCAGTCAAACCCCTGCTTTGGTGTTTCCATCTCCACGGACAACCAAAAAAGCGACAAAGTAGAAAGTATGATAAAGAAAATGGAAATGAATGCACTAAACACTACAAAAGATATAAAGCTACTCTTTCAAATCACAATGTGAAAGTAAAGTGATGCAATACCACCTCCACTCAAAGGCACTCAAGGCCAATGAAGGGAGAATGCAAGGTAACAAACTTGGAAAAGTCTTGACAGCCGCAACGGTGACTAAGGGAGGTCTCGCAAGAATCCAAGCTTGCAACTTCTCTGGTAGAGAAACACGTGCAAGGATGAAGTTGATAGAGTAACCAATTGCTACAATACTCAATGGAGTTGTGAAAATTCTAGTTGAATGCTTCAAGAGTATGCTCAAGAGATCCCAAAGTGTGAAGAAAATGGAGTGAAATTACTAAAGAGATTATAGAATTGCTAAGAAGATGAAGTGAGTACGAAAGAGATGAAGTGAGTGCGAAAGAGATGAAGTGATTGTGGAATTAATACCCTTGAAGGCTAAAATGAGAGGGAAAAAAGCCATTTTTGAGTCGGTTGGTCGTAAAGAGGTATTACAATTCATCTCCAATGAGGAGTGTAGCATCCCTACAAACTCCAGGGGTAGGAATCTGTCAGGGATGGTAGCATACCTCATAGATTTCCATGCACCGCACTCGTGTCCCTAACAAAATTTCTACATCGACACACAAAACATGCATCAAGTGTCCATACATTTCAGATGGGTGATGTGGAATTTCACCTTTAGATTTGATTTTTTAAGGTGAGGGTATGCAAAAAGGGAATTTACACAAGGGGTACAAATTTTCTCCTATACATTTCCCCCCCACTTTAGCAAGAACGAATATTGATGAGTGTTCAGTAAAGTAGATCGAAGAGTTAGAGATGTATAACTGAATCATTGAGGAAGTAGACCACAATCTAGTGAGATCAAAAGTGTAGGGTAGGAAAAGGACTCCACAGGTACTCTCTCCTAAGGAGGTTCGAACAAAAGGACTCTGTAGCTCCACAAAACTATGAAGTTGCATAATGTACACTAAAGGCTCACAAACCAATGATAGTCAAATCTCAGAGGATGCAAGTGCTTCATAGGCCCTCAGACTTTCAAAGAAGGCATTCCCCCAAGTAATCTCTCACGAAGGAAGCCCAGTGTAAGGGGGACTCCATAGATTCAGATTGGAGAGTGGCTTTACAGACGCACCTACAAAGCAACATGTTAATCCATAGATAAAACATGCCAAGAAACAAAAAGCAGCCACACAAGAAAACAAACAAACAGACACATAGATAGTCAAGAAGTTGAAAGGATTTCAAAGGGGTCCCTTGAGAACCCTTCAAAAGAAGAGGGGTCCACTCAAATGACATGTTATTTTAAAATGCAAGAATATTTTTTGCAAATCAATTCACCATCAAGGAATCCTTTCAAAAAATGTTCACTTCATCAAGGAATTCAAAAGGAAGAAAATTCCCCCTTGCGAGGGGAAGGTCAAGGCTTCTCCCGCAAGAAAACTTTCTCCCTCATGGGAGGAAATTTCTTCAAGTTCTTTCTTTGTGAACCCTTGACGAAGGAAACAAACTCTGCTAGGGGGTTCTTGTTGAGAATGCAATTTTTGAAAAAGATTTTTTGAGAAAAGATTCATTGTCTACAAATGCATTTTATAAAAATCAAAGTTAACATGGTAGCCCCCCCTTAGGGTGGTGTGTGCTGAACATAGAGGCATGCGACAACCTAAGGAGAGAATAAAAAATGAAAAAGTGATGTTGTGGCCCACAGGACATAGCAAGATGTCACCATGGTGGTGTTGTCACACACACAAGGGGCAACACATTGACACCACAACATCACAACTCAAGCAAAGAGGAGAGAAAGAAAAAAATATAAAAAAATAACGACATCACAAATAAAGGACATAGGGGAAATCTAATATTTTAGGGTCAAAGCTACTCAGAAATATATATAAGTATAGTAATAGTATATAGATGAACTATCATCAACCCCCTACTATATCCTACCATATGAAGAATGCATGAGAAAAATAAATAAAAATAAAAAATTGGGTCAACATGGAAGGAAAGCCTAAATGCCTCCAAAACTTTGCATCGTCCCTAATTTACCAAAAATAAACACACATAATAGAGGAAGAATGATGATACAAATAGAGAAAGTTTTATGCCACATAATCACTCATGTATCCAAACACCTATGTAAGGGTGACAAAGGTCATCCAGGGACACATAATGCAAGCATGGGGGAACACATCACAAAAAACACACACCTAATCTAAAGGTAAAGAAGAGGTGCCTCCTAACACTCATTGACCAAGAGGTCATCTGCTTCCCAATCTAGATAGTTATATGGGGAAGGAAGATGAGCTTGCAGTGGTGGAATATTAAGGGGGGAATCATTTGACCCTCCTGCAACAAGATCCAAGGAAGGAGACTCTTTGGGGTCTCCTCCACTCAGTTCCTGTGGAGCAAAGGTCATCGATTTTGCAAAAACTATTGATAGGGTCAGGACCTTGTCCAAAGAGTTAAACATGCACTTCATGAGAGTTCCATGTATTATCTCAATGGATGAGGGAGGAGGTGCCCGAGATTCATTGCTAGGCTCACCGAGTAATTTGAAAGCAGTGAAAAACTCAGGGGAAGTTGGAACTTGCTCTGTCACTAGGACGACACATGCTAGCACAAGACCACCCTCTAAAGAAGGTGGACTCCTCTTACACCCCCATTGCTAGAAGGACCAACCTCCACCTTCTACTTCATCAAGGGATGTGAACTCCCCATAGACAAGACAAGAGGCATGGAGGAGGAGAAAACTGTGGCAGACACCACCAAAGTGTTTAGAATATCCATGGGCTTAGGGAATGGCAGGATGTCCGGGAGGGACATCAAGAGGGGCAACTCGGTTGAAGGAGCAATACACATGTGCACCTTTTTAGGGTCAGGTGCATTCACTCTCACAGTAGGAGTTGAAAGTAGAACTAAAGTTGATTGAACCAAAGCAGAGGGGATGGGAGAGGAGGACATAGTAGGAGGCCCTGAAACAAGGGAAGTCATCTCCCCTTCCTTCCTCTACAAAGTGGCCTACTCAGTTGCTAGAGCCTTTCTTTGACACTTGCGTTCACACACAAGATGATTCTTGTGATTCTTGGAGCTAGAGGTGGGAAGCTAAGTTGGGACAAAGGGCTCTTGCTCAGCCATTAGAGTGTCTATCACATCTATCTCCAATGAAGGGACAAACTCTTGGAGGGAAGCAAGAGAAGGAGGTTGAGGGACAACGAGGGGAGTCTGCTTTAGAACCTCGAGGATAGGCCTCTTCCCATTCAATGCATTGGGAGAAGGAGTGGTAGGAGGCCGTAGGGCCAAGGCATTGAGGATTCCCCATGGGGACTCTTCCTTCTACCATATCGAATGAGCCTAGGTGCCATGGGTAGAAAAAACAGTTTGAATGCAGGACACTTGGGCTTTCGCCAAGTAGGAACCATAGGATTCTCTATCAATTGCTTAGGAAAAAATCCGATATGGAACAAAATACGATGACACCATAATGGGGTGAGAGGAAGCAATAGGTGGGATAGTGAAAGAGGAGGAAGAGGATCCTCGAGAGCGCTTCTCTTGTTCTCTTCTATGTGCCATGGTGACATCACTTCTAGCTTTCAAACAAGCCCTATGCGAGACAACATAGGGAGATTTCCAAGGTGTCTCACTTTAGGCGTTAAGCACCCTTTCTTATACTTCTCATAGGTTTGGTACAAGAGGTTTGTACTTAGAGGAAGCAGACCAATGAGTGAAGGCCAAAAGTGATCTAGGGAATAACTACCATGCACAACCTATGGTTTGTAGCCGGTGTCATGGATTATGTGCACTGAACCCTCATGGATGAACTTTAGACATTTATGCACGACAAAGGGAACTGCATTCATAGAAAACAACCAAGGGATACCTAGTTTCACCCTGAAGAGTTCAAACCCTAAAATTACATCAAAGAGCATGTTTACAGACTTAGGTCCAACAAGGACCGACAAGATGATACTACTAAGGGGAGGTACAAAAAGTCTGTTATGCGTACATATGGTAATTTTAGGTGTGTCATACCCATATTTATGCAATAAATTGATTAACATAATATCCTTAGTTATAACATTCACTTGGTATGTCAGGTCAACAAGAACACCTATCACATTATTTTCATTGATTCGTGTGGGGATGTAAAGAGGAGATGGCTCTCTATTAAAACCTATCAGTAGGTCGTACGAGGTGAAATTTATATCGGGATAACTACTCATAGGTTGCACGAAGGGGATAGGTAGATGTCGAAAGGAAGCCATCACATACATTAAACAATACTCTCACAAAGCCTCCCAAAGGCTCGCAATTGGATAGTGACCCAACTAAGGCTTTGTTCTACAACGCCTATGGAACCTTCCAACTATGCCTACTAGGGGTCATAGGTTGTGTTGTAAGGCAAAATGAATCACAACACTCACACCTACAATGCTCCTAGGACATGAGGAAAGGACTCTTCAACACTACTAAACGAGACCAAAATGGTTCACGTCATATTCACCAAAAATTTAAGAGAGGGAGACCAACCACACCAAGGCTCTAGGTCGAAGACAGCTGAGGGAAGAGGGTTTCCCTAACTTACCTCAATCTAATGGGTGTCTTGAGATGAGGATCAAGAATGAAGAGAACTCTCAATTTATTTTGTCACTCTATAGATCCCAAAATCTAATTGGGGCTAGATGAGATGGTTTCTAGAGTCCAAACCGCACCTCAGATAGTTCTTTGTCTGAGGATGACAATGCGGGTCTAGGATGATAGCGCAATGTGTTGGATTCTCTCTGGTGCACTAGAATTCGTACAACCAAAAAATATAAAGTATAGTAAGAAAAGCACATAAGCCTACTAAGAAGCCTAGCTAGCTAACTTTAATGAAATGAACAAAATGATGAAGTATAGAAAGTAAGTATGTAAATGATAAAGTAAATAGATAGAGATAAGGGTGATGAATATCAAATCACTAAAGCACCAGTTCACCAGTGAGCCCCACACACACGTTCACCTACACATAAGCAAGAGGGGGAAAATGTTGAGGATGCATAAGGTTTTTCCTCAATCAAACCCCCACTTTGGTGTTTTCACCTCCACGAGCAACCAGAAAAGCAACGAAGTAGAAAGTATGATAAAGGAAATGGAAATGAATGCACTAAACACTACAAAAGATATAAAGCTACTCTTTCAAATCACAATGTGAGAATAAAGTGATGCAATACCACCTCCACCCAAAGGCACTCAAGGCCAATGAAGGGAGAATGCAAGGTAACGAACTTGGCAAAGTTGCTACAACAACAACCATGATGAAGGGAGGTCTCACAAGACTCCAAGCTTGAAACTTATATGGTAGAGTAGCATGTGCAAGGATGAAGTTGACATAGTAACCAATTGCTTCAATGCTCAATGGAGTTGTGAAAATGTTTGTAGAATGCTTCGATAGTATGCTCAAGAGATCCCAAAGTGTGAAGAAAATGGAGGGAAATTACTAGAGAGATTGTAGAATTGCTAAAAAGATGAAGTGAGTGTGAAAGAGATGAAGTGATTATGGAATGAATGCCCTTGAAGGCCAAAATGAGAGGGAAATAAGCTATTTTTGGGTCAATTGGTCACAAAGAAGCGTTACAATTCCTCCCCAATGAGGAGTGTAATTTTCATGTAGACTCCAAGGGCAGGAATCTATCAGGGATGGTAGTGTGCCACATAGACATCCATGTGCTTCGCTCGCGTCCCTGACAAAAAATCCCCACTAACACACAAAACACGTGCCAAGTGGATGCATTTTGAATGGGTGATGTGGAATTTTGCCTTTGGATTTGATTTTCTAAGGTGAGGGTATGCAAAAGGGGAATTTACACAAGGGGTGCAAATTCATTCCCATACAATAATGTTTAACATTACCCGATGTGTGTCCTAGGTAAGTGACCTAGGACCCATTTTCCCTATGGCGAATGGATCCTCACTTAGACCTAGGAACCCTCTTTGAAATATGTTTTTGGTGGTAGTTTAATGATTTTAAATCTATAATTCAATGTCGTCTTATGATATTTGAATTTTAGGAATTAATCTTAAGATATGTATAAATACAAGGTTGTTTCACTTAGTTTTACCTAGCAATTTTGATGAGAGCATCCTATTAGAAAACTTATGATCAAGAGAGCACTTCAAGAGAATTTTCAAGGAATTCAAGTGCATATTTATAGAAGATTATTGCAACAATCAAGATTCCATTATCATTTCAAAGATTATTGCATCATGCATGTTGTTTGAGCTAATATGGTGGCGTAGTGTTCAAGATCAATCAAGCATATGAAAGGAATTGTTGCACATCAAGTTTCATGATCAAGATCTACATTCGTTGAGGCCACTTCATGCTAGATTGCAGATTTGTTATCCAAGGTTCAAATAAGAATTGGTGAGTTGTGACATTGCATTTATTCATTCATCATTCCTTTCATTCTTTTATTCATTTCAAGGTTTACTTACCAAAATGGGGTTTGACCAAGGCAAGGCAAACCCCTATTCCCTAACAATCAAAATTTTTCTCTCTTTGATGTGTGATTGTAGGTTTTAGGTTGAAGATCATTTGAAGAGAAATATTGAAGAAAGTTGTGAAGTTGTCAAAGTTACAAGAAAATTTGTCAAATCATAGAAACTGATCTACAGGTTTTATTTCCATCTTTTCGATAGTGAACAACTGGAATCTGGGAGTGTAGACTGAGTAGAACAAAACATAGAAACTAGTTTTCAAGAGCCCTATCCAAGACCCATTCACCAGAGGGTGAATGAGTCCTAAGTGAGGTCTAAAAAAACATCTTTGGTGATAGGTACACAACTTTCTCACCTTTCCGTATTTGCATTTTGATAGTTAGTTCTATTAGTTTTTAGATTTATCTTCTATAACACACATTTTGAATGAAACTAGAGAAATATGTCCTTTGTTCATCAATTCATTTTGAGAAAACATATTTTTCTATGTTTCAGCTGTAGATGATGTGAGGCCTTGTTTTTTAGTTCTACCAATATCAATTGTGGCTTTATTTAGTGTAAGAGTTGGGTATAAAATTCAATATTTCATGCATGATTTGGTGGAAGATGTATCCACTCACGATCTAGGAGCTTCAATGAAAATCACAATAGAGACAAAATATGAGAATAATGATATTCTATAGAATGATGCAAATATACAATGATAATGAATTGAGATTTTAAAGGGAACCCTTTGGTTATATATACTAAGGTGAGACATAGGATAGCATAAGATTATGACATGTGTCTTAATTGTATGATTTGAGACATAAAGTGATAAATGTCTTGTGTACCCTAAGTAAACTTAGGTAACTAATGTGAATAGGACCTAGGTGATGAACTAGCTAAGTAAAACACCTCATTCACGCCAAAACCTTTTCTGAAGTGTAACTTGGGGAGAATGTACAAGATGCAAAGGTGTGAGGATGGGCCATGGATATGAGGCAATGTTAGGTACCTCATGTACAAATTCAATCTCACATAAATGGAGTGAAGGAGCAAACCCAGAGAGACAAAACTCCTCTCCAAAATAGAAAATAGAAAATATTGTCAAAGAAGACTGAGAAGAACAAAGCCCCACGTGAGGAAAAAGTCCCCCCATTAGAGAGAATAAAATAGACTATGCAACCTCCCCTTAATGTAGAGTCTCAAGTACGATGATGATAGATGCTAGACAATGAATGTTGAAGATTATTTAATCTCATCAAACAACATTCCTCCCATTAGGAAGACAAAAATAAGAAAGTATGCAAGATTTCTTCTCATTTTGAAAAGGAAGATGAGGGAAGAAAGATGAAGATGAATGATGTATCTAAATTCTAGTCAAGTGTCCCCATGTCGATGTAGAGCATAATCTAAAGTCAAATATAAAGTTTCTCAAAATGTTGCTCAAGTGTCTCCACACCAATGCCAAACAATGATAAATAATGAGCTAGAGAAGGAGAAAGATGGTCTAAAGGTGCTCTTACAACATCTAAAGAAGGCGATGCAACTCCATAAGAAGTAACATCAAATAGAATATGAGTATCCTCAATAGTTTCCTCCAAGTCTACAATGAATGATAATTTGCACCTAGCTAAACATGAACAAAACAAACAAGGTTAGTCACATTAGCAAGCCAAAAACTATCATTCCCTATGAGATTCTTGATCATACTAAGATAATGAAACCATGAAAGAAAGCATGAAAGACAAACAAATGAAACATATAAACCTATCTAAGTAGCTCAAACCTCCATCCCATAGAGGAATTTGTGTCACTTTGATGTGGAAAGTGGCCCTTTCCCAATCCCAAGTTGATAAGCTCCAAGATCTTTGATGAACAATGATGATTTTGATGCCAAATGATAGCAAATTTAAGCTAAAATGATATGAAAAGCATGTAGTTGATGGATGAAAATAAATAGAGTAATAATGCATGAAGTTGTGGATCCATATTAAATAGAGGAAGCCTCTATTTATAGGAAAGAAGGGTTGAAAAATGGGTGAATTTGAACAATGTGGGATTAAAATGGGAACCAATAGCTTTGTGACACTTGTTACAAGGCTAATGAAAGTCATGAGAATATGTGTGAGCACATTTTGAAAGAAGTGATGGTTAAGGCATGTAGGTGAGATTGTAAGAGAATATTAGAGAATTGAATGAATATGGTTGAGGGTGTGAGGGAATATTGGTGAGGATGTAAGAGAGGTAAATGCCCTTGTAAGAGACAAGATGTCATGTAAGAAGAATTGAATGCCCTTGTAAGAGGCATTAAAGATATTTGTAAGAGGCTTTTAAAGCTTTTGGAGGTAAAGTCAAGTTGAGAGAATATTCTCAAAGAATATGCCTTTGTCAGGGAAAATAGGTTAATTAGTAATTAAAAGATGATTTTGATGTGCAACTTGATTAATAAACCATGGGTTTACTTGACCAAGGTGAAGTTAAAAGATAGAGAAATGGATAATGAATATTAGGAGGTAGCTTGAGTTTAATTAATTTAGAATTAATTAACTTTGGCAAGTTGGGGGATCTATGACATTTGTTTAAATAATTAGGTTTATTTAATCAAATGAGACGACATAGGGGGTTTAATTAAATAGTTTGATTTATTTAATTAAATGGGATGAACATTATTAAGAAGAGGATGAATTAATTTGATAAAGTTAATTATTTGATTAATAGCAAAAATTGATAAATTTAACTAAATAATAATAAATATTTAATTAAATGGTTATAAAAGAAGTGATTTAGGAAGAAATGATTGTTAGTAATCAGATTTAGATGTGTAATATCGATTAGGACTATTTAAGTGTACATTTTTCCCCTCTTTGAAGCGAGGTACCTGTTACGTTGGTTCAAAGACTAACATTGCCAAGATCAAATTTTCAAAAATTCCTAATCTTTTAGATGCCCCACCATTTCCCTAGTGGAAGAAATTATGCTGCTACATTGCCCCTTTGAGAGATCGAGCAAAAATTCTAATTTTTGGGTTGAGCTCATGATAAAGATTCAACAAAGGTCTAGCTGCAGGAAATAGGCCATAGTACGCAAAAATAGGCTCAAGTCACCAAAAAATGATCAAAATAGGCCTCATGGCACAAACAATAGATAAAAAGGCTCAAAACCCTTGTTTCCCTCCTCAAAAACCCTAATTTTCAAGCTTAAATAGGAGAGGATAGGTCATTTTCAATTCATTTGTGCACGTCTTTAAAGAATTCTTACGATTTTGCTCTGAGGCTTTAACATTATGGGTGATTTTGTGCTTTCCAAACACTGCGTGGATCGAGTTCATGAGTACTGAAAATCGCCAACAGTGGGACCCTCGGTATGCAAATCAAAACTTTCCTCATTTTTCATGTTTTTTTTGTATTTTTTAGGGTTCAATTGTGTCAATCAAAAGTGGTGATGTATTGCATTGCTCTTGCTTCGATCGACGTTGCTATTGATGTTGGAGCACCGCCCTTGCGGGATAACATTGTAGGGATTGATTTGGGTCATGCATAGCTAGAATAGGTTTAGCATCACTTTAGAATGCCAACCCGCCTTTGGGAAATAACATCACATGGGTCCCTTTAGGTTTAGCACTTCCTGCAAATACCGATTTTCATTTACGAAATGACACCGCCTTTGCTTTTAGTGTCACTTTTAAAAATACTGACTCCCTTTGCTTTTTATGGATTTAGACTTAGGTTTTTTTTATCTTTTTTCAAATTTTTCGACATGGTGCACTTTTTTGAGTGTAGGAGGTTGTTCGCTCACTCCATTCAAAGGAGCATCGATGTCAAATTCTTCATTAGATGAGATTCTTGATGGATGATGTGATGTATTCCCTAGGAGCCATTGGGTTCAAGTTGTTCACATAGATGCCGATGATTCACACACATTTGGTGATGATGGTGTGTAATGTCCCAAATTAAAATATTTCAAATAAGAAAGATATTCTTCAATTTGAGCAAATCGGGTATTGAATTTATTACTTTAGATTGTGCCAAATCAACATAATATGGTTTCCAACTATCATATGATACTATAATACCACCATAATATCCCTTTCTGGAAAATATTTTAGATTTTTTTTAATAAATAATACCACACTTAAATATTACAAACCCTTAACAAACATTGAAATCAGGTATGAATTTATCTTCACCAATATGTGCAAATATAACTCAAGAATGTGAGAAGCTATCATGTGATTATATATATATTAAAATACCATGTAAATACATTATATTTACTGTCATAAACAATAGCTAACAACAAACTACAATTGCAACAATATACATAGAGAAACTTCACATATGCAAGCCAAAATATGCACCGAGCAGATGTTGACTCAACATAACTCATCAAACCAAACTTTGATAATCTGAGCAACAATATTGCATTAAGATATTTCACTGATACAAATATATATTCTACAAACTACAATAGAAACAAACTGAAGCACACAACTCACTTATTATCAAAACTACACCTGCAGATATTGAAAGAAATACTCTAAACTAAAATCAACGAAGCACAATGTTAGACTCTATGAATATGATCCTGGAGACCATCAAAACCACTTCCTTCAAGCCTTTAACTCCTTGGTTTATCATCCTTGGAATTCTCCCTTCTTCGATTTCCCAGCCTTAGAAGGAAAATCACAAACTTTGAGAATAACATGCATAGAATGAATCCAAAAATCAAGAAATTGCATTTTATATTTCTTGCCTTCTTCATGAAGCTTCCTGGGCACCCAAAATACATGAAAAAATGGGATTACTATTTATTTTCATGATTTTTAACTCCATTTCCAAATTTCATCCAAGAAATTAGCTATTTCCCCAAAAGATTTATTTTTTGACAAATATTGTCATAAGCAATTAAATATGTTTTTTTAGCCAAATATGCTCTTCCCAAAACCCACACCACTTTGAGGAAATTAAAAACCTTGAAATAATATTTAATATTTATCATTAAATTAGGTTTTTCCCAATCAATTTGAAATATAAACTTTTTTGATTTATTCATCAGTCTTGATTTACTATTTTTGGATACCTGGCTTACTAAAAATAGTAATTTTCTATTTTTAGAAAATTCAAAAAAGGGGACATGAAAAGTCCTCTTTTCCAAAAATTTCTTGTCCTCAAGCAATTTCAATAATGATTCTCCAAAATAATTATTCCCAACATGACCAAACATTTCATTCTGCAAAATAGAGTGTGATCCCATGTCTGTGTGAAATTACATCTTCCTCTCAAGCATGCTGAAAATTTCTAAGAAAAAATACCTTTTTCCCTTGAATATTATGAAGATGGTAGGGATTTTTCAACTTATTATTCCACATCACTTGAGGTCTTGTAGTATTCCTTCCATATTTTTGAACCAATAACCTTCTCTTTTCAACTCCTTTTTGGAAATGTGTATGTGCAATCTCACCAAGGGAACTAGACCAGAAGCTCATGCAATATTTCTAAAATATATAGATCTGATTATTGCATCTTATAAGAGGTTTTAAACAAAAAATAAACCCTTCATTAAGGTGAATATACAACTAAAAAAATCACCTATTTTACCTTGGAGTTATGGGGACATTCTCTACAAGATACATCAAAAACTACTTAAAACTTTGTTGCTGCTAGAAGGTTACTTGATGCAACCTTAGGATCTGATTTGGAATAGTAATACAACATGAATAAAAAAAATTTCATTATATAGGAGCACCAAATACTCCACCAAAATCTGAATATTGATATTGCAAACCATAAACCCTTCTGATGGTAATCCATGAACTCCTTGAGTCCTCTAGCTAGCATACATTGATCACTCAATAAAATATTCAAAATGTTAGTAGAAAAAATCTTATTTCATATTCTACTAAATCAAGTGATTTATTGATGTTCTTGAATGTATCCACCATGAAAAATTTCCAAAACAAGATCTCTTTGCATGATAAATAAGGCCTAGGTTCTCAGGCAAGAAATGCACCACCAATAAGCAACTTGTACTTGAGACTTCTAATACAATTGATAATGCTATGAATCTGATTTTTTCTGCTAACAAGACTTTTATAACAGAAATTGTATCTTCTACCACAAAAAATACATCCCTTTGTAAAATTTCTTCCATTCACCTCTACACAATTGAGATTTATATCATGAAAATGCATAACCAAATGCCCAAACATCACCTCAATCTGAGAGAAGTCTTTTTCAGCATCTTGGGTTGGTCTATAGGATCCAAAATGCAGCAATAGAGTGATCATATAACAACAATAATAATTTCATGCCACTCTAAAAACCCAAATGATAAAAAAAAACTTATCTTGTAGGAAGATGACTAACTCTTTGGAATCATTCATTGACATATACTTGACTTCCTTCACAAATACTTGTAGAATGTTAGAGATAAATGCATCATCAAAAAAATGTAACATAAGAAAAACAATTTAACCTCTATGGAAGACTAGATAGTGCCAAGAAACCATAATTCTAAAAAACTCATCTATCACCATCTTTTGAGATGCCCATTTTTGTGACCCCTCACTCCCATAGTACCAAAATAAAAAGAGTCTCCTTTCAAAGTGATCTATCTCCAATGAAAGTATTTCATAAACCATGGGATTTATGAATTCTTCAAAATCATAAATAATAGAAAATTTATCATCATACCTTGTGAATCCATCTTTCAAAACTTTGAGATTCATTTCATCAAGTTTCTTGAATTTCCAAAATTGCATTGAGATCCCAAAATCTTACCTATACTCAATAACAATCTTCTTATGAAATGATGTCTCCACAAAAAACCAAAAGATGTAAAAGAATAAATAAAGAAACTAAAATGCAAATGGAAATGTAGGGGAAAGGTATATGGTAGTAGCAACACAATCATCCACTATAGTCACAATACCTCTACCAACCAACCTTACCCACAAACTATTTTGTTGCAAGACTAAAGAGTCCATCCAACTCATTTGCAAATCAAGATTTGGAGTCATGTACAAGCTGGTCTGAAAGTGCATAGTAGTACTAACACTAGAGGTTTACCCACTACTCCAAACTTGAGACATCTCATGGTAAGAAACTGCACCTAGGTCCTAAATCCAATAATCAAGTACAATCTCATCACTACAATCAGTTAGATCTTTATTACCCAACTCAAACAAAGGATTATCATGAGTCATATTAGCATCTATCTCAAATAAAGGATTTGCAACAAGATGAATATTACATCCATCCTCTTGTGGGTCCAAACTCCAACTATCATGCTCCTCCTGAATGCAATCTAACTCCTCCATTACTTGTGTGTCCTCCATTATTTGAAAATCAACATAGGTAGTATTAAGCTCACTTTGATCCTTTGGTGCATTTTTAGTGATGCTTCCTACATGCATGTGTGTACTATCCAATCTATATGAAATTTTTATTTAATTTTCAACATACACCAAGAATTGTCTTCCATAGATTCCCTCATGCATGTCAAGCTTTTGTAGATTTAATGCACGTTTTTTATACTACATGCAAGAATGAAAACCTTCTTCATACCTGTCATCAACCTTATCATGGATGTCCCAAACCTCATAGACATCCCTTTGACCAACTTGATGAAAACATGTAGCTTCAGATTGAGGATCCCCATCAACAAGGATATTGTGTCTATGATCATTATAATAGATTCTATGTTTTTGCTCAAAATCAAAACTGCTATATCTTTTTTTCAAAATCAAGTCTCCTATGGCTTTGCTCAAAATCAACATCAAGCAACAATAAATCATATTCGGAATGAATATCATTAACATACCTAGTAGCATTAGCTCCCTTAGTGTCATCCTCCTTGTATGATGAATTAAATACAACATTGGACTGAAATGGGAATTCATCCCAAGATAGATCCTCATCACAGTTATATGTTGTCACACCTGGATCCCATGTGAAGGAGGGTTGATTGCTTTGATCAAAATATAAGTAGTCATTATGCTCCTCATGAGTGGTAGCCACTTTGGAAGTGTCATTCTCCGCCTTCCTAGGACTGAAATCTTTCTCAAACTCAAAGCCACCTATAACCTCATCAATGAAATGATATGAGTGAACATTAAAAACTAAATTGGAGATATCATCACATTTTCCTCTTTCATGTCCATCTTCTAAAATAACCTCAGATAATCCATCATTAGTTTTAGCTCCAACAAAGACATAAAGATAGATATTAGTCTTATAATCTTTGAAAAATGAATCCAAATTAGGATTCAACTCTTCCATTTGTTCTTCTTTCTATTCTGATTTTTCTTTATGCTGCATCATCACCATCTCTTCCATATATTGAATTTGTGTCTCAACTTTTTCTATCACTGTCTTAGGTTCCTCATGCATTACACTATCCATAGAAATTTTATGCATGGCAAAAGAATCATCAGAAGGAACACATTCTTGTTGTGAGATTTCATTTACTGAAATATCTTTTTCAATTAAAAATTTATTACCTTCAACCTTTGACTCAGATTCTTCATATTTTTATAGAGACATTTCCTTTACTTCATGATTTTGGATCTCCTCCTCTTGATTTTTATCACTTGAAATTAGGTGTAATTTATAACCTTTCAATGCCATCATCCCTTGCAAGTGAATTAAAAAATCATTAGAGGGGACTGATTCCTTGAAACCCTCATCCATATTGTTATATGTAGCTCTCATAGCAACTGAATCCATAACCAATTCTTCCATAAGGTTGGAAGAGTGAGTGATTGTAAATTAACCACCTTCAAGAAAGGAATTAGATTTAGTGGGTTGCATATTTGAAACCCTTAGGCTGGCAAGATCACAACTCTGATACCACTATAATGTCCCAAATTAAAATATTTTTAAATAGGAAAGATATTCTTCAATTTGAGCAAATCGGGTATTGAATTTACTACTTCAGATTGTGCCAAATCAACATAATATGGTTTCAAACTATCATATGATACTCTAATACCACTATAATGTCTCTTTCTAGAAAATATTTCATATTTTTTTTAATAAATATAATACCACACTAAAATATTGCAACCCTCAACAAACATTGAAATCAGGTATGAATTTATCTTCACCAATATGTGCAAATATAACTCAAGAATGTGAGTAGATGTCATGTGATGCTATATAAATAAAAATACCATGTAAATACATCAGATTTACTATCATAAATAACAGCTAACAACAAACTACAGTTGTGGAAAAATACATAGAGAAACTTCACAAATGCAAGCCAAAATATGCACCAAATAGATGCCAACTCAACACATCTCATCAAACCAAACTATGATAATTTGAGAAAAAATATTGCATAAATATATGTCACTAATACAAACATATATGCTGCAACCTACAACAGAAACAAATTGAAGCACACAACTCACTTATTCTCAAAACTACACTTGCAAATATTAAAATAAATACTCTAAAATGAAATCGATGAAGCATAATGTCAAACTCTATATGAATATGATCCTAGAGACCATTAGAAATACTTCCTTCAAGCCTCTAACTCCTTGGTTTATCATCCTTGGATTTTTTCCTTCTTCGGTTTCCCTACCGTAGAAGAAAAACCACAAACTGTGAGAATAACATGCATAGAATGAATCAAAAAAGCAAGAAATTGCATTTTATATTTCTTGCCTTCTTCATGAAGCTTATTGGGCACCCAAAATACATGAAAAAATGGGAGTAATATTTATTTTCATGATTTTATAACTCCTTTTCAAAATTTCAGCGAAGAAATTAGCCATTTCCCAAAAAGATTTGTTTTTTGACAAATATTGTCATAAGCAATTAAATATGATTTTTTTAGCCAAATATGCTCTTCCCAAAACCCACACCACTTCGGGGAAAGTAGCAACCTTGAAATAATATTTAATATTTATCATTAAATCAGTTTTGTCCCAATCAATTTGAAATATAAACTTTTCTGATTTATTCATCAGTCCTGACTTACTATTTTTGGATATCTGGCTTACTAAAAATAGTAATTTTCTATTTTTAGAAAATTCAAAAAAAGGGACATGACATGACGGCTCTGGTCGAGTAGTGCCAAAGTGATACATCATCTTTTCATTTACCCATTGGGGAGGCCATAGTGACTCTTGAGGACGTGTGGTGGATCCTACGAATCCCTATCCATGGCGAGAGGATTGTGTATGACACAAAGGCTAACGATGATGCAATTTTTTAGGTGCTTAGCATGGATGATTATTATGTTGATAGCGGTTAGATCGAACTCCATGATTATGATAGGATTTCCCTAGACTTGACATTGTTCATGGGAGCACTGATTTTGGGGGTCTTGGTATCCGATAGACAAGCTAGGGGATTTAGTGTCGAATGGGGCATCATCTAGTCATAAATAATGGAGGAGATGACAGTATATTCCTAGGGCTCAGTTGTTCTAGAATCTCGGTATCATGATATGCACCAATTAGTATATTGTGGTAGACACATCATAGGCATCGGGGTTACATTACTCCACATCTAGGCTTATGAGAACATAGTTGTTTTGTGACCAGTGATCACACTCGTGGATACAGACTAGGATGAGCCTATAGTATATAGATATGGGGCAATGACTAATCTTCAATACACATGTATCACAGGTATCTCGCACTAGAGGTAGGTGATCAATGAGATGACTGTGTTTTGATGGAGGCCTTGGATTCATGCTCGCTAATGGATTGATGATGATGAGCAATTATTTTATGCAAGGCATATGAGATATATGTAGGGGCGTGAGCACAAGATGATTGAGAGCGCTACCTCCCAAATAGGGTAGCCTGCCAGTTTGGAGAGGTGTAGGAAAAACCACGAGATGGATATAGGGATGTGTTTGTGAGGACATCCTAAGATACTTCCTAGGGACAAAAAATTCCCCCCCAAGTTGTCATGGATGAGTTTAGATAGTTGGTTGCTCAACCGTGGGTACATTTTGATGGACCATAGGATGTTGATATGACACAAGCCTATGATACATATTGGAAGGCTCATGCCCCATTATGAATTATAGATCCAACCATTGTTCTAGCTCTAGGTAGAGGATGACAAAGAGGTCCTCGATTGGGACAATAGTAGTAGCCATCATCGGGTAGACAAGATGGTCACGATGGGCATGATCAAAGATATGATCAATGGTAGGATGATCAACATAGGTCGGATTAGTAGCCTCCATTGATATTGCTAGTAGGGTAGATACCCCTACAGTAGCCACCTTAGTAGCCACTACCAAGTCCCGATTTGTGGGATGCTCAAATAGTGGCACTGACAATATAGGTCTAGTAGCTGACCGCCCAGCTATAGTAGGTTACTTTAAAGAGAGATCAGGTGAGACAATAGTTGTAGACTACCAAGGGAGAGATTGATCATGAGTAGCAGTTGCAGAAGGACTCTGATCTTGCCCTATCTTAGGAGACAAGACGTAGGGAGTAGCTTGAGTCCACCGTGCAATAAGCATAGGGGCATCTGATGCTCCTAACACAAATGTACAAGAGAGCCATGTAGGAGGTCATATTCTTCAAGACGTGCTATTACAGGGAGTGCCCACAACATCGTCACCAACCCAATTTCTCTTAGATGATCATGGTTGCAATGAGTAGGTCGCATGGTACCCCATTAGTTAGTCACCATCAGTTGGGTTCCCACCATGGTGATCGATAGAGCCACGAATAGCTATCACTGATTATAGAAACTTTTTTGGATGTACAACCTAATTATTTGATGTGTATACATTCATTGGTTGTTTCGATAGCCTCTTGTATATTATTTTGATTAAATTACACACTAACCCTGATTTGTACCATGAAATTCAATTTTTTGATATATATATATATATGAGATGGTTTCGATGCAACATTCTATGATGTGATGTTTCTTTTATTTCATGCTTTATAGATGTATGGATGCATATGATATGCTATGGATGTATTTATTTATGATTCATGATGCGATGTATGTAATGTTATAGATATATGACATGGATGCAAATGTGATGAATGGTTTTAATTTCCTTTTTGGTATCTTTTCTATGTGATATACCATGGTGATGCAAGATATATGTTTGGATGTGTTTCTATGTGTATATGTTCATGCTATGGATGTAATGAATGATTTATGTAATGCAATAAGATACTTGCAATAAAAAATCTCTATTATCCGAAACAAATATTATAATGATGATGTAATAGATGGATTAAGATGCTTAGAATAACAAATCTATATTATCCTAAACAACTTAGAAGATTATGTAATGAATGAATTATGCTTCCTATTATGATGATATGCTATGATTATGCGAGATGTGTGTATATTGACATTTTTATGGATGTATTGATATTTTTGTTGAATGTCATGATACCATGTTAGTATAGATAGAAGATAGAAGAATGAGAGGGATCAACCCTTGATTCCAAGAAGATGCAAAATTCCAACAGGTCCATGAGTTGTTGAGAATTTATTAGATATGGTAATGAGTGATGATGATTTGATTATTGAGGGATTGGGACATGAATGCCACAACTTTACTTATGTTTGATAAAGCACATAGATACGATGAATCTAGGTATAGATAACCAAGATGGCGTGGTATCCAGTGCAATGGACTTTGGCTTAGAAAATAGATAGGAGTATCCTTTTTCACACCTAACATACGGGAACCATTCTAGGATGACCAAAATATAGAAAGGCATAACCTCCCAATGTAAATGTCAACAAGCTATCTAAAACACCCTCCACACATATCTAACAAAGTGAATATTCACCAAGGTTATATTATAAGAATATCCAACAAGAACAATAAATGAAATATAATGATCAATGCCCCATTCCTTTCTCTCTAAATCATTTTGATAGACATTATCGAGAGGTCATGGGAATGAGCGCACTAAGATAAATAAAAAGAAAAGATCAAACAAATAAACAAGATAATGTTCTTCATACCTCTAGCGAAGACTAAAACTACGATGATGCTTGGCGTTGATGTCCATTGTAGGAAGGATGAATCCTAGGAAATGATTATCAGATGATTCTAACACTAATGGGATGACAAGTTCTTGATACCAAGAGTTTACTTTCTTGTTTACCTATTGACCTAGACTTGATACCTTTATACTTAGGTTTATACTTTAACAAATTTATCATACTCGTTTCCACTTGTTTTCCCAAAGGTTGAAGGTGACAATTAATTTATTGTGGATGGAAGTTTATTGCAAGTGAAAGAGAAATAAAGTGGATGATTTTGGAATTTCTAAAATATTTCAATGTTTTTGGTGTTTTTGAAATGTTATGAGGCTATTTTGGGATTTTTTGAGATGTTTTACAAATGTTTCAGTTTTCAAGTTTTCAAATGTTTTTGTGTTTTTTGAGATTTTGAATAAGAGCCTAACCTAAAAGATTATCCTAGGGGTCTTAGGGGCTAATCAAATATTAGCCTTGCCTACGTTGTACACACATAGACCACGTAGCTCGACTGACATAGACTCGTTTATTGATGAAGTATGAACATTGATGGATTGCCAGTTTATTATGATGGAAATATAAAGGACCTATCCTAGGGGCCTTAGGGTTTGATAAAATATTAGTATTGCCTACGTGATACACACAGAAGCCTCATAGTTTAACATGGTGACTATGTTTTTGATTTTTTTTTTTGCTTTTGACCTATTTTTGGATTTGACATTTTTTGGATGTTTTTGGTTTTATGAATATTTTTGGATTTTTTGGATGTTATGAAAGACTTTAAGGATATACATGAATTCGATCTGATGTAAGTATAGAAAAATTCCCCTAGCGTGATGTGATAGACTACCTCAATATAGGTAGGAGAAACTGACCTTGGTGTTGGAAAAACAAGGATAGACAACTGAGAGGGGGGAGGTGAATCAATTGTTACCAAAATAAAACTTATACAACATTAATTAAGCTTAGATCATAGATCTGATAATTAAAAGTACAAGCATTAAATCAAAAACACATTAGAGACACATGAACACCAAGATTTTATACGTGGAAACCCTGTTAGGGAAAAAACCATGGTGGATGTTAGTCCACAAAATTATACCCTGTTAGAAGTATAATAAAGAATAAAAAGGAATGCACTTGCATTTAGGCGCATTGCCTAGAGCACACTACTCAAAGGGAAGACTCACTATCTTACATATGGTAATTAGATTAAATCCATCTGATAAAGTTGAACTGAGAAATTATCTTCTACAAAAGCCCAATTACAGTTTTGGTTAGGCGCACTAAAGCTTCTACAAAATCTTCCACCCTCTGCTCAATCTATTCCACACTCTGCTCTGAATGATCCGACCTTTATTTGTACATGTACATCACTTGTACACTTGAGAACTTGCCTCTAAATGAGGAAAACAATCTCATATATATATCCGCTACACGGATTTACATCCACTATTCAGTCAACCACAAATAAAGAATAAATTACAACTGCCAGCCTCAATACATTAATAAATTTCAATGCGCACCATCACAAGTCGGTCAAAAAATTATGAGGACCCAAACAAACCCCTCCAAACATTCCAAACAATAAAATAATAATCCTTATGGATCCACAACACACTAACACCATCATGTTGGCCAAGAACATGAAAACTCAGGCACACATCGGAAAAATCTCTAATCATGAACACTCCAATTAATGTGGACGTACAACAAGGATAGATAATGATCTAGACTCATCCATGAACATCACAAGTGCATGCTCAACACATGAAACTACCAAAATTTCATCCGCTTCATCCAAGAACATCATCTACAGAATTGAATAACTGTACGCACATAAATATTCATGACTTCCACAAAACTTTATGCGAAGCTATGAAAATTTCCAAGAACATACTAGAAAGCTTAAAAAAAACCATTTGAAGTGCACCTTCAGATCTTCAACATACAAAAATTTCTAACATTCCGACCTTCTCAGCTACACTGGCTACCTACACTATATTTTTTACAATTTTCTCAATCTCCTCGACATATACAACCTTAAGCATCATTAATGCTAATAGTGTTGACATCAATGACAACCAAATATTAGGAACACAACCACAACATCCAACACTTGGGAATGTGACAAGTAGTACTAAAAGGGAACATGATACTCAAACAAGATCTAGCTATGATATGGACGTGAATGGGTGACAGAATGAATAAGAAGGATGAAAGTGATGGAAAGCGATGCAGAACAAGTCAAAGAGTCGATGGTGGATGGAGAGTGCTTATTTACACAAGGCACCTAATTGTTAGGTTTTCAACAAGGTGATTTCCCAAAGCGCCACTGAAGTGGTTTTCACTAGAAGAAATTTTTTTCTTTACTGTTTTCAATCCTTTTTTGATTTTTTTTGGATTTTGTTATCTTATCTTTTATTTTTTTTTAATTTTTGGATCTATAACTTGCAAACCTAGGCATAAAACTTCTTCTTGATATGTGTGTTTTTGATTGGTTCCTACAAGGGTTCACCTTCAAGTGTCAAAAACTAATATTCTCTTGATTTGTAACTTGTTGTGAATGTAGACATGGAAAATGTATAATTCGATTCGACACACTGGATCCTGATTTACTAACAACATTTCATCCCGAATCATCTCCTTTGCTAGTCATTTAATCGAATAAACTATATTTGATTAAATTCGTCACTCTTCATCTCTTAATTAAATAAATCAACTTTATCTAATTAAGTCATCATCTCCTGTTAATTAAATAAATCAATTTTATTTAATTATTTATGTAATCCCTCTTTAATTAAATCATTCATCTTATTTAGTTAAATCCCTAAAGTCTTCCCATTAAATTGAATAAATTAAACCTTATTTGATTTAATCTAACATTATCCCCTTTAGTTAAATAAATCAAATCATTTATTTAATTAATCATTTCTTCTCAATTCTGATTTAAATCAATTCATCAATTTAAGTCAAAATTGTCACATCATCTAATTCTTCATTAAATTAATCAAAACCTTGATTAAGCTAATCTCTCTCACAAAAATCCTCTAGAGAATGCAACTTGCACAATAAATCAATTACCTGGATTTATTTAATTCTCTATTTTCCCTCACATGGCATCAAAAGGGAATATTCCCTCAAATTTGAATTCAAATTTGAGTGGGGAGGGTACTTCCAACAAGGCATTGAAGGCCTCTTACATGTCCCTGTGCATTGATCCAAGTGACATTAACTCCATTTCTCTTTCCCTCTCACATGTCATTCAAATTTCAAATTTGAATCTCATAGCATTTATCATGCACATTGACCAAAATGTGCTCATTCCTCCCCCAATCACATGTGGACAAGTGACCTCTTCTCATTGGTTGGTCTTTTATCCCACATTCATCCAAATCCCTCATTCTTCCAAATTGGGAATCTATAAATGAGAGAATCTTCCTCTCATTCTAACATCCACAATTTGAGTAAACTTACTATACTCAACTTCTTCCTCAAGCATATCTAGTTTCATCCATTTCTTCACATTCTTAGCTAGGTTATGCAGATTTTTATCATGAAGTTTGATTGAATCTTCATCAAGGTGGATCACTCATCAAACCATCAAAAAAGCTTAGAAAGGAGTTGGGAAAGGGCTGATTTCAACACATCAATTGGCACCAATTCCCCCATGGGATTGATAGTTGTTCATTAAAATAGGATTTATTTACTTTCATTTGCATTGTTCTTCATTTTTCTTTCTATATTAATGTTTCAATCTAATTTCATGGGGAATCCTTGTTTCTAACTTGCATATGATCTAATATTGTGCTTGTTTTCCTTATTTGTGTAGGTATGAAATTGGGGTTCACATTTTGGCGCTAGAAGGAGGGCTATCTCGAGTTTTAATCACGTATTTTTTTGGAATTCCGTGTTTTTCTCTTTTTTGCAGGTCACAGGAAAACTATGCCGCTTCATAGTTCTGCGACACTATATTGTTCCACTTCCAGAGCTGCGGCTCCATATTGCACCACTTCCAAAGCCGCGGCTCCATATTGCACCACTTTTAGAGGCGCGATGCTATACTGAACCGTGTAAAATTTCTTAACTGTGCCGCTTTACTTTCCCGGTTGTGAAATTTTAAAATTTCTAAATGCGCCGCTTTCATCTCCACAGCGCTATTTCACACCGCTTTCAGAAGCACGGCTCCATATTGCACCGCGTTTTTCCAAATCGCGTTGCTTCTGCTTTCCCACCTATAAAATTTTAAAATTTCAAACCTGGCCGCTTCACAAACTGCACCACTTGACCATATTGCACCGCTTTTTTGGTCTCTATGCCTGCAGAGTGCAACTCACAGTCAAACATGTGGCGCTATATAGCACCGCTTTTGTTCTAAATTGCACCGCTCCTACAAATTGCGTCGCACCTGCAGAGTTCTGGTTTTTTTAACTTTTGTTTTGTGATGCAGGAACTTCCCAAGGTCATAACTTTTGACTTAGATGTGGGTTTTGGCTGAAATTTTACAAGTGGTTTCTTTGTGAGGTGGCATATGGATGGGTGGCGATTTTGGCACATTTTTGGAGCTTGAAAATGTCATCTTGGCTCTCAAAATGACATTTGAAAGTTTTTTCCTAGTTTTTTGAAAGTTGTTTTTATTAATAACTCAAAGCCCATGTTTCCAATTTCAAATGTTAGTTGGAAATTCATCCTACCTTAGTTTTAGAAGGTTTTTGGTAAAAAATAGGACTCTCAAAGTCATGCATGCAAAATTACCAAAAATGGAAAAATCTAAAAAATTGTTGAAATCTCATTGTATCAAGTGGTTTTAAACACTTTTGGGAGAATTTATAATCCCTTTCTAAGGATTTGTTTACTTTATGCTTTAGGAAACACTAAATTTTCTTTGGGTTTTAAAAAGAACAAGCAAAATTTCTTTTTCAAAGTTTGCAAAAGGCTAAAAAGAACCTTAGGAACAACATACTAGATTTTGCTAAAAGGTTTAAAAAATTAAACAAGGCAATCTCACATTTCCTTTGGTGCTTAAAAATAACTCATTATTGCTTTGAGGGATTTAAAATGAACATGTGTTTTTTGTGCCTTGTAATCTTTTTTGCAAAGTAGTGTCATTTAAGAAGGTGTATGCGCTTCTCTCGCACTTCACGGTGATCTTGAGAATCAAAAGTCTTTTGGGTGACACTAAGTTGCATAAAAGATTTCCTCCAAATTTCATTTTTTGGAATTAAAATTGAACCAAACATGTGAGTGTGAGCACGGTATATTGCTAGTGTTCTCCCTTTGTTTTTCAACGAAGGTCGATTGAACTATAGGATATGCTAGCTTGCTATTGTTTATCTTAGCGGGCCTGCCTTGTGGAAAAAAATAATCACCCAAGGGAACGACTCAACTGGGAACACGCTAAAGCCAAGCGACTTCCAACCGGTATATAAGTGTGGATTCTTGAGGAAAGTTCAAGAATCACGAGGATTATTCTGACGAGATGGAAAAAAATGGACTCTCGCTGACGTTGGATAATCCCCGACGAACGGAATGCCCACATTAGAACCCTTTGTTTAGAAAAGGCCAAAACCTTATCTATTTTGTTGGTGCAAAAGGTCATGTCCTTTGAAGTCGCCCCACATTATACATGCGATTTTGTTGTAGAGATGAAAAGTATTCCATGGGAGATTCATGGGTACTGATGCTTGGCTGACCCGAGAAGTGTGTGCCATGGAGGGTAGCCAGTGTGGTCAAGCATCTAATCATCCACACAGAATATGCGTAGCTAGATTTATCCAAGTGGGAACCCAACAAATACTATCTTTTCAGCCTAGGGTTGTGCATGTTATTGAAATCAAAATACCTTGCTTGGTTCTATAACAATGAAAAAAAAACATCCACAAGAGATCCAAATTTCAAACCCCTTGGAGGAAACAAATATCCTTTGATGAATCGAAGTACTCTTGCTTTCCCTAGGGATCATATCCTTAGAGGTTTCTAAGTGCTTGGATTTTATCATCATTTGTTTTCACCAAGGTTAAACACTAGGAAACCTTTGCCTTGATTTCCACATAATGCACTTTGTGGGATGAAAGAAAATTAGGGTATTGGACATTTAGTTTGAAAAGAATAATCAAGAAAGTGTTTGTGGTAAAAAGAACCAAATCTAAGCAAGATAAACAAACAACTGAACCACACATGTGCTTGTTCTCTTTTGAGTCTTATGGTTTTTATGCAAACATTGGTCTTTTGGTTTGAATTACTCCTAGGGAAAATCACGTTCTTCATTACCTTGGTCTTGTAAACAAGTCCTCACAGGGTCATCTAGGATCAAAATCATCACTTCACCCATCTCTCAAACATCAATCAAATCCCATCTCACCAACAAATTTTGGAACTTTGAAACATCGCTTATGCTAGAATTTTAGGAAAAATAAAAAAATCACCTTGTTTGGCTTAACACGCCCAGCCAAATTATCCTCTTGAACAAATTTACCTTTAGGATAACACAAATTCCTAAGGTCTACTAGTTCATGATCACTTTGATTGGCTTAAAACACTTAGCCAATTCATTCTCTTATGCAAGTTTTCCCTAGGATAACACAACTTCCTAGGGTTTACAAGTTCACCATCATCTTGTTTGGATTAACACACCTATTTAAACTATCGAATCAAACCAACTCCTAAAGTCTAGCATTGATACAAAGTTTCTAAAAGTTCAAACATACATATCACTCACCCTTTCATCTTTCATCTCATCATTGGTCCCAAACACCTTAGAGGTTCACTCTCACAACAAGGTCAAAACACAAGAAAAACATGGAATTCAAACTCGACTCATACATCATGAGTAATCCAAGTCAACCAAACTATCCAAGTCTCACAATGCCAATTGATTATCGAAACTCACATCTATACATGGTATCATTATCTCCTCCAAACCTCAAAAGTACAACGAATGTGAGTATGCCCAATCCAAAGTTTGGAACACCTTTCCCAATGATAGATTTAAATCCAAGTCCAAATTTGCAAATCTATCAACCAAACGCTCAATGCATGAGTTTTCCAAACAACATTATCCCACCAAATCCATACATGCCAAGTGCAAGTTTACCAAACATGACCATTTCAAATCCACACTTGGTAAAATTTGGGGTCAACATGTTTGCAAATCCCATCAATGTTGTTCAAAATCCAAGCAATATGTTGACGACTCTAGGTATTGATCCAAGTGAAGGTAACACCATGCAAAATCAAAGTTACCTAAATCAAGGCAATATGATTCTCAACCACAACAATGTTCAAAGTCAACCTATAATTCCAAATCAAAACATCATACCAAATCCCCCCTTTTTGCCATCGATATCACAACAACATATGGCAACCATTCAATCAACCCCAACAATCAACACCATTCCCCATCCACCGCCACCACCGCCAAAACACAACATGGAAAATTCATTCTCTATCATGTTGCAAACTGCCCGCCAAAAGACACTCCAAAACCAACAAGCTACACAACTAGCTGCTCAACAAGCACAAGCACAATTAGCCACCCAACAAGCACAAGCTGAAGCTGAAGCTCAAGCCCAACACCAAGCTCGAAAGGCGCAAGCACAATTCCAGGCACTATTGCAAGCAATCCATCAACAAGTGCATCAACAAGTAGCTCAACAACAAGCCTAACAAAAATCATTTTTGGCACAACAACAACAAGACCAACAACAAGCGTTGTTGGCTCAGCAGAAAATGCAAGAATTACTCATGCATCAGAGCTTGCAACAGATTCCCACCACAATTTTTGAAAACAATAATCAAGATTTATCCATCGATGAACACCTTGAAGATTTTTCCACCTCATCTGATGATCAAATCAACATACATCAAGAGCCATTTTTTTATTCATGATCAAGACCCCTCCTACAAAGATCTATTTCAAGGAGTGTTGATGTTATTTGATCCTATTGACATAAACCAAGATCCACCCACCAATGATCGTGTTGACAATATCTCTACATCACCTAACAAGTTAGAGGACATATCTCAAGAATTTATTCCAAAGCATGATCAACATCTATCACCAAGGTCTAGCAATGGTCCTTTCCAAAACATATGGACATCCTTTGACCTCATGAAATTTGAGAAAATTCCTATGCCTAATGAAGATATCCAAGAGCCCTTTATAGGCAATCCATTCTTTGAAATTGACCCATGTCAAGAACTTGATCCAAAGCATGTTGAAAGAAATTTTGAAACTAATCAAGATCAAAAATTTGTATCTCCAAGATACTATAATGAGGTAATGGAAACTCTCCTATCTATACAAGATGTCACAAATAAGGATCATATCCATATAGCACATACTCCTCCATCTACCCATGAGATGCTTTCTTTGAACGGACCCATAGATGATCTTCAGTCAAAACAAGAGTCTCATACTCTTGATATCATTACCAAGGAACAAGTGTCTCTTACTCTTAACATTTATACACATGGTCAAGATGTAGAAAAATGTAGAGACATACCAGAAATGGATAGTGAAGAAGGCTTCTACAGAAGTTGTGAATCAAAAACATCTTGTGAAATGAATCATGTGGAAGAGTTTTGCATGGACAATGAAGTATCAACAATTCTTGAAGAAGCACTACAATATGATAGCTCACAAGATCAAGCTAAAGATATCAATCAGGAATTCATCCCACATATGGAGGATCCTATCACTTATAAACTTGGATCACTTACCTTTGTAAGAGAAAGCTATCTCATCAATATAGTAGCTAGCACTTTTGAAGATCCACCACAGAGCAGAGAAGGAGTAGCACCTTGTTTCCAAGAAAAATCATATCCTTTTGCAAATAAAATGTTTCAACAGATGAATTATCAAGGCAGAGGATTAGGTCTACATGAACAAGGTATCCTATAACTAGTGCAGATTTTTGGCAATCCTAAGCATCAAGGCCTTGGTTATTCAACAATCAAGGGATCTCAACATATCATTAATACTTCCACAAAACTGCGGGCAACTTCGTCTTGAGCAAACATCAACATAGGGAGCACAAAGAATCCTTATGATGAAACCAATCCCAATACTACAACCCACCATGTCATAAATCTTCATCCACCCATCACCCATCCACGAATTGGGACCAACATCAAAATAAAGACTTGAATCGAAGCATGAAGAATGTTATCAAACCAAAAGAAGCTAAGAAGCATATCAGACAAATCAAATACAGGTGGATACCAAAAAATACAAAGAAAGATTATCCCTATCAAACTCCATCAGTCAAAGAAACTATGGGGAAAAATAAAAAAAGATAATTATCCATCCAATATGTCCACAAAGGCAAAATCAAGCTTCTCAAGAAACATATAAAGTGTATCAAGTAGTTGGTCCTAATTCCGTGCACACTTCCATATCCACCCATTATTGGTCATCTTCCCAAGTTTGGAGAGTCAAAGGTTCCAAACTACCAACCAATCCATCTCTTATTCCTAAACACACTCCATCCATGCCTCCACACATGATATCCAATCATCACATTGACCATGTGTTGGCAACGACCCTTCATCATAAGGATTCAAGAGGCACTCTATCGTGATGTGCGCACAAAGACAAAGTTAACTCTAGTATCAGCAAAGTAGATCAAGAATCTCAAAAGTTGCTTTCAAGTGCACGTATCTTGGAAAATCAACTTCTTCAAGTAGGATATCGATGGCACATTATGATAAAAGCATCAAAATCAACACCACCAGGTGGTTCAACATCAACTTAAAATCTCTCAGAAAATACAAAAAAATAAAAAAAACATAAAAATCCAAAAAAATCAGAAAAAAGATTGAAAAATAGTAAAGAAAAAAATCGTCCTCCAGCGAAAATTGCTTCGGTGGCGCTTTGGACAGGTACCATGATGAAAACCTGGAAAACGGGCATCATGTGTAGAATCGAGCATCCACGTATGCCATTTCTAGAGAAAGCATCTCATCGCATCCGAAATGAAGCCAACATTCCATCCATATAATATGTTCATCCATGAACCATTTACCTAAGCCATTTTTATTCATCTGCATCCATACTCCAAGTTATCTTAATCTTGATAAACATTTGGTGCACACTTTATACTTGTTTATGGTAAACATCTTGACATGGGTCATTTTCATTAATCCCATCCTACCCAACGCTATCTGAGCAATATCCAAATGAGTGTTCCTCTATTCGAACACCTTATCTTGTCAAAAGATAATCCTTGACATCCTTTATATGCTTACCATACCCATCCATCTATCCAAGAATCAACCCATGGCATTCCATACATTGCAAGACACTGCAGGCAGATATTTGCATCTTGCTTCGAGAATAAATCTTGACATATATCATCCAACTTATGTGGTGATCCGAGCATTGGCAAATGTGAAATCAAATTGGTCAAAGCATTTATGAGCCAAAAAATCCAAATCACTAGCCCATGGCATATTTTGACAAGAAGATGTTCCTTATCAAGCTTTATCTTTTGTCGAACATCAATCCAAATAATCCATATCAGTTGCATCTAATGTGTACATCCATGTCACATCAAATCATCAAAATTTTTTTGTTCCAAATCAAGCTCCATCAATCTTGATCAATTGAATCAAATCAGCATCACCTCATTTGACTTAACACACTTAGTCAAACTATCATCTTGTGAACGAGTTTACTCTAGGATAACACAACTTCCTTGGGTTTACAAGTTCATTATCATCTTTGTTTGGCTTAACACACTTAGCCAAATTATCAAATCCATAATCACCTCATTTGACTTTACACACTTAGTCAAACCATCCTCTTTTGTACAAGTTTACTCTAGGATAACACAACTTCCTGGAATTTACAAGTGCATTATCACTTTTGTTTGACTTAACACACTTAGTCAAACTATCAATCCATCAATCCGATTGATCAACATTAAGCTTGGTTTTCAACAATATCCCAAAACAGCGCACTGATATCATTACATTGTCAAAATCATGCAAAAATGCAAAAACATGTCAAAATATCAGAAATCTTCAAAAAAATTCATCATTGAGTCTTGTTAGTCTTTCACCTTGTCAAACTACGTCGTCTCTGAGCTTGAACGTAGGCAAGGTTGATCGTTAATCACCCCCTGAGACATTTAGGTCAGTCCTTTAGGCATCCATCGCAAGGGCAATCTGTTTGCCCATTTATTTCACATTTAGGTTAGTCCTTTAGGCGTCCGTCACAATGGCAATCCGTATGCCCATCTATTTCACATTTTAGGTCAGTCCTTTTAAGCGCCCGTCACAATTTGGCAATTCGTTTGCCCATCCATATAATCAACAGTCAAGTTAGTTGTCGTCCAAACTACATCGTCTTTGAGCGTAAACGTAGGCAAGGCCATCCTTGATTGGCCCCTGAGACACAAAATCCAAAAAACTTGAAAAATTTGAAAATACCAAAAATAGCCTCAAAAACATTTGAAAAATCCAAAATGGTGCATCCATTTCATCTTGCTTTCACCTGTGATTTTCATTACTCATAATAAAGTCAATCGTCACCTTCACCCTTTGGTGAGTTAGTCAGAAGCAAGTCTAGCTGGTTCCAAAGTGAACACCTAATCTTCAAAAGTCTCAGGTCTAGGTTAGTAAGCAAGCAAGTTGGTCAACTCAGAGTATCAATAGCTTATCACCCAATCAGTCTCATCAAAACCCTGATCACTACATGTTCTAGGATGAATCCTTCCCATAATGGACATAAGCATCAGGTATCTCATAGTAGTTTAGCCTTGGCTAGCGGTACGAAGAACATTAGCTTGTTTGTTTTCTTTATCTTGGTCTTTTTGACTTATCTTATTTTGCGCCCATTTCAAGGACCTCTCAATGATTCCTAAACAAAACATGTTTAGAGAGAAAGGAATGGGGCAACGATCATTATCTTTTTTATTTGCTGTGCTTGTTGGATATTTTTGTAAAATAACTTGGTGAATACTTGCTTTGTTAGGTCCGTCCTAGCAAGGTTTCTATATGCCAAGTGTGAACAAGAACACTCCTATCTGATCGTCGAGTCAAATTCCATCACACTAGGTACAACACTATCCTAGTCCTTTATACCTTGATGCATCGTACCTATGTGCGTTATCAAACATAAAGTAATTAGCCCTTTAAAAATCCCAACTCCTGGTAAGCAATACATCATCATCATCGGTAATAATGTGAACTTGTGTGGATCCTCCTTCCATCCATCTTATTCTTCTTATTCTTCTATCTTTACTAACATTTCTATCTAAAATCGGTGTGTTGTATCAAAATATACACGAGGCTACCCATGGTCGATGACTGTCTATACATCATCAGAATTGTCTACATCAAATAATTATCTTTCATCCTTTGATCAATAGAACCACTCCTCTCACATTTTATCACGATCTCGATTGGAAAATCCTACATTTCTGCTTGATCTCTCGAGGGGGTAGTATACCAACAATATCCTTCCGTTGGGGCAGCAGCGGGGCATCTGAAAAAATCAAAAAATTTTGAACTTTGATCACAACAGTTTATTCTGTGAATCAATGCAACAAGTACATTGCTTCAAAGAGGGGCAAAATGTAGACATGGAAAATGTACAATTTGATCCGACACATTGGATCCTGATTTAATAACAACATTTCATCCTGAATCATCTCCTTTGCAAGTCATTTAATCGAATAATCTATATTTGATTAAATTCGTCACTCTTCATCTCTTAATTAAATAAATCAACTTTATCTAATTAAGTCATCATCTCCTGTTAATTAAATAAATCAATTTTATTTAATTATTTATGTAATCCCTCTTTAATTAAATAATTCATCTTATTTAGCTAAATCCCTAAAGTCTTCCCATTAAATTGAATAAATTAAACCTTATTTGATTTAATCTAACATTATCCCCTTTAGTTAAATAAATCAAATCATTTATTTAATTAATCATTTCTTCTCAATTCTAATTTAAATTAATTCATCAATTTAAGTCAAAATTGTCACATCATCTAATTCTTCATTAAATTAATCAAAACCTTGATTAAGCTAATCTCTCTCACAAAAATCTTCTAGAGAATGCAACTTGCACAATAAATCAATTACTTTGATTTATTTAATTCTCTATTTTCCCTCACATGGCATCAAAAGGGAATATTCCCTCAAATTTGAATTCAAATTTGAGTGGGAAGGGTACTTCCAACAAGGCATTGAAGGCCTCTTACATGTCCTTGTGCATTGAGGCAAGTGACATTAACTCCATTTCTCTTTCCCTCTCACATGTCACATTCAAATTTCAAATTTGAATCTCATAGCATTTATCATGCACATTGACCAAAATGTGCTCATTCCTCCTCCAATCACATGTGGACAAGTGGCCTCTTCTCATTGGTTGATATTTTATCCCACATTCATCCAAATCCCCCATTCTTCCAAATTGGGAATCTATAAATGAGAGAATCTTCCTCTCATTCTAACATCCACAACTTGAGTAAACTTACTCTACTCAACTTCATCCTCAATGCAATATTTTAGCTAGGTTATTGCAGGTTTTCTCAAGGACTCATCTTGTTCTTCATCAACAAAGTGGATCAAATCTCCATCATCAACATTTGCAAAAAAGGAGTTGGGAAAGAGCAGATTTCGACACATCAATTGGAACCAATTCCCCCATGGGATTGATAGTTGTTCATTAAAATAGGATTTATTTACTTTCATTTGCATTGTTCTTCATTTTTCTTCCTATATTAATGTTTCAATCTAATTTCATGGGGAATCCTTGTTTCTAACTTGCATATGATCTAATATTGTGTTTGTTTGCCTTATTTGTGTAGGTATGAAATTGGGGTTCATAGTGACTATGAAGGTTCCCAACCAATTGGGTTAAAACTTGCATTTTCTATTAGAATTGGGTACATTCTTCTGGTTCTCCTTCAACACAAGTTCTCCAACCTGAAAGGACCAACTTTTGATCTTTTTTTGTAGCTCCTCTTGAGATAGTTTTGATAAACCTATATGTGATTTAGAGCATCTAAGTGGCATTCATCCAGTAGCTCCAACTCATTCAACTATGATACCCTGTATTCTTCATCAGTGATAAGATTCTGCAAGGATATTCATAAGGATGGGAGATGAAACTCAATAGGTAGGACAGCCTCGAATCCATATACTAGGGAGAAAAGTGTTACACCTATAGGCATGCAGATACTGGTTCTATAAGACCACAAGGTAGGGTTTAGTTGTAAATGCCAATCATGAATAGCTTCATTGATTGTTTTCTTAAAGATCTTCAAGATGGTTTTATTTGTAGCCTTAGGTTGGACATTACCTTGAGGGTAATAATGGGTAGAGAAACGATGTTGGATATTAAATCTCTGGAATAAATCATGGACATACTGGTTCTTAAAAGGTGTCCCATTATTTGAGATAAGGGATTATGGAACACCATAATGAGAAATAAGGTAATTTAGGATAAACTTGGATATTTTCTTCCTTGTAATATAGGTCATTGGAATGGCTTCAACCCACTTTGTAAAGTACTCCATGGTGGTAATGATAAACTTGTGGCTGTTGGATGAGGTAGGTGTGATATTCCCTATGAGGTCAAGTCCCCACTATGAAAAAGGCCAAGGTGTGATGATGGGTTGAAGTTCTTGAGTTGGTGCATGGATGAGATCCCCATGCTATTGACACTAAAAACATTTCTTGACATACTTATGAGCTTTTTTCTCTATGGTGGGCTAATAGCACCCCATCCTCAACAGTTTCTTGGCCAAGGTCATACCACTCGAATGTGATTCATAAATGCCTTCATTTACTTCTGTTAAAGTAGTCAAAGCTTCCTCAGGGTTGAGGCATCTTAATAGGCCCCCCTTGATACTTCTATGGTAAAGGGTCTCTCCTAGGATAATGAAGCAAGATGACTTTTTAACAAATTTTTTCTTTAGGTTGAAGGTGATGTTATCGGGGAGGATTCCTATTTTTACATAGGTGAATATTTTATGATACCAAGATTCACCAGGACCAATGATTTCACAAAAAAAATTTGATTCCAGTATCTTGAAAGATAGAACAAGAAACTATTCTATGAGAAACTCATATTTATGGGTATTCTTCGGGATATCTATCAAGGATCTGATTGTCACCATAGCATCTACAACTCTGTTATTTGCCTAGGGTATTTTATCAAAGCTGATATCAATGAAGAATTCATTGAGATCTTCAGTCAAATTCTTATAGTGAGTAAGCTTGTTGTGTTTGGTTTGATATTCATCATTGAATTGATTAATGATCAACTGTGAATCCCCAAAGAATTTTTGTAAGATAATCTGCCATTGTACCATTAACCCGAGTCCTATGATAAGAGCCTCATATTCTGAAATGTTTTTGGTACATGGGAAGGAAAAACAATATGATTTTCAGATATAATCCCCTTGCGGGATGATGAAGAGGACACCTGCTCCTAATTCATGCTATGTGAAAGAACCATAAAAATATATCTTTCAATGATCTGTTGTATTCAGAAGGAAGATTGACTCATCTGGAAATTTTGATACTAGTGGATTCTCTACATATATGGGTGCTTCGGCTAGTTGATTTGCAATTTCTTTTCCTTTGATAGATTTTTGTTCTACATATTCTATGTCAAATTTTTGCAATGTGATAGTTACCTTAGCCAATAAATATTTTAGTGGATCTATTTTAGCGATGAGCTTTATCTGATGAGATAGCATGTAGTGCTTGAATATTTGTGAGACAAAGATGACTACAAGGTAAGCCTTCTCTATGAAAATATAATTGAGCTCATGTCCCCCTAAAGTCTTGCTAATATAATATATTTCCCTCTCCTTTCTCATCTCATCATGCTAAGCTAGGAGAGCTCCTAAAGCCACTGATGTATTTGATATGTATAGTATCAAAGGTTTATTTGGGATTAGTAGCATAAGGATAGGTGGTGTTAGTAGATATTCCTTGATTTGTTTAAATGCCTATTCGTACTTCTCATCCCATTTATATGGTACTCCTTTGCGTAGTAGATGAGAATTGGGGATAGTATTGTCTGCTAGCTATGCTATGAACCTTAAAATGGATTTTATCCTTCCTTGTAGACCCCTCAATTATTTCAATGTTTGTGGTGCCTCCATGTTGAGAATTGCTTTGAACTTTGTGGGATCTATCTCAATTCCTCTAAATGATACAATGTAACCCAAGATCTTTCTGAAAGTTACACTGAAGACACTTCTTTGGATTTAACCACACCTTGTATTCTTCAAGTCTGTCAAAGATCGGTCCCAAGGTTGCTATGTGATCCTGTTGTTTCCTAGATTTAGCTAAGATGTCATTGAAATAGTCTTCTACAGTCTTTTGGATCATGTCATGGAAGATCAATGTAATAACTCTCTGATAGGTAGCTCCAACGTTCTTTAACCCAAATGGAATCATGTTCCAACAATAAGTGCCCCATGGACATGTGAATGTTATCTTATGTTGATCCTCCTTGGTTATCATAATTTGGTTATAGCTTGAAAATCCATCCATCAATGATAATATTTCATGTCCTACGATGAGATCTATGATCATGTCAATGTTGGGCAGAGAGAAATCATCCTTGGGACATGCCTTGTTCAAATATCTAAAATCAGTGCAAATTTGATGCCCTAGTGGACTTGGAAACTAGTACAAGATTAGAAACCCATTCTAGATAATCAATGGGTCAAATAAAACTTGCATCAAGGAGCTTCTGTAGTTCTCATTTGACTAGTAATGGAATCTAGGGATGCATTTTCATCAACTTTTGTCTAACTATTTTTTCCTCAAGATATACTGCTAGATGATGGATGACCACTTCAGGATCAAGGCCAGGCATATCCGCATATGACCATGCAAATTTTCTCTTTCTATTTGTGAGGAATTATCCTAAGTTCTTTTGTTCTTTTGCTAGGAGTGAATTTGCATAGAAGGTGATTAGAGGTGCCTCTTTGGTTCCCACATTCACTAGGTTGCACTTCTTTGCTAGGACTGTTGATTTTTCTTGATTTATAACACTAAGGGGAAGATTGAATCCATCATCCTTTGGCACCTCAAAGAGGTTTTCACCATTGAACACATCCTTTATTTTTACTATTTTGGGATTGAAAAGTGCCACAATGTTTTTTTCACTTAGGGATCGATACAATACTCTTAGATTTTCAATTTTGTGACTAAGTGATTCAATCGTTTCCCCATAGTATACATGTGTATCTAGCTCAATGAAAAATCATGCTTTGTGATCTCTATATGGCATGTTATCCATTAGTCCCATAAATTTAGAGAGAGCTTTGTTTTTTTCAAATGAATCCAAGATTGGTGGTCCTCGTTGGTCCCAATTAATGAGTTAAGGATATATGAGTTGTAGCTTAGTGTTAGGAGGGTTTGGCTCAAAGAACATGATTATTATGAAAACATTGGAATCCTCATCGTATAGGGCAGTTATATCAAAGATATAGTTATCAAGGGGGAGGTCAATGGATAATGGTAACTGAGGGAAAACCTTTACTTTTATAATAGGAGTGCACTTTATAAAATGGTCACCTTACTTGTAGTACAACCAAGGCCAAGATTCTTTAAACATTTCTCAGGAATGAGGGGTTCTAGTAAGCCATTGTCATTCTGCCCCAAATTTTCATTTTTGTTATATCCCCAACCAAACATTAGTTGAGACACTTGTTATCATGTTCCATTAGAAGAATGGGGGTGGGTCTATTGTATTGATATAGTAAGTTGGATATGTCTTCTTCGTCCACAACCTCTTTGCTTAGATCTCCCCACATTTTGAAAGTGGTAGGTGTTGCCGTGAATGTTTTGGATGTACCATCATTTGGTTGCAATTTTCCATGAGATTTAGGAGATTTAGGTAACTCTCCTAGTACAAATGCATCCTTTTTTAATTTATAGTCTCCACAACCACCATATTTCATTACTGTTTTGATATCGAGGATATTTTGGATGGAGGGTGTCTTTGTCTCATATGTGGAGGCCAAGGTGGATGGATCAACATAAGAAGATGTGGGTCCTTCATCATTCTTAGGAACTTGTGAGATGTTTTACTACTTGGCTTCCAAATTCTTGCAATAGTAGAACAGTTCAGGGTTGCCATGGATTGTTAATTCCTTATCTTGATAGGGGAACTTGACACATTGGTGGTAAGTAGATGCAACAAATTTTATCCCATGGATCCATAGATTCCCTAGGAGAATATTGTAGGGAAGCTCAAGGTCAAGAACTTGGCATGTGGATTCCATGATTCTGGCCCCACTTGAATGGGAAGCTGGATGGTGCCTTGGGACACCTGTTCTTGATCATCATAGGATTTGATGGTAATGCCCTTTCATTTTTCAATAACATCTTCAAAGAACCCTAGATTCTTGATTAGCTACAAGGTACAGATATTAAGATCAACACCTCCATCCATCAAGACTCTTTCAACCTTGTTCTTATGAACCAAGACCTCAAGATGTAGCACACGATTGTGGGATGGTTGTGTGGGGAGGTCATGTTCAGAAAATGTGAGAAGATGGGGTGTAGTGATATGTCTAATCATAGCTTGAAATTTATTTGCATAAATGTCATTGGGCACCATGCATACAGACAAAGCTTTCTTTAGAATATCCCTATTAGCATATGATATTTTTAGCAACTCCAAGATGGGGATTTGAGCAGGGGTTTTCTTTAACTTGTCCAAGACAATGTAGTCATTAGGATTTGATTTTGGAATAGTAAATGATCCTCTAGGAGGTAGTGATGGTCCTTCGATGGTTACCCTATCTCTGCGTGTGATAACTCCACACTCTGCGTTAGGTCCCTTGATATTGATGACTGTTACAAACTCATCTAAGGATGCTACAACATGGTCCTAGACATGGTTGAAATTTGTATAGTTCACTCCCTTACCCTTGTATTTTCCCTTGTTATGATCGGGCATCAGATTCATGTATATCTTCAAATCTTGGTTCCCCGCTCATTGGTCAATAGTTATATCCTTTCTTTCAATGAGGTCTTGGATGAGGATCTTCAATTTCATGCAACTAGCCATTGTGTGTCCATTGATTTTTTTATAATAAAAAAGGTGCTTCTCATTATACCATGGTGGTTTAACTTGAGGCTCTTGGTAATTTTCATAAATGGGGAGTGTGATGAGATTTTATTGCACAATATGTTTCATGAAAGATTCGATAGGTTCCCCCAATGGTGTATATTTACATTTTTGTGGGTAATTGTTTCTTGGGGGTGGTCCTATTTGAGCATTTACGTTGTTTCCTATTTGGTTGTTTATGTTATTGGAGCGTGTTTGTTTGTGGTGCATTTTGTTGATAGATGGGTTGTTGCATGTTGATTTTTGGTTGATGAGTGTTGTGGATATGTTTGTTGGTACGTGTTTTGTTGTGAAGAACTAATAACAACTTTGGCATCAAAAAACCATTGTTGGTAATGTTTTTATTCTTGGCCCAAGTGTGGGGTTTTCCGTTATAGCTCATGGATGGTCGATTATCCATGTATGTGGGTGTGTGCCATTGTGATATGAGGGCTCTCTCAATTTTTAGATCTTTAGGGATTAATTGATCATACATGATGATACATTGCATTTTTAGTTGGAAGGACAACTATCCCTCAAGGTTGGAAATGATGGTTCCTATTTGTTGCTCCTCTAGCATGGACCATTTTCTTTTGCTGGCTCTAGACCTCCATCACTATAGGAAGGTTGTGAATGATTATCCCCTAGCTTGTTTGAAGTTGGATAGATCCTCCAAGATTACATACATGTCTAGGTTAAAAGAGAAGTTTTCTATAAATAGGTCTATGATGTATTGTAACTTTTTGATTCTAGGAGGTAAACAAGCAAACCATTCAATTTTAGGACCAGCCAAGCTTTGGGGAAAGAGTCACATTAGATAAAGGTTGTCATATGCCACTTCCATGCAATGTACATGAAACTCTCTGATATGGTCCTCAGGATTTCCTTTTCCTATGTATTTATCAAATTCTGGTATTTCAAATCTTGGTGGGAATGGGACCATGGCGATGTTCCTATCAAAGGGATAGAGGCACAAATCCCATTGGGTGTATGATTTTTCATCTTTCAGGATCGAATATTTTGTATTTTCTATGGGAGCAATTTGACCTATGTGGAAAGATCTACTTGTAGATTGGGTGGTGGAACATACATGTTTTGGAGTGGTATGGTTGATGAGTTGAGTGTGTTATGTGGTGTGTGTGGGGTTTTTTTTTTTGTGAAGGATGAGGTGGTGTATGTTCCTTGTGTGTTAATGTTCAAGGCATTTGATTTCATGTTCTTGTAAGTATGGAGATATTTTTTTGCGCTAGCAATGCTTGTTGGTATGCCTATTGTTGATGTTGTTGTGTCAAAAACAACTTATTGTTGGGCTTGTTTTTGTTGTTATTTTTGTGCTAATAGCACCTATTTCTTTTCCTATTGTTACGTTGTTTTCTACTATTGTGCTATTAATGCTTGTTGTTGTGTCTGGTGTTGTTGTAGGGCTTGTTGTTGTAAGCATTGTTCTTGCACTTATTGTTGTGCTTGGTATTGTTCTTGCTATTTTTACAGGGGTTGAGCTTGCGCTTGTGGTTATTGTAGTTGTTACTATTGTAACAAGGCTTGTGCTTGTGATTGGGATTATGCTTGGGCTTGCGCTTGTGCTTTTTGTACTTATAGTTGTTGTAATTCCTTTTTGTATGCTTGTTTTGTTGCTTGCAATGTGATTCTATATTGATTTACTACATTGGGATTTTGAGGTGGATGTGGTGGATTTAATTGTGATGATATGTTGAGGGGTAGCTGGGGTGGTTTTTGAGGTGGTTGTTGTGTAATGACAAGGGGTTGAGTGATAGATGGTGGATTTTGTTGGAGTAATAAGGCTATTTAATTAATTAATTTAATCATGTTGATTAATTAATTAAGTCACCTTTTACTTTATTTCACACTTAAGCTAAACTTAGGCCTTTTAATAATTCTTTTATTAAATACTAGTCTCACTTTAGGGTTTTGATCTCCTTTCTTAAGGATTGATCTCTTTGTAATTATTCATTCCTTTGTTATGCATTTTTGCTTGAGGCTTGCATAACACCTTTGTTGTTCTGGATATCTTCTCTTTGTGACAGGTTATTTTCTTTCAGGTGTTCACTCGGTTCTATGAGGTTGGTTTCTCTACTTCAACTTGGTATCAGAGTTTTAGAGATATAGTTTCATGTTCATCTTTTGAAGGATATTGCCTTATAGTTAATTTTTTGTGCAAGGGTTTCAAGCCATGCATTTTTTTTGCAAGATCCGGAGGTAGAAATTTTTTTAGGACATTTTTTGGCCCAAACGGAGGTCACCATCGCATTCGCAGTGGAAAAAAAACCTAGGAACGCTTGTTGTTTGGTCAATTTATGAGCAGTTGAAAAAAAGGAAATTTTTTTTTTTCCAAGGAAGTCGTATAGCCTCCCCAACACACAGTTTGAGGCAAAAATTTAACAAAAAATATATATTTTTTTAAAAGAATTTTTTAAATACTTAGCCAACACTTATAGTATAAACGCCTTGCCATTGTCATGACACCCGGTGACCACCAAGAGCGGCGGCCACTAGGTGGCACCTCCCTTTCCACCGCCATCGATTGGCTGGCTTAGCCCCTGTGGGATCCTTTCCTTGTAGCCTCGGTCAAATCTATGTCCAAGGGCTCTATCAAGTGCCCTAACACCTAAATCACCAGTGGCTGGTTACTGATAGGACTAGGAGCTGGGCAATTTTAGCTCCCTAGCAAAGGTTCCCCCATTTGTCTTTGAAGCCTAAAGGAGGAGGGGTTTGTGTTTTTGCCGTAACTTTGACATACAATGCCCATTTTATGAAAATGAGCTATCAACAAAAAGCTGATTCCATGCATGATGTAGTGGTATAGGTCTCATTCTTTAATTTTTTTGTTTTGGTGCATTTATTGCTAGTCAAAGTCAAACTTGCATTCTATGCTTCCGAGGCCATAACTTTTGCGTCTGTACTTTGTTTTTCATGATTTTCACAAAATTGGAAAGGTGTTTCAGTGCTCTTTCCAGATCTACAACTTATGTCATAAAAATATTTACCATGTACATAGATATTGCGTTGAAGATAATTTTTCTCTTTCTAGCTTTCTAGCTCTCAAAATTGTAATGGGGTTTGATTTTTTGTGTTGTGGGGGGTGTATTTTTTTTCTTGTTTTCTGTCTGTTCATATCAAAAAATAGAAAACTCTTCATTAAACACACTTGCAAAACCAAAACATCATTGCAGATACCTCTTCTATTGATCACCTTACCCCACACAATTATCACACCTAGAAGGCACACATGATGAGACTTCTTATGTCAAAGGGGTTATGGTCCTATTTGGATGAGAATCAACCTCCATTGACATGTCCTTTTGAGGTTCTACGACACAAGAATAAGATGGAAGAGGCCATGATTTTGTTATCCTTGCATGTTTTAGGTAGTCTCGTATTCCATCTAGAGGGTTGCACAACTCCTTGGGCTATGTGGATGAAGTTTCATGATCTATTTGGCAGCATTAATTAGTTCCAAGCACTTCAAATTGAGGCTAGTTGACTTCCTTAGTACCTGATTCATATCCTACCATTGAGGATTTCTTGATGAAGTTCAAATCACCGAGGTCCTTGTTATAGGGTTGTGGTAAGAAAAAATTAGATGACGAGTGCATTTACTTGATTCTCTCCGAGCTTCGAGGTTCATTTCAAACATTTTACTCTACATTCTATTCTAGCATGGATGCCTTGGGTGCACACTTTACCATGCCTAATTTTGAGGTGTTCTATGATTAGTTGACACAAGAGAAGGCCAAGATATCATAGTTGGATGCTCTCTCAAGATCTAAGAACCAAGCATTGGTAGCTCAAACATCTAAGGGGAAGTAGAAGCAAAAATAGAAGCCGAAGATAGATTCAGTTGGTAGTGAGACTTCCTCCAAACCACCACCAAAGTCTAATTCAAAACCATAATCCAATCCTAAAAAGGGTAAATCTTCAAAGTTTGGTGATTCTACCTCCAAGACTAAGAAGAAATTAGGTGATCCTTGTAATTTTTGTGGCAAGGAAGGTCACCCTGTTTCTAGGTGTTGGAAATGATTAGAGGCTTTAGAGGAGGCCATGCAGTAGAATCATATCACCTCACCTCAAGATCCTTCTCCACCCTTAGGGAGAGGTTGTGATCTTTTTGCATGAGCCTTATCTTCAAGATCCATTTGGATTCTAGATTCTGGTGCTTCTCACCATATGATAGACACACAGGATTTTGTCACTGCACTTGCCCCTGGTGGCACTTCACATATTGCAATTGGTGACTCAGTGCAACTTTCAGTTAAGAGTTCAGGTACTATTTCATTAAATGGTGGTTGTCTTTAGGATGTACTTGTTGTTCCTAACATTTCGATAAACCTTTTCGTTTATCAGATTTTCCATTCTAGCTTTGGTAAGACAGTTGAGTACTCACCACATGATGTGGTTATTCGAGACCTTCATGATCCTGATTTGGTTGTGGCTACTGGGAGTGTTGATTTTGCATGTTTCTTATACCGATTTGATGGCTTTGAGAGTTCAGATAGTTTAGGTTCCTCTCTTATAGAACATGCAAACACAGTGAGCAGGTTTTGGCATGAGTGTTTAGGCCATGTCAATTACAAATGAGTACTCAAGGACTTGTGATTAGGCTCACTCAAAATTATTGCACTGATGGTGTTTGTCGAGGTTGTGTGCTTGGAAAACATCATTGGGATTTCTTTCCTATGGGTAGAGCCACACATGCTAAGGCACCCTTGGAGTTGGTACATAGTGACCTCATGTCTTTTCTAACTCCTTCCTTTTTAGGGGCCTGATATGTACTCACTTTTATTGATGACTTCTCCAAACGTGCATAGGTGTACTTTCTTAAGTACAAGTATGATGTCTTTGATTCATTTAGGATCTTTAAGAAATTTGTGGAGAAGCAATCTAGACTTTCTATCAAGAGGATACACACAAATAATGAGGGGGAGTATGTTAATCAGGCTTTTAGTGATTTTTTCACTGAGCATTATTTGCAACATCAGTTTATAGTTCCTTACTCCCCTCATGAGAATGGTGTTGCTAAGAGAAAGAATAGAACCTTACGGGAGATGACCAATTATATGATACAGTCACAAGCTATGGAATCTTAATTTTGGGTAGAGGTAGTCAATTGTTCCAATTATATTCAGAATTAGATGCCTCATAAGGCTTTATGAAACATGACTCCTGAGGAGGCTTAGACCCATGTCAAGCCTGATGTTTGTACATTCTGAGTTTTTGGTAGGAGGCTTGGGCATTTATTCCCGATGCTCAACAAAAATCCATGGAGAGGAAAAGCTGACCACTCATATTTGTTGGAAACTATGAGGATGTTAAGGCATATAGGTTGTTTGATCCTGATTCCAAAGAGGTATTATTTCGGCAAGATGTCTAGTTTGATGAGCGTTATGCTCAGATGGATTCTCCATCACCAAATTTTCCCTCACTACCTACTCCTCCCTCTTCATCTCTTAAGGATTTATTATCTCTTAAGGATGATGTAGATAATGATCCACCATCCCCACCACCACCAGATACTCAAAATTTTCCCAAATGGGCTCCTTTTACTATTGAGGTAGCTGGTTCTTTGGCAGGTGATCCTTCAGATTCTTGCCGCACTCGTGCACTAAAATTTGGTTCTAGTATTTTGAGTCATGCCATTTCAAATGATCCTTAGAAGTTTTTAGAGGTGACAGATCATCTTGAGTGGGATAGGGCTATGTATGAGGAGTATTCTTCTTTAATGAAGAATCATACTTGGGATCTTTGTCCTTTTCCTAAGGGAAGAAAGTTGGTTCAGTGCAAGTGGGTGTACTATACCAAGTATGTTGTTGGTGGTTCAATTGATAAGTATAAGGCACGTCTTGTTGTGAAGGGGTTTTCTCAAGTTGAGGGTATTGACTACTCCTAGACCTTTGCTCCTATAGCCAAGATGAATTCTATTCGCTTTGTACTTTCACTCATAGCTTCATAGGGATGGAATTTTTTTTAGATGGATGTGAAGAGTGCCTTTTTGCATGGAGACCTTCATGAGGAGATCTATATGGAGCAGCCTCGAGGATTTTTGTAGGAAACCTCTTTGGTTTGTAGACTTTGACATTCATTGTATGGTCTTAAACAAGCCCCTCGGGCTTGGTATGAGAAGATGGACTCTTTCTTGCTTTCCTCTCACTTCACATGCTGTCATTTTGATCCCACAGTGTACATTCAACATCAAGAGGGTGATATTTTGATTCTTTTTCTATATGTTGATGATCTCATTATTATAGGTAGCCCATCCTCCATGATTCAGAGTGTTCAAAGATTTTTGATGGAGCAGTTTGAGATGATAGGTCTTGGTCTTCTACACTATTTTCTTTGTCTACAGGTTATTTAGTCTTCAGATGGGATTTCCATATTTCAGTAGAAGTATGCTCTTGATATGCTCTAGAGATTTGGCATGCTTGATTGCAAGCCTCACCCCACACCATTTCAGTTATGTGTTGTTTTGTCTTTCACTTGTTCTACTCCTTCAATAGGTTCTACTGTATACAAACAATTGGTTGGCAACTTGTTGTATCTGACACATTCATGTCTTGATCTTTCCTTTGCGGTTGGCCTTGTCTCTCAGTTCTCACATGATCCACATGATAGGCATTGGCAAGATGCCAAATGTATTTTGAGGTACATTCAAAGCACTACACATTATGGCATTCACTACACATTAGGAGCCCCTCAAATTGTTGGCTTCACTGAATCAGATTGGGCTGGTGATGTCAATGATCAGAAGTCTACTTATGGATTTATTTTTTCCTTGGTTATGGTCCTATCACATGGTATTGCAAGAAGAAATCTACTATTGCATTATCATCTACAGAGGTTGAGTACTGAGCAACGGTGTTAGCTAGTCAAGATATTTTATGGCTTCAAAAATTGATGATTGAGTTTGGGTTTCCTCTTGGTAGTCCCATTGTTCTTTGGTGTGACAATCAGATTGCTATTCACATTTCCTGTAATCTAGTGGAGCATCAATGAACTAAAAAAATGAGATCCACATGCACTTCATCAGGCAGTTGATTCAGGATGGTTCTCTCATCTTGGAGTAAATTCCTATAGAGGATCAGGTTGTTGAAATCTTCACGAAAACTTTGGCATCACCACACTATCTTAAATTGCACTCTATGCTTGGGGTGAAGGAAGTTGTCCTTGGGGGTCCTTGTGAGGCCATCCTTCATGTTTTTCAGCATGCTTTCATCTCTTTTTGGAGAGCAGTTTTTCCCACTGGGTTTTCTCCTTTACTCCACTTTATAGAGATTTGGTTGTATTTTTAGGTACCTTATCAGGCCTTGTTGTTGGGACCCATCTTTTGCTTTCTTGCATTTTGTCCTTAGGTTTTTTTAGCTTCTCCCTAAGTTCATCTTAAGGAGGGGTATTGGAGTAATAAGGTTATTTACTTAATTAATTTAATCATGTTGATTAATTAATTCACCTTTTACTTTATTTCACACTTAAGCTAAACTTAGGCCTTTTAATAATTATTTTATTAAATCCTAGGGTTCACTTTAGGGTTTTGATCTCCTTTCTTAAGGATTTATCTCTTTGTAATTATTCATTCCTTTGTTATGCATTTTTTCTTGAGGCTTACATAGCACCTTTTTTGTTTTGGATATCTTCTCTTTGTGATACGTTATTTGCTTGTAGGTGTTCACTGGGTCCTGTGAGGTTGGTTTCTCTACTTAAATAGATTTAGAATTGGATTTGACATGATTAACCCTTGTGAAACTTGAATTTGGGATGCTTGCGATTCTATTGATGGTGTGATCAAGGGTTGGGATGAGGCCACTTGGTGTTGCGATAGTAGTTGCATCATTAGATTTGCGATGGATGAATTGATTTGATTTGTGTTTGATAGGTTGGTTTGATTGGTTTGATTTTGAGGCGAGGTACTTGTTGAAGTGATTTATTTTAAACCTTGGATTAATGTAGGTGATGGAGTTATGATGGGATCTAGTGGATATGTTTGTGATGTGTGTCCAAGGAGTGAAGATGAAGCATCGAAGGTGCCCAATTATTTGAATAGATATGCTTGTCCTTATGAGATGATGGGATAATTTTTTGTATATCAAGGGCATAGGCGGGTGTGGCAAGGGAAGTGGATGAATTGCTTGTGTTGGCCTCCAAGTTTTGATTGTTGACAAGTGGGTGCCCTTGAAGGGCTTGAAGGAGTGAGCTCCCTTTGGTGGTCATGGGTTGATTTGGTGCATGTGATGATGATGGTTGGGAGATGGGTTGGACTATGGTTGGAAAATATGGTGTGAAAGATGCTCGTGGAATGGTTCCCATGGTTTCATAAATGATGGTGATCACATCAAATTTAGAAGGGAGTTTAGCCCCTCCTTTGGCCAACTCCAACATATATTGGGTGGGGTTTAGTCTCATGACCATGTTGACAAGTTTGTGGGTGACTGGATTTTGAACCAGTTTGAGCAAATCATCATGGGACATCTCTTTGTAATTATTTGTGACATCCTCCATTTGAAACCCCCCCTATTGAGAATATTGAGGTAGTTGAGGGGGATTAGGTAGACGGTTGGTAGATGTCCTTGGATCAAATTTATCTTGGCTTAAATCACTCATGGTTGATGTTTCCATTTTTTGTTCCATGCTCCTCTTGTGTTGCGATCTCATTTGGACCATACAATTTGAGATCAAATTTTATGGTTGATCTAAATTTAGGTACAAAAAAGAACTTCTAGGATGTTTTTAGGATCAAATGATGATGGTATGAAGGATGAGGGGGTGAATGATATGGGTGTTTGAACTTCTAAGAGCTTTGGTTAATACTAGACTTTAGGATTTGATTTTGATGCTTGGATTTAGATAATGAGCTTGTAAATCCTAGGATGGACTTGTGATATTTGGATAAACTTGCTCAAAGGATGCTAATTTAACTAAATGTGTGAGAAAGGATTCATTCCCACATGCCTAACTAAACAAGGTAATTTTTATTTGGTTTAAATGATTTTCTCGAGTCTAGCATAATAATGTTTTCAAATCTCTAAAAAGTTGTTTGTCAGATGGATTATGATAGATGCTTAGGATGATTGAAGTGTTTGTTTTGACCCTAAATGAACCTAAAATGACTTTTTACAAGACCAAGATATTAAAGAACATGCTTTACCCTATGAGTAACTTAAACCCAAAAGATCAATGGTTTAAATGCTAGGCTCATATTGAATATGTAAGTCTAATTCATTTCTCAAAGGGTGTGTATAAAAATTTCTCAACAACATGTCTCAGTTGCGATAATTCTTCAAGATGTGTTTCCTGATAGACCCTTAACTACAATGTCTATTTTTGAAAAAGCGGAATACGTATCTTTGCTTAAGGATTTTGGTCTTGCAAGAGATCATGAAGACAAGCACATATGTGGGGTTCAATTGTGAGTTTATCTTGATGAATGAATTTATTTTTACCACATCCACTTGTCTTGCTTAAATTCCAAACTAAATATCTACGTCTAAGAAACCTTTCATTCCAAAAGGTCCTTTATGTGAAAATAAAGAAGCCAAGGCCATAGTTTCCTTATATTGAATTTGGAATGGTGTGAATTTAGATATAAGTCAAAACATTTAGAAGCCTCTAAAGATAGAATCTAAAGGGACAAGAAGTAATATTTGACTTTTCAAAGGTATTCACATCAAAAGGCAAAGGGTTTGAAATTTCAATATTTTGTTTAATGTTCGACTTCTTGTTTTGCAACGAAGCAATGCGTTTAAAACTGACTCACAAGCAACACAATCCTATCTCAATGGTAAGTTCTTCTTAGTGGGCTTGTCTCATGCCCTTTGTATTAGAAGAGATGATTTTACATGCAATCAAGGAAAGAGTGTAAAGGTATGTTAAGAATGAAGTCTTAACCTATACACTTTAACCAAAATTAGACATGGCAAGTAACTTCCTGGAAGTAAATTCCAATGCACCACTTTAAAGAACTCTTTGGATGGATAAGTTGGCCACTACAATCAAAGGATTTTAATGACCATATTTTTGGATAAATTGCTATTTATACATCCGATGATTCACTCATTTAAGAGGTCTCCCAGACCTTAGAAAGATCTAAATTATGGATACTAAGGGAGATTTTCATCAGTATAGAGCATCCACACTAGGTGGTTGATGACTTTTGTCACACACACAATTTTTTTGTATAGTGGAACAAAATGAAAGTACTTCTTGGGTTGTTCCCTCTCACAAATTAGGAAGCAGGCCCTCTAAAGGTGACTCAACATGAAAAATAAAAGGGTACACTTTTGAGTGTTTCTCTTCACCCATGATTGCATGAAGTGCAAGGGGAGAGGATACACACTTAAAGTGTGTCAAAGACAAGTTCAGTCACTCAAAATACTTGTTCATTTTATCCTTCAAAGAAAAATGAGTTCTTTTTTAATGCAAAATTTGAGTGTGAGTTTATTTTGTTCAATTTTAGCCCAACATAGCAATGACTAGTAAGTATGTAGGTTCAATTTTAATCAACTTGAAAAAGATCAAAGAAATGGATAATTTTAAGCCCAAAATGAAACTAGTTGTGCTAAAACAAAAAATGAAAAGCAACAATATGTCCTAAGCTATTACAATGATCATCAAATGCTTTTCAACTTTCAAGTCAATGCTTCACTCCTCAAATCTACAAAGGTGACTCTGGACCAACAAAGGCGGTGTTGTTTGTCAATAGCAATGCTTTGGTGAACAACAAAGGTGACGCTTTGTTGTGGATAGAGAGTGAAAAAGAAGCGGTAAGATTAGAAAGGTGATGTTCTAGTGAAAACCTGAAAAATGAAAAACAACAAAGAGGTCAAAAGTGACACTTTAGCAAAGGTGGCATAAAAATGAAAAGACAGAAGTGAAGAAATTCATCAAAGGTGACTCCCTATCACAATAGCAACATTTTTTTATTATAAAAAATGACACTATATCCTCCAACAATAACAATGAGATAATCAAAGGCGACACTTTGGTTACAAAAAATGACATCATTTTTTTGGGACTTACAAAAAACGTGATTTCTAAGCCAAATTTTTAATTGGTTAGCCCTCTTTCTAGTGCTAAAATGTGAATGGTAATCTTCACCTAGCTAAAAATGACCAAAATAAACAATGTTAGTCACATTAGCAAGCCAAAAACTATCATTCCCTATGGGATTCTTGATCATACTAAGATAATGAAAACATGAAACAAAGCATGAAAGACAAGAAAATGAAACATATAAACCTATATAAGTAGCTCAAATCTCCATCCCATAAGGGAATTGGTGTCACTTTGATGTGGAAAGTGGCCCTTTACCAATCCCAAGTTGATAAGTTCCAAGATCTTTGATGAACAATGATGATTTTGATGTAAAATAATAGTAGATTCAAGCTAAAATGATATAAAAAGAATGTAGTTGATGGATGAAAATGAATAGAGTAACAATGCATGAAGTTTTGGATCCATATTCAATAGAGAAAACCTCTATTTATAGGAAAGAAGGGTTGAAGAATGGGTGAATCTAGGAAATGTAGGATTAAAATGGGAACCAAAAGCTTTGTGACACTTTTCACAAGGCTAATGAAAGCCATGGGGATATGAGAGCACAGTTTGAAAGAAGTGATGAGTTAAGGCATGTAGGTGAGATTGTAAGAGAATTTAAGAGAATTGAATGAATATGGTTGAGGGTGTAAGAGAAAGTTGGTGAGGATGTAAGAGAGGTAAATGCCCTTGTAAGAGACAAGATGACATGTAAGAAGAATCGAATGCCCTTGTAAGAGACATTAAAGACATTTGTAATTTGGGCTTTGAAAGAATTTGGAGAGAAAGTCAAGTTGAGGGAATATTCTCAAAGAATATTCCTTTGTGAGGGAAAACATGTTAATTAGTGATTAAAAGAAATGAATTTGATGTGCAACTTGGTTAGTAAACCATGGGTTTACTTGACCAAGGTGAAGTAAAAGCTAGAGAAATGGATAATGAAGATTAGTAGGTAGCTTAAGGTTAATAATTAAAAATTAATTAACTTAGGCAAGTTAGGGGATTTATGACATTCGTTTAAATAATTAGGTTTATTTAATCAAATGAGAGAACATAGGGGGTTTAATTAACTAGTCTAATTTATTTAATTAAATGGGATGAACATTATTAAGAAGAGGATGAGTTAATCTGACAAAGTTAATTATTTTATTAATAGAATAGACTGATGAATTTAACTAAATAATAAAGATTATCTAATTAAATGACTAGAACATAAGTGATTTAGGAAAAAACGATTGTTAGTAATCAGATTCAGATGCATAATACCAATCAAGACTATTTAAGTGTCTAGATCTACAAGATATGACTCACAAAATAAACCTGCAATGTCTATCAAGTATGCATCCCAAGTAGTTGTAACTAGAAGATAATGTATATTACATTACACTAAATCATTAAAAGCCATGGATGTAGCAACACTAGTCTCATTAGAATCAATAATAGATGGAGGATAGAATGTCGACACATGTATCTAAAACCTCAGTAGATGAAATATCACCAAGATTTAAATGACCATATTAAATATCCTCAAAAGTATCCACACTAGATGCCTCAATGTGTACATCTACCAAAGGAACAATAATAGTAAGATGTGAGAAGGTGTAAACTCAAAATTGATCGTCAACCTCCCCAACAACAATTATATCTCTACTATGTAAATTTTAGATTATGATAGACTCTAGTGTGAGCTCAACACTCTTGCCTACTCCACCACGTGTGATCTAATAGAAAGAAGAATATTGGTTGATAATTAAGGCACACAAAGAACATAATTAAATGATCTATTATCCATGCGAATAAATCATTTCCCATAAATACATATGTATGTGTTGTTAGCCATCAAGATGTGTGGCAATGAAAATGTCTCAAATGTAGAGAACTTTGTAACATAGATAAATAACGCTGCAAAGAAACTAGTTAAAGCAATTAAACATAAATCTAACCTACATTAAACAATAAAGCACAAAGTAATAAACAAATAAATAACTGAAATGTTCTCACCGAATATCTATCCACTCCTTCGAATTATCTCTATTGTCCTTCTTCATTTTGCCTTCTATAGTATAATTGCCCTCAGGTTTTCATAAGTGTGCAAGTATAGCCTTCATGTGTATATGTGATAATAGAAAAATATATTGAAGATTATGAGTTATGCTTCCAAAGTATATAGATTTCAGGAGGAGGAATAATAACAAAAGTCAGTCAATTTATAGAAAACTGGTTTTCAAATGATCGACTCAAATTCAAAAGAGAGAACAATGATTGAGATTGTTGAATGCCATGTGATGTGAGATTTGTGTTAGTTAGAACGTGAGTTAGAAAATTCTACAAGACGAAGATTAAATTAAATAATAATTTAAACTGGTGTTAAGACTATTCGAAAATAGATTGAATAAGAGATCAAGATTAAATAAATGATTTAATCTCTAGTTGAAAGTCTTCGAAACTTAGAAGAATAAAGTTTGAATGAAAAGGATAAAGATATAATTTAACAATGATCTATTCGAATGCACACATGAAATAATTAATTAAATAAAGATATTTAATTAATAAATATGTTCATGCATATGAGTTTTAACTAGATAACTGACTAGTTATGACAAAGAGTCTCTTTGCAGAGATAATCATATATCAAATCAGAAGACAACTGGTGGATTTAAATAGATCTTGAGTCAGATAGTGAGTGAATAATTAGTTAAGTAGGCAATATAAGAATGTGACATAAATAACTCTTTTTATGAATTAAATGTTTATTTAATTCGACATTTGAAATTGAAAAGATTTAATTAAATGAATAATGATTTATTTAATTGATCGTTGAAAAGGTTAATTGAATAATTAAATAATTCAAAAAGAATATTTAATTATAGTCGAAATATGATAAAGGGTAAATTAAATAATAAATTATTTAATTCAGAAAGATAATTAATTAATTAGCTACGTAATTAAATAAATAAGATTTATTTAATTAATCAAAGTTGAATACATGTCATAATGAATTAATTAAATAATTAAAGTTATTTAATTAATAGAAGAATGATGCATATAGGAAATAATTAAATAATTAACATTATTTAATCGTGGCCATGGACATTAGAAAATTATGTCGAAAGTGGTTCTCGAAAGCCTAGACCAATTTCCAGTGTCTACAGTTTGCCCCTCTTTGATACAATGTCATTTCAGCTTGTGTCAAAGAAAATCATTAGAAACATGCCCCAGTCGTGCCCCAGTATGAAATAGGTTAGGGTATGCCCCCTTAAGAAAATTGATGAATTTTTGAAAAATTTCAAAAAACTAGGAAATAGTCCCGATAAGTCAATTTGATAGCCAGAAATACAGTGGAGTTGACATAATCAAATTTGGAGGTGTTAGGGACATGTATGGCTTGATTGAGGATGGAAGTTTATGTGACCAATAGACAAGGTCAGAAGAAATGCCACTTTTAACCCTAGGTATAAATAGAAATTAGCATGAAAATAAAATCATTTCCACCCTTAAGATTTGAAGAATAGAAATTTTTCTCCGAGCACCTGTGAAAATGTCTCTCATTCCATACATAGATCATTGTAGTTATAGGATCCAAACCTTCAGATGACCTGCTGACGCGAGACCCCCGATACGTACCTTTGAATTTTTTTTACATGTTTTTCTAGGCAAGTAAAGTTTAGTTTACAGATGTGTCATTTTTAATTCAACACATATGTGTTTGTACACGACATTTTATCTCGTGGAATGACGCATATGGGAAAACACGACTAGGTCAGTTTAGGTCATTTAGGGAATTATCGCATTTGAAAATTTATACACTGCATGTGAGTTCTTGCTTTGCATATGAGATTAGGATAGTCACATGTAGTTAGGTGAAACTCATCTGTTTAAAGTGAATCGCATTTGCATAATAGATAGGCATTTAAAATGCACAGCATCCGCAATTAGTTTCACACATTTTCTTGTTGCTATAGGTAGTCTAATTTTGTGACACATTTGACCTATGAAATGCATATGCGTGTTTGTAAACCACATGTATGGTACTACATCACATTTTCCTTCGAGAATGATGCATATGACATTGTGCACCACATTTTCTTTTGTACCGACGCATTTGACTGTCAATTTTTTGAAAAAAAATTCTTATGAAAAGATGAAATGATTTGTTGTCTGACACATGGTTTGAATGCCTTTTGTAGGTTATATTAGATCGGATCTGCACCCGGGAGTCGTGGCTAGAGACCTATGAGCTCAAAGATTAGCTTTAGATTGGTGAGACACGGTTGTTATGGAGATTATGACTACATCATGTATGCACCATGTCCATGATTTAGGCAAATAGAGGTATGCTCACTGTTTTATGTGAGAGGTGGCATTCCGAGACCTCATTTCATTTGCCTACTAGAGAGGTAACTGTTACATTGGAGGATGTATATAGGATTCTTAGATTTCCTATTAGAGGTGAGAGAGTCATGTATGATACACAGAGAGGCTTTCATGAGATTACTAGATATTATGTGTATGATGATATTAGGAGGTTAGGGATAGAGCACTATGAGATTAGATGGTAAGCATTAGCTAATATATATGAGAGGATTGATTGTATATTATGTACATTGATAGCTAGCATAGTTCTTCCTGGCCGTCGAGGTCATGGATTTCCTGTTGGGTGGGTGGAGATGTTAGTTGGTATGCTAGAGAGGGAGGTTTTCTATGCCCGGGGTCCCTGCTTATTGGCCATGTTATACTTCCATCTTCATGATATAGCTTATAGAGATGCGTAGTTGATGATTTGCAGGACTACTCTTCTCATAGTTTGGGCATGGGAACACATTGCTATGTTCCATCCTCCTATTACTGCTGAGGAGGGTGCCAGATCTTTGTATGTTTTTCGGTATGCGAGAAACATCACATAGAGCCATGTTGGAGACACGAGATATTGGAGATATGCATTAGACACATTAGTTCAATTCACATGGAGACCCTATATGGATTGCGGACAATGGTCCGATGAGGATAGACATTTGTTTTTTGGCCGGTAGACATAGTATCTGATTGGGAGGGTTGTTTCTAGTGTTCATATTATAGAGAGACATTTGCAAAATCATGTATTGAGGCAGTTCAGAGAGGTTCAAGATGAGCCTCGAGGATGAGTAGAGTTTTCTCGATCATCCAAAGAGGTTCCTTGGTGGGGCCCTATGATACCGGTGGCTATTGTAGAGGCATGCATTCAAACATTGCAATCTTTGTAGTGGGGATGGAGAGGTGGGGTAGTGGATCTGGGGACCATAGTTGCTTATGATACCTAGTCAGAAGTGCATCGTCTTGTGCCATATATAGATTTGGATCATCTAACACCAGTAGAGAGATGAGGGATAGGTTCCAGAGGTCGATGCAGAGGCAGGGGTGGTGGTAGGGTTGGCAGAGGAGGCAGGGATGATGGTAGAGGTGGTGGGAGACGAGGTCAGTGGGGACAAAGAAGTGGTCAGGTAAGTGGATTATCACCTATCCACGAGGTTGAGGCAGAGGTAGAGGACATATTGATGTTGGACCTCGGGGGCAGAGTAGAGGCAGAGATTGGAGGAGAGCATGTTGCCGAGGAGGTAGTAGTAGAGGAGCATGTGGTGCAGGAGCACCTAGGCTAACCTTCAAAATTTTACTTGTTATTTTGGCTTGTATCTGACCTTAGCCAAGTTAGAGAGTTTGAGTATGTTTTCTTTAGACCTTAGATGGTCTTGTTTTTGTTTGGACTAGGTGAGTTAGTCATTAGGACTAAGGTCACAATTGCTAGTCCTTGTTAGTAGCTTATATTGTTTAACCTTAGTAACTTAGGTTGGGGATTTGGAGTCTTAAATGTGTTCTAAACACATGTTTGATGTTTGAAAGATGCCTTGAGGTTTTAATGGAGTTGGATGCTCGAAATATAGGAGATAGAGGTCCTAAGAAATAGGAAGGAGGCATAATGACAAGTGGCCTATTATTGTTACCAAACTGTCATAACAACATTTGCCATTATGGCAAATGTTGCATGCAACTCAGTTACTTAGGATTCCCTAAAGGATAGGAGTGGGGAATCGTCCAACATTTCCTAAATACATGGTGAAAGGCATCTAAGTAGGAGAGGTTTGAATTCAATAGGGAGTAGTTGTTTTTGTAATCAAGTTTTGGGAGATAATGAAAAGATAACTCTACAAATTTTGTGTTTTGTGTGAATATTGTGTGATATGGAGTGACAGTGATATTAGAAGAAACGAATGCTTTGATTTAGTGATAGGACTGTAGTCATAGAATAGATATAAGTCTTTTGCATTTGATAAACAAGTTGTTTTAGAGTAGGTATTTGTGTTAGCTAAGTTATTTTGTTTTAGAACTCCTGCTGGTCCTGTCCTGACCAGTCGGTGCTTTCATGGCTCCCCCATGAAGTCTAGCCTTGGGAAACACATAAGGATAGGTGGGAATGCTAGGGAAGTCATTAGTGTACATAGTTGTAGGTTTAGGAAGCATGAAGGAATGGAGAGCTCTTTTGAACACTAGTCTCTAGGTGAGCAGACAGAGCCCGGTTAGAGATCTAGGAATGAAGAATGAGGGTTTGGAGAAAATAGCAATTAGAGCTTACTAAGTGAGGAAGAGGATTTGAACTTGTCAAATGGTGTTAGTCCTCCAGGGTGAACCACAAGGAATAGAACTCTTAGAACAAAGTTAAGATTGGACTTAGTTAATCATCTAAGCCAATTAGGACCTAGAGGAGACTAGGTTCCTAGAAGAGACAAGCTAGGTCTCTTAGTTGCAGTGCAAGCAAGCCCTGGAACACTCACATCATATTGGTATCAGAGCTTGTTTTGATCAGGCTTGTGGTGGATTTTACAGCCTACTGAATCAGTGGGATATAATACACCAGAGGAAGGCACAACCATGGTGACTAATTCTGAGTTAGCCAAGAAGGTAGAAGAACAAGAAGAAGACAACAAGTCACTGAGAGAAAGGTTGGCTCGAATGGAGAAACTCTTGGATGAAGTCCAAGAAAAGGCAGACAAGGTAAAGGACAAAATTGATCAAAAGCAAGAGGAAGAAGCAAGGGAAAAGGAATTAGAGTTGGAAGAGGAAGCACCGACACCTAAACCTGTTCTTCCTGAATAGCCGTTCTTAAAGGCATTAAAGGCATTGAGTGGCAAAGCTTTGGAAGGTGTGCCACTATTTAGTGGAAAAATGGATCCAGATTCAGTTGTGGATTGGATAGATAGCATTGAGAACCATTTTGAGTGTGATTGTATCTCAGAGGCACAAAAAGTTATGGTGGCCAAGTCTAGACTAAGAGGTTCAACTCTTACTTGGTGGAAGTTTGTGCAAAATGAAAGAGAAAAGGATGGAAAAGGTCCTATAGTTACTTGGAAGGGCATGGTAAACAAAGTGAAGCAGACCTACCTTCTTGATGACTATGAAGTTCAGTTGCATAGAAGGAGACACAATCTAAGACAAAAAGATTTAGATGTCCAAGCCTACACCGAGGAGTTTCAAAAGCTATGTTTGAGATCCAAAGTAGTAGAAGATGAAAGCATTAAGCTTGGAAGGTATTTGAATGGCCTCAAATGGTCTACTCAAGAGGAAATGAGTCTAGTGAACTTCAAAGCCATTCGCCAATGCTATCAAATGGCCTTGAAGATAGAAGAGAAATGCAAGAGAAAACAAGACCAAACCTCTAAAGATAAAGGTAAAAGCAAGGACAGTAGAGGACAAAGAGGTGGCTATGGTGGAAGAAGTTCTGAAAGAAAGACTCAAGGAGACATAAAATCCAGTGAGCAGGAAGAAGGAAGCTCAAGTAGAGGTGGTAGAGGAACGAGTTCTAACTCTAGCTCTAGAGGAAGAAATGGTGGATAACGAGGAAGAGGCAACTACTTTGCCAATATGAAATGCTATCATTGCAATCAAATGGGGCACCCTACCTATAGATGTCCAGATAAAGGTGGTTCTTCACATGGAGGTGAAAAGAGAATTAACCTAGTTCATGAGGAATCAAATGTAGCAGAGAAGCAATATGAGATTCCATTAAATTCTGAGGAAGGTGAGAACCTCATGATGAGGAGAACTTTGATCAAGGAGCCGGTGAAGGAGGAGCCTAGCCAAAGGAGGTCTTTATTTAGGATAAAGTGAAAGATGATGGGGAAAGTATGTAGAGTCATCATTGACTTAGGTTCTACTGATAACATTGTGTCAGAGGAAGCAGTCAGCAAACTAAAGTTGACAAGGATACCCCACACCAATCCTTACAAGGTCACGTGGCTCAATAAAGGACAACATGTGTTAGTGAATGAACAAGCATGGGTGGAGTTCTCTATTGGAAGGTATAAAGACAAAGTCTTGTGTGATGTGCTACCTATGGATGCATGTCATTTTCTCCTAGGTAGACCATGGCAATTTGATCGTCAAGCCATACATGATGGAGGAAAGAATTCTTATTCTTTTAAGAAAGACAATGTGACCTTCAAAATATAGTCACTGTTGGAAGATGCTGAGGTGAAGACAGCAGGTCCAAATGTTCTTATGGTGAGTGAAAAGGAGTTCTTAGAAGCTTTGGAAGAAGGTGAAAGAATTGGTTATGCATTGGTGTTAAGACCAAGAGAGGGAGATGAAGGCAAGGTGACCAAGAAGACAAAATTACCAAAGGAGATTCAAAGCATACTGCAGACTTACCAAGGTATAGTGAGTGATGGAAAACCATCAACCCTACCCCCTAAAAGAGCCATAAGTCATAGGATAGACCTTATCCCAGGAGCTACCCTTCCCAATAAGGCAGCTTACAAAATGACCCCTCAACAAAATGAGGAAATTGCTAGGTAAATACAAGAACTCCTAAACCAAGGTCTCATTAAAAAGAGCATAAGTCCATGTGCCGTACCCACTGTCCTAGCACCTAAGAAGGGAGGAGATTGGAGGCTTTGTACTGATTCAAGGGCCATTAATAGGATAACCATAAGGTATAGGTTCCCTATCCCTAGGATTGAAGACCTAATGGATTGTCTAGGTGGAGCCAAGTACTATTGCAAGATAGACTTAAAAAGTGGCTATCACCAAATAAGAATACATAAGGGAGATGAGTGGAAAACAACCTTCAAAACTAATGAGGGTTTATATGAGTGGCTTTTCATGCCATTTGGATTATCTAATGCCCCCTCCACATTCATGAGGCTCATGAATGAAGTCCTCAAAGACTACATTGGCAAATTTATAGTGGTATATCTTGATGATATACTGATCTATAGCAAAACAAGAGAAGAGCATCTCAAACACCTAGAGTTGGTTTTCAAGAAGCTGCAGGAAGAGGAGTTGATGATCAACTTAGAGAAGTGTGAGTTCATCAAGACAGAGCTGGTGTACCTTGGGTTTGTGCTATCTCAGGGTAATCTGAAAATGGACACTAGCAAAGTGGAAGCCATCACAAATTGGCCTACTCCAAGGATAACAACTGAGGTAAGAAGTTTTCATGGCCTTGCTCAATACTATAGGAAGTTCATAAGACATTTTAGTGCAATTTGTGCTCCTATGTTGGATACTATTAAGGGAGGCATGAAGACTAAATTTGTATGGAATGAGCATGCTAACAAGAGCTTTGAGTTGCTGAAGGAAAGGATATCTACCCAACCTATTTTGGTGCTACCAAGTTTTGAGAAGCTTTTCACCATTGAATGTGATGCTAGCAATGTAGCAATTGGAGCTGTTCTCAGCCAAGAGGGTAGACCGATGGCTTTTCATTCAGAAAAATTAAGTGAAGCTAAAAAGAAGTACTCTTCTTATGACCTTGAGCTGTATGCATTGGTTCAAGCTCTAAGGAAGTGGAGGCACTACTTGCTCCCCAAGGAATTCATTGTATATTTAGACAATCAAGCACTTAGTTTCCTGAATTCACAAGAAAAGTTGAGCCACAAGCACATGAAGTGGGTTGAGTATCTACAAGCTTACACCTTCAATATCAAGGACAAGAAAGGTGTCCTCAACAAAGTAGCAGATGCATTGTCAAGGAGAGCTCTCACAATTCAGGAAATACAGTTGAAGAGCATGGGAATAGATCACTTCAAGGATCTATATGTTGATTATGTTCTCTATGAGATGTTATTGTTTCTGATATGTACATGTTATGAATGGTCATTTCTACATTATGATGTGTTCATGCAACCTATGATGTTATGTTGATTCTATATGATGATGGATGCATGTACTTTATGATAATGAGATGTATGTACTTTTTTATATATACAATGCTATCTACATGTGATGCTATATGTTGACAATGGTTATGTACATGTAATATTTTTATTATGTACCTTATGATGATTGAATGCCTATTATGCCATGATTTTCCTAGATATGCAATGGATATGCCTATTGTTTATACTTGTTTAAAATGCAGCCTAACTATATGCCATTGTTTACATAATGTTTGTAGAATGTATGCATATGCAGATTATTTTTTTTTTTTGTGTCACAGGACTCTGTTGTTGTGCAGGATAGAAGAAATATTAGCATGGATAATTCAAAATATTAGTATGAAACAATATTGGTTATTTGAAGCACATATAATCTTCAATATTTTCCATATATATACTAATCTTTACATTAAATCATCATTGGGCGAGACATGACACAAATGGATAATACACACCATCATATGAGATAGACCATAGTGTACAAAGTCATCCATTTGTGAAAAATAGATAGTCGTAGACAAGGATTGTCTTAACTCATACTAAGGGAAAAATTGCTCTAGTCTTTTTGTCAAGACAAACCACAGATAACAAACAAATAAAAATGGGTCATGAAACATCATTGCTCCTCTAAATCCTTCATGGGACATCCTCAAGGAAACTAGTAACATGACTCAAAATACAAATTTTAAAAGACATTTGACAGAAAAAAATCAAAGAAAAAGAGCCCCGAGACATCCTTGCTTCTCTAAATCCTTCAAGGGACATCCTTGAGAAAGCTAGAAACTAGACTCATATACAAATCCGTAAAAAGATAAGAAAAAAAAGATATAAAGTCAAAAAGCCAATAAAAATATTTGCCAAAACTTGATCTTGTGTGATTGTTTGATGTTTGACATAGCCCAATGTGAGGGATGACACATACCATATAAGACGTTGAGTCTAGTTTCGACTTTGTGACCATCTATGTAAGGCATGAAAAAACCTAGTTTCAGAAAGAGATGTGCCATATAAGACATTGAGCCTAATGTCGTTGATGCGACAAGCTACATGAGGCTATAATGATTGATGATGTCTTTTGTCAAGAAAGACATATCTTGCTTAAGACATAAGTTGATCGTTCTGACAATATGTTTGATTTTGACTTGATGACAATTTTGGCATGTTTTCCTTGTTGATGCATGGATTTTTTTGATGCCTTGTCTATTATGAGTGTGTGTGTGTTGACTTATGTGGAATTGAGATGATATACCCTAAAGGATTGACCTAGTGTGGCCTCGAGGGCTCATCAATTGACGGCCTTTCCTATGTTGTACACGCAGAGACCTCATAGTTCGACTTGACTTTGATTGACATGAATGTTTGACACATATGAACATAACTTTATTTTTAGACGACGTGTGTGATAATGAGTGTGATAAACCCTATTGGATTGGCCTAGTGTAGCCTCGGGGGCTCACCGATTGATGGCCTTGCCTATGTTATACACGCAAAGACCTCATAGTTCGACACGACCAATGAATTTGAAATATACAAAGAATGAGTGATGATTTTATGTGTGATACATGAGAAACCTAGACAGAAGGACCTAATGCCTCAGGGGCACATCGACAGATGGCCTTGCCTATGACCAATCATAGCGGCAATATAGTTCGACTATGTCTATGACTGACTTGACACAACTGACTCTGACTCTATTTTTGGTATTTTTGACGTGTTTTATGGATTTTTTGTCTTTTTGGTGTTTTTGATGTTTTTGGATTTTCTTAGGACAATTTATGATGTTTTTGAGCTTTTTTTAGGACATTTTCTAACGTTGGGATGTTATGTACAAGGTCCAAATGACGCAGATTGAGGATTTTCCTCCAGTCGGTAATAAGACCTATAGGATCGAGTGGGGAGATGGAGTGGACTTGATGTCAACCATTCCAAGTAATGGATAAGACAACCATTTATTATGGGTGATGGTGAAAAGTCTGATTGGAATGATGGTAGATGAAGGATCGAAGTCAACTACACATGGTGCCTGTTTGCTAGGTTTTCACCATGGTACTTATCCATAGCACCACCGAAGTGATTTTCACTATTGGATGAATTATTTCTCTTTACTATTTTATTGATTTTTCAAATTTTTTGGTGTTACAAAGATGCTTGTTTTCTAGGTTCTCATCAAAGTAACAATTTTTTTAATTTTTCCATTTTTCCATTTTTTTTTTTGATTAAGACATGGTTTTTAGAAGCTACACATAGAATCTCTTCAGATGAAGGCTGTTGATTGGTGATAAAAGTGGTTCTCCTTCAGGGGTAGAGAGTTGATATGCTCTTGATCCAAAGGATTCTGTAACAATATAAGGCCCTAACCAGTTAGGTTCAAACTTACCTAGTTTTTGTCTTTTTGTCTAATTCTTAGGATTTTCCATGAAGACCAGGTCACCAATGTCGAAGTGTCAATTTAGAAATTTCCTGTTATAGCTGCAACGAAGACAGTTCTAATATGCTTGAAGATGATCTAATGCCTTTTTCCTTCATTTATCTAGGAATTCTAACTCATGTAGTTGAGATACTCGGTATTCTTCATCATCAATATGACCTTTCAATGATACCCTCAGGGGAGGAATTTCAACCTTAATGGGTAAGATAGCTTTAGAACCAAATAGCGGGGAGTATGGAGTGGCACCAGTGGGAGTGCAGATGCTTGTGTGGTAAGCCCATTGGGCAGGATTAAGTTGTAAATACCAGTCATGACCAACGTCATTGACATTCTTTTTGAGGATTCTGATGATGGTTTTATTAGATGCCTCGGATTGGCCATTACCTTGTGGGTAATATGGGGTGGATTAATGGTGTTGGATATGGAATTCTTCATAGAGATGGTGTACTTCTTGGTTTTTGAATGGTTGGTCATTATCGGTCATGATGGATTGAGGTACACCATACTGATAGATTATGTAGTTTAAGATAAACCTGGATATTTGTGTTGGTGATGTATGTCATGGGAATAGCCTCAATCCATTTGGTGAAGTATTCGATGGTGGTTATGATGAAATTATGGCCATTGGAAGATGGAGGGTGTATCTTACCTATGAGGTCAAGTCCCCATTGGGAAAAGGGCCATGGTGAATTAATTGAACAGAGCTCCTATGATGGCACACATATCAAATATTTGTGTATTTGACACTATCAATATTTCTTGACAAAGATATATGAGTCCTTTCCATAGTAGGCCAATAATAACCTAATCTCATAATCTTGTGGGCTAAGGTAGGACCGCTAGAATGGGATCCACATATACCCTTGTGTATTGCTCGTAAGGGTGCTTGTGCTTCTTCAACATTGAGACATCTCATCAAGGTGTTATCTAAGGTACGTCTATATAGGGTATGTTTGATGATGGTGTATTTGGTAGACATACAGATAAAGGTTCTACGTTGGTTTTTTGACAGGTCTAAAGGTAGGATTTGGGCATTTGATAATCGTATATGTCCTTGTATCAAGGGGAAGTAGGACCAAAAATCATACACACCATCGTGGAATCAGGGACATCATAGGTAGGGACCAAAAGCTATTTGACCAAAAACTTGAATTTAGGCACGTTGCTAGGAATATCCAATAAGGAACCAACGGTCGCCATAACATTTGCTGCCTTGTTCTAAATGCATGGTATTTTTTGAAAGGTGATGTCATTAAAGTACTTCTTAAAACTATTGGCCATGCGCTTGTAGGGGGAAATTTTCTCATCTTTTGTTTTATATTCATCATTGACTTGCCGAACTACTAGCTGAGAATATCCATAAACATGTAAACTCTTGATTTTCCATTGACATGCCATTCTTAGTCCTGTCACCAGGGCTTCATACTCTACTATGTTGTTGGTGCAAGGGAAAGCAATTTTGAATGACTTAGGAATAGTATCGCCTTGAGGTGTAACAAATAGCATGCCTGCTCTTGAACCACAATTAGTATGTGACCTATCAAAGTATAATTTCCATGTGGTTCTATTGTCAAATTTGAAGATAAACTCATCAGGAAAATATGCCACTAAGGGATGGTCTTCCTTAATTGGTGTATTTGCTAACTGATATGCAATTACTTGCCCTTTTATAGCTTTCCTTTCCACATACTGGATGCCATATTCACTAAGTATCATCACCCATTTAGCCAATCGACCTATTAATGTTGCTTTACTTAGGAGATATTTCAGAGGATCTATCTTTGTGACCAACATGGTTTGGCGGTTTAGCATATAGTGCCTAAGTTTTTGAGTAGCAGAGACTACTGCAAGATAGGCACATTCTATGTTTCTATAGCTTAGTTCATATCCTACCAAAGTACGATTGATGTAGTGCACTTCCATTTCATAACCTTGATCATCATTTTGTGTGAGTAGGGCTCCTAATGTTGTCTAAGTTGCTGAAATGTAAAGTATCAAAGGTCCGTCATCTATAGGCGGCATTAACACAGGTGGAAAAAGCAAGTAATCCTTGATCTTTTGGAAAGCCTCTTGGTATTTGGGTGTCCATAAAATTGGTACTTCCTTCTTGAGAAAATTTTGGAATGGATGTATTTTGTCTGCTAATTGTACAATGAAGTGTCTGATAGACTATAATCTCCCTTGTAGTGTTCTTAGTTGACCGATGCTAGCTAGGAGAGGCATATCCATTATAGCTTTTAGTTTTGTGGGGTCCACTTCAATGCCTCTTCTAGAAATGATGTATCCTAGAAGTTTTCCCAATTTAACACCAAAGACACACTTTTTTGGATTTAGTTTGACTTTGTAATTTTCTAGCCTTTGGAATATCTTATTTAGAACCTTCAAATGATCCGCTCTTGTTAATTATTTAGCTATGAGATCATCGACATAATTTTCCATGAGAGTATGTACAAGGTCATGGAAAATAGTCATCATTTCATGTTGATATGTAGTTCCAACATTTTTGAGCCCAAAAGGTATAAAATTCCAGTAGTATGTTCCCCATGGACATGTGAAATTTGTCTTGTGTTGGTCCTCAGCTATGATTTTGAGTTGATTATACCTAGAGGAACCATCGATTAGGGATAACATCTCATTTCTTGCTGTAAGGTCCACTATCATGTCAATGTTGGGCAAAGGGAAATCATCCTTAGGACATGCCTTGTTGATATCTCTGAAGTCTGTACAAATGCGAATTCCCCCAGATTGGTTTGGTCACTGGTACAAGATTTGATATCCACTCTGCATATTCTATGGATCTGATAAATCCGACATCCAATAGTTTCTTAAATTCAACTTTGACTAGTAGAGCAATTTGTGGATGCATCTTTCTTAGCTTTTGCTTCACAGGCTTTATACCTGGCTATAATGGTAGATGGTGCAATATAAGGTTTGGATCTAGCCTAGGCATGTCAACATATGACCATGCAAAGTTTATCTATCTCTTTGTGAAGAAGTCTTGAAGCTCTGGTTGCTCTGTCTCTATCAAAGATGCTACAAAATATATTACTCGAGGGTTTTCTTTTGTGTTTATGTTGATCTCAAAAAAATATTCTACTAACATGGGTGATTTTTGCTAAGAAACTCAGAGAATGTTAAAACCTCCATCCTTGGGTGCCTTAGAGAGGTTTTCACCCTTGGATACGTCCTTTATTTGTACTATTTCTTCGTCCAAAGGCGCCTTTTGGTTTTCACCTAGGGACTTGTCATTTTCATTATTTTTCTTTTTATCTTCATTTATGTGACTAGAGGTGTGAACAGACTCCCCAAAATATGCCATGTCATCCAAGTCTATGGTAAAGCCAACTTTATGATCCCCTCTAGGTATGCCTTCTCGAAGTCCCATGAACTCAGCTATCACTTTGTCATTATCAAATATGTCTAATATGGGTGTACCTTGTTGATCCCAAATGATATGTTGGGGATATACGAGGGGAATGCCATCATTGGAGTTATCAAATGTGGATGCTGACAAGGTGAATATAGAGTCGTTAACATGGTCACAAAAGTTTTGGACTAACTCCTTTTTATTTTTTTTCCTAGGGACAAGTAAACTTGGCTTTACAAATGTAAGGGCTAGGTCATTAGAGGATGGTTTGTCAGGTGCCCAAGATTCAGGATCAAGGGTTTCCCAATAATAAAGCTTAAGCCATTCTTTTTTTGACAAGGACTTTTTAGGAGGGGGGCTAGATGGAGTTGGTGTGGATTGTAGCATTTTATCAAGTTTCCCAAATAGCTTGTTTATGTCCATCATGCTGGTAGAGGAAAGGGAATCCCATTCATATTCGTTTGAGTCAGGGGAGTCATAGTAGTATGGGTCAAATGGTTTGTGAGATATCTCGATGTCTTCAGAAGCACACACTTTCTCTTGTAATGATAATGGAGGGTGAGGAATACCAATTCTAATTAGTTGAAACCTTAGCTCTAGGCCCTTTGGTCTTTGTGAGATAATGATTGGTTCAGTCCTTCCATTCTGATATAGTCCTAACCCACTATGTTCGTCATAGCCTTTATTTTGCATTATCATGAAGCCTTTTTCATATTGATCCTTAGCTATTTGAATAGACGCTGAAGGGTTTTCATTGTCTTCATTAAATAACCAGGAGGTGACATCTTCTTGTTCCATATCTTTTTTACTTAACTCTCCCCATTTTATGAATGTCATTGTAGGAGGGACATGTATTGTGACAACTGACTATTTCCTATCTATTGTGGGTAAATCATATGACTTAGGTGGAATCAATTGATTGACACAACAAGATGTCTTCATGTGATATTCTCCACAACCCTTGTCTTGGATCTTGACCTTAGGAGTGGATGATGGTGGTTGTGAAGTAATGGAATTTGTAAGAGTTGATGGATCAACGTACAGGGATAAGGTAGATGATGAGGCTTCTTGGTTAACTGACACCTGTCATTGTTGTATTTCACATAGGCTTGTGCAATATTGAAAAGGATTTGGATCACCATCAATCATGATCTTAGTGCCATTATACGAGAATTTAAGATACTGGTGATATATGGAAGGTATGGCTTTCATTGCATGTATCCAAGGTCTACTCAACATAAGGTTATAGGGAAGGGTGAGATCCAAGACCGGGAAGTTAGTGTCCATAACTACAGGGCCAATACTGATGGGGAGTGTAACAACTCCTTTGGATGATATTTCCTCATCGTCGTATGCCTTAATGACTATACTCTTAGTGGTGTCCACGCATGCTTATGAGAATCCTAATTCATTAACCAATTTATAAGTACAAAGGTTCAACCTTGACCCTCTGTCTACCAAGACTCGCCTGACTTTGGTTTGATGGACAAGAAACTCAAGGTGTAATGGATCATTATGATGGGTCTTCTTAGTGGAATAATCATGTTGAGAGAATGTGGCATGATGGGAATTCATTAAGTATCCTACCATTTCTTTGAAACGATTGACATATAAGCTGGTAGGGATAGTAGTGTTCTACAAGGCTTTGTTGAGAATGGCTTGATGATCTGGAGATATAGTCAACAGTTCCAAGATGGATATCTATGTTGGGGTCTTTCCCAACTGGTCAAGAAAATTATACTTAGGCTTGGAAGGCTATGTTGGTGGCTTTGAAGAAGTACCTGGAAGGGTTATCTTGGTTCTACATGTTTTGACAACACATTCAAGAAACTTCTCTATGGTAATGGTATGGATATTTTCATCAGCAACTCGGATATGATTGATGATGGTACCTAGTTTATAATCGTACTTAGCATTGGTATAATTGGCCGAGGTATTATTCTTAGTTCTCAAATCAGAGGACTTTCCTTTCACATGGTCATGTAATGGATCTATGAAGACCTTATGATCATTATTCTTGGTACGTTTTTTCCCATTGACTTCTATGGTTCCGTCTTCAACAAAATCTTGTATGATTTTTTCCAATTTTTGGCACTGTTGTAGGTTATGTCCCTTTGTTTGATGGTACTCACAATAGGTGTTATCATCCCACAATGAAGGTTTAAACCATCCAGGATCATACTATTTGGGTTCTACAGGTTATATGAGTTTATGTTTGATCAGTTCCTTGTAAAATGTTTCAATTGGTTCCCCTAAGGGTGTAAACTCATGTTTTGGAAATCTCCTTTGTGGTTGTTGTTGTGAATTTTGGACAAAATTGGCCGTTTGATCTAGATTACTCGTCATTTCCTGATTGGAGGTGTAACCTCTAAGTGTGATGAAAGGTCCTACACGTAGGGTCTTAGCATCAATAATACCGTTATTTGTTACATTTTTGTTTCTAGACCAAAACTTGTTTCTATCATTGGGAGCATTTTGATGTTGAACAACTAGGTTCATGCCTGGTACCTTAATGTATCCTTTGTCAATAAGGCCTTTTTCAAGTATAATGCCCTTTTGCACCAAGTCTAGGAATGAGGTACAAAAATGTACTCTTAAGTCACTTCTCAGTTTCAGATGAAGATTTTCAAGGAATATCATGACTTTTTATTTTTTTGGTATCTCAACTGGACATCGACTAGCTAAAATTCTCCATCTCTGAAAGAAAGTGGTAAAATTTTCACCTTCTTCTTGCATTCTGTGACATAAAGTAGCTATCATGATTTCATTGTCTATGTTGAAGACAAAGTGTTCTACAAAATTCTTAGCTAATTCACCCCATGATCTTATACCATATGGTAGTTTAGAGAACCATTCCAATGCTATCTCGACAAGGGTTCATGGAAATAGTCTGATTAGATACATGGGGTCATACGAGATGTCCATGCATGTTGTAGAAAATTATTTGATGTGGTTTGAAGGATTTCTCTTCCTTTTATACTTAAGAAAATTCGGTATAATGTATCCGTGTGGGAAGGGTGTCATGTATAGTGCTTTGTCAAAAGGATATGGACATAAATATTGCACTGAGATAGTTCGTTTGCCTGACATAGACATATTGTCCATTTGTTGTTGGAGGATTTTCATTTGATTTTGCAGAACATCTACCTGTGTCAATGACATGTTTGCATTATTCGGATCAATGTAAGTGTTCTGAAATGCCATATTCTGTGACAGAGTGTGATTTGGTGAGGGTATATATCCTGTTTGAATGTTCTGATTCAGTCTAGGGATATATCGTGTCTGAATGTTCTAGTTTGGTATAGGAATATTTCCTATTTGAATGTTCTAATTTGGTATAGGAATATTTCTTGTTTGAATGTTCTAATTTGGTATAGTCCAATATTTCCTATTTGAATGTTTTGGTTTGGTATAGGAATCTTCCCTTTTTGTGTAGCCCCTATTAGTGGAATGGTAGTACTGGTGTTGATATGAGGTATAGTTGTGTTCGTGCCAACCTTGGATGTTTTACCAATGGTGTTTATGCTAAAGGGGTTTGACGAAGATGCTCTCACAGTGAATTATAAACCTTGTGTTATATTGAATTGGGTTGTGTTTATAATTGATGATATTTGAGTAGGTATTGTAGTTGGTATTGTTGTGGTAATTTGAGGAACATAGACACTTGATGTCATGGTTTGTGTTGGTTGAGTAGATGTTGTTTTCAAAGTATTAACATAAAATCCTGGGGGTAGTGTGGCACCTTCTACTAGAAACTTTGCTAGATATCTTTGAGGATCATTCACCAAACACTCATCAATAAAGGATGCAAACTTAGGATCTTGCACTACAGCGTCTACGTCTTCTACATAAATTTTTCCATGTGTGTCTCTAGTGATGTGTTTTTCAAAGAAAGTTTTGTGTGGTCTCTCCTTCCCTGATGGCTGGTTTCTAAAAGGATTGATGAAGTCCTATGGGCCTGACATTTCTCTTTGTTTCCTCTTAGACCTTGTTTCAACCATGAAAACATTGCTCAAAAGGGGAAATGCAAAACTATGTCTAGAAATTGATATGTCCTATTTCTATGTTTTTGGAATTTCCTGAATATAAAGGATGTCACTAAAAATTAAGGATTTCTAAAATGACGTATACTAGGATGACATACACTAGGATGGTGTTGGGTCTCAAAAACATAGGTTTGAACCACGAGAGGTTTCCAAGCTCTCACAACGCTATTGGCCAACTAACAAGGCCAACCAGTACAGTTGAACCTTCTACTCTTAAGGCTCTGCTAAACCTAGGTGGGTGTACCTATATGAATACTGCAGATTTTGAACTGTGCTTCCTACTTGACTAAACTATCCACAATGGCAATTTGACAGTGGAGAAGTATGATCTAAATTTGGTATAAATTGTATATGCAATATTAAGGTGAAGCCTGATATGTTCGGTTAATAGACGTTAAATGAAATGAATTAAATTAAATAATGAAATATGGAAGACCAATACCTTGTTGGGTAAAACGGAGTCAAATGAAAGTCTTAGATGAGTGGTTCCTATCTAGCAAGTTCTCTAATTGTTTGGCACACATATGAGTTTATAACTAGTATAAACATGCAAGAATATGAATGACTGACCCTACTTGAGGCATAATATCAATCCTAACTATTTGATTCTTCTTAATGATCCAAATAACATTCCCAGATTACTATGATTGACTGAAAGGAATTTAATTCTTCTTTAAATAAATCAATTGATCAAATCACATAGATACATTAAATGTGCACTGATAAATTAAACATATACTTGATATTTCAACATAAATAATCAAGAAACATCAGATTGGAGACAATCAAATAATTGCAGAAATCCAACAAACAATTGATACCAGAATGAAGCCACCAAATCAATAGTCTTTGATTATCTTCCTCAAAATTTATACATGCAACATAGTCTTCTTGAATGCAAATATTCTGAAAATATTATGCTTTCCACAATCTATCCTATTCTAATTCCTTTTTTTGTTAACAATTGATTTTTACAAGTATCTATACAATAAATTTTAAGGGTCAGGACCCTTCACTCTCTGTTACAGCCGTTCACATTTTGTTGATAGAAATTAAAACATTTAATTATATTGCCTTATCGGCAAATCAAATGTTTTCTAAACTATAGTCTGATGCCTTTCATTTTTCCTTAATACATTCCCTTCCTATATTCTTTATCTTATCGGCACTTTACACCTTACCTTGCCCTTATTTTTATTTCCCCATGGCTTTTATTGTTTTCAATGCAGCTTCATTTACATTTACCGCTCAATCGCGGACCTGACTTTTATCTCTGGCGGTTCCGTGGTGACCGGTCCCACATTGACTGTTATGGCTACCATCATTGCTTACCACCTTACTGTAGGCTTCATTTCTCGTACCACTCTACCACAATCAACTAGTTGATTGACCATAGTATTGTGGTGAGACTGTCACGGTCTCTTCTTCACTGTTACCGCATTACCGCGGTCTTCGTTCTACCCACTGGCGGTGTGGTGGTGACCATCTTCAACAGTCATCCTTACTACCTGCTAGCCTTCCATCGTGCTACCACAACCTCTTCACTGCCTGCCAGCGGTACCGCCGTGTCTTCGATCTATCACTTCTTTCTCTATCTGTGCTGTCTATCTCCTTCCACCGCACCATTGTGTTCTCTTCCTTCACCGCGTGCAGTATGGTGGTCTTAACCATCATGGTCTTCCTTTCATCTATCGCCCTACCGCGGCCTTCACTTTGGCTATTAGCGGTAGCATGGTGCCAACATTAACTATCATCTTCTCTGACCACCGCTTTACTACGGTCTACTTCCTAACCTTATGTGGTATTGCGGTGTGACCATTAGGTGTTATCTCACTACTTCCTCTTGGTCACCGTAGTCACCACGGTCTGTGGTTTAACCGTGCGCCGTGTAATAGTAGAAATTTTTTGCTTTTCTTCACCGATTCTCTCACCACCACCACGACACCGCAGTTAATGAATTAATTGCATGTGGTGTGGTGCTGACTGTTCACTGCTCGTTGCTTCATTGTTTACCGCACTATCGTGGTTTATGTGCTGACTACTAGTAGTAGCATGGTAAGCATTTCTTGCTATTGTCTTCGTTCACCGCACAACTTTCGGCTAACTAACGACTGTCCGTGGTGCCGTGGTAAGGGCATATTGTGACTACCCTTAACCGCTCACCATGATGCTACAGGGCTAGATTGAACTGTGCGCGATATAGCGGTAAAGGAAAAAAATGGGTATGAAAGGCTTTAACTTTGACAACGATATGTCGGTTAAGGTTATTTCAATGGTACGAGTGGAGAACGAAATATTTTTTATGAAAAGAATAGTGAAAATGTTAGATTCAAATGGGGAAATCTCATGGAAAATTTAAGGCTATAACAGATGGATTATATACAATTTTTTTGAGTAGACTATGACGGTAAATGATTTTAAGCGGGTATAACCTACCACCTATGGAATAATCCAAAGCTATGACTTAAATTTACCAAAGAACCTGATGTAGGACAAAGAAAAACTAATAAGGTGAATTTCCCAAACTAGACTAATGAGCTAGAAGGATTCACTAGTAAGACAATAGTGACTAGGTTCAATGATAATGAAAATCAAAGCATGAATGTATCCAATGATGCAGAAAATTGTTTTATTATATGATATGCAAATTGCTATGGGGTAACTAATTTTTTGCAACTAAGATGACTATCTCTAAGACATAAATGACACCTAAACAATGCAAGTTTTTGGAGCAATTTTCCAGTTTTTGTCCAAGGTTGACCGTAAGAAACAAAGGTGAAAAAGAGTTTGTTTTCAGACAGAGTTTGTAGTTTTTGAGATTTTTGTTGACATTCAATTGTGGTTCATGTTGCAGATGCGTTGCTAAAATTTGACAGATGTGTTGCAAGTCTTAGATGCGGCTAACTAATAAAACCTACTCTCAATTATTGACAGACAAATACGACTTTTGCAGACAGACGTGGTTTAACCTATGACAGATGTGACTCACTAATCAGATGCGACTTAGAATCTAAACCCAGTGAAAACTAATTTTTTTGACAAACACATGCAATTTTCTATTTAACAGTGTGACTCGTAATGACACATGCGGTTTTCAATTTGACAATTGCGACTCACTATTCAGTTTTTATGTTCTGAAGAAAATATTATGACTGACTCAATTTTATGATCAAGTTTTGATAAATAAAGCAAATAAAATCACAAAAGACAGTATTTTTTAGTTTTGACATGTATGAATCTATTAAAACCCAAAGACATGTACAATCCCAAGGCTGTGATGGACAGTATTTACTGAGTTCTCAATTGGGTTTCCCCAACTATGTATATTCAAGGTGGATGACTAGTAGCTTGAACCCACTGGCTCCCTTCCATGACACACACTTCTCGGGGAAACCAAGCTATAGTACCCATGAACTCTCCATGGCATACTTTTCATCTCTACACATGAATCATAAAGATATGAGATGGCTTCATAGGTCTGACCTGTTGTACCAGTAAATAGATTAGGATTTTGGAAAAAACTACAACAAGGTTTTTAGTAAGGGAATTTCATTCATGGGGCACCATCCATGCGGTGAGAGACCATTTCTTCCCTTCTCATCGGAATGATGAGCATGATTCTTGGAATTTCCCCAAGAATCCACTTTTATATACTGGTTGGAAGTCACTTGGCATTTAGCATGCTGCTGATCTGGGTCATCTTGGGGTGAGTACTTTTTCTCACCAAGACAGGCCCAAGTTCTAGAGTCAGTAACCATTTCTCTTGCACCTAGGATCACACGAATGAGAAAGGGGAGATGATGCTTTGATATACCAAATCGTGAGGGTAATAAAAAAATGTGCTTTCGCACCAAACACAATAGACAATGGTTAATTTTAATCCAAATGACAATTATCTAAGCTACCAAAAAAAAAAATTCTTTTAACAAATTAAAGCCTTCGACAATAGGTTATGCATGCAATTTGTTAGTATTTTTCATGTTTGTCTTTGTCATTCGTCTTGTAGAAAAGGGTTTGGTTTCAATGTCTTCTATGCCATGTCTTGCAAAAAACTATGTTATCCTCCTAAATTAGATGCTACAAACCAAACATTAGCAAAAATAAAAAATGAAAATAAGAAAATTGTAAAATGAAAATTTTAAAACTCGAATAAAATTACCAGCCAAATGCGTCGTTTAGAGCTGCAGATGCATCACAGGTTTCATCAATCAATTGTGTTGTAGAAAGCCACAGATGCATCGGGTTTTGTTAGATGCATCTTGAGATTTTTCACTTGTGGTTCATGAATACGATTGTGTTGTTTCATCAGTCAGATGCGTCGTTCCGTATGATACTTGCAAAAAAAAATCAAAAACTGTCTACGGATTTGCGATTGGAAGTCTTCACGTCAGGTTCACCAAATGTAACATAGATAAATAATGCTGCAAAGAAACTAGTTAAAGAAATTAAACATAAATCTAACCTACATTAAATAATAAAGCACAAAGTAATAAACAAACAAATAACTGAAACGTTCTCACCGAATATCTATCTACACTTTCGAATTATCTCTATTATCCTTCTCCATTTTGCCTTCTATAGTATAATTGCCCTCAAATTTTCATAAGTGTGAAAGTATAGTCTTCATGTGTATATGTGATAATAGAAAAATATCAAAGATTATGAGTTATGCTTCCAAATTATACAGATTTCGGGAGGAGGAATATTGACAAAATTCAGTGAATTTATAGAAAATTGGTTTTTGAACGATCGACTCAGATTCAAAAGAGAGATCAACGATCAAGATTGTTGAATGTCATGCGATGTGAGATTTGTGTTAGTTAGAATGTGAGTTAGAAGAGTCTACAAGATGAAGATTAAATTAAATAATAATTTAATCTAGTGTTAAGACTATTCAAAAATAGATTGAATAAGAGATCAAGATTAAATAAATGATTTAATCTCTAGTTGAAAGTCTTCGAAACTTAGAAGAATACAGTTTGAATGAAAAAGATAAAGATAGAATTTGACAATGATCTGTTTGAATGCACACATGAATTAATTAATTAAATAAAGATATTTAATTAATAATATGTTCATACATATGAGTTTTAACTAGATAACTGACTGGTTATGACATAGAGTCTCTTTGCAAAGAAAATTAGATATCAAATTAAAAAACAACTAACGGATTTAAATAGATCTCAAGTCAGATGGTGAGTGAATAATTAGTTAAGTAGGCGATAGAAGAATGTGACATAAATAACTCTTTTTATGAATTAAATGTTTATTTAATTCAACACTCGAAATTGAAAAGATTTAATTAAATAAATAATGATTTATTTAATTGATTGTTGAAAAGGTTAATTGAATAATTAAATAATTCAAAAAGAATGTTTAATTATAGTCAAAATATGATAAAGGGTAAATTAAATAATAAATTATTTAATTCAGAAAGAGAATTAATTAATTAGCAACATAATTAAATAAATAAGATCTATTTAATTAATCAAAGTTGAATACATGTCATAATGAATTAATTAAATAATTAAAGTTATTTAATTAATAGAAATGTGTTGTTAGCCATCAAGATGTGTGGTGATGAAAATGTCTCAAATGTAGAGAACATATTGCATGATAAAGCCATATGATGAGAAGCTCTAGAATCAACTATTCACCTTTTTTTTTCAAAATATGTAACTATAACAAGTTCTTGCTCCTTATGTTTCTCTAACTTTGAAGAAGAAGAAGATGAACCCCATGACATTGTTGAAGGAAAACTGTTTTGATTCTTCTTAAGAAGATATGTCAACTCATCATTATATTTTGAGTGGCATTGATTTTCATCATGCCCAATTTATTGTAATAAGCACAATTGGGTTTCTCATTCTTAGATTACTCCCCTTATGAGGGAGAGGATTCAAAATCTTTGTGTGGCTCATTTTTTCTTATTTTTCTTCTTTTTAAGATTCCCTAATTATTTTTGTACCTTAGGCTCACTAGCTACCAATGCTTGTGGTTTAGAGGACTTGATGAGAGTCATATTAATTAAATTCACTTACTCTTGTATTAGAAGATTTGAAAAAGAATCAAAATTAGGTTCAACATATGTAGAGCTTCCATAGAAATTTGATGGGTATGAAAGCTAAAATAAATAATAAATACTCAAGACCAGACTTGGATAACACATTTATAATTAATTGCAAATCCTGCTTAATAATCTTGCAATATTTGAGTCATATTCTTAGTTGTTTAATATTGTCCCGATTGAGTCTTAGCTATGGTCAATTAGAATTGATTGTAAATCTTCCTTAATAATCTTGCAATCTTTTAGCTATGTTCATAGTTGTTTAATAGTGGAGATGGAGTCTTAGCTACACTCAAAAAAATTAGGATCAAGATTCATCAAATCATTATCAATTTGATATCCCTAATCTTGTTAGTTTTACAATACAATTTCTCAAGTTTCCCAAGCCTCTTTAGGTGTTTTGGATGTTTCAATATGAAACTATAAATCAAAAGAGACTAATGAAAAATGTATCCATGTGTTTTCACATGATTGATCTCCCATATTTCCTTTGTATTAGCATCAATAAGTTTAAAAATGGCTTCTTTTAGATATCCTAGATAACCTTTTCCCATTATATAATTTCATAGTGATTGTCTCCATGAAGCATAGTTATATGGAGTTGGGAATTCAACTCAAATTTTATCCATTGCAAGAACACATAATAAATAAATTAGACCAATCAACCACCATAAGACTACCCATCCTCAAATTACTTAATCAATGATCACCCAACAATGTATGATCTTGGCATTTTATACTTAGTGCAATTATAGGTGCCACTTGGCAAGAATGACAAAGTGGACTTGAACTTAGTGCATGCAAATGCCAAAATTTTCCACATAATTACAGTATAATTTTATAATATAATTAGAACAATCTAATCACACTAATACAAAGTATAATATAAATTATTAACTTCCAAAAAAATATGTAGCAAAAAATGTTAACGTATGATTCTAAATGGAGCCCATAAGTTCCCAAAATGAGAACTACTCAAAAAAACCTATGAGAATATATAATTTTTGAGAAAAGTAATCACCAAAATAAATATAAAAATATCTACACTATTGTGAAGATCATGAAATTTTTCCCTAATTTAAAAAAAACTCATAAAAATGAGTGAATAACTGAAAACAAAGCTTGAAAGTTTGACTTCCAAAATAAAAATTTAAATGAAGAGGGGGCGTATTTAGGGGAGGTCACTAATGTCATGCTCACATCATGATGATTTCAACACAACTTTAGCTAAAATATTTTCCTAATTCATCAAAATATTCCCTATAAATAGAAAATAACCTCTAGTTTCATAAAATTTCCTATACTTGCTTGAAATGAGTAGTGCAAATGACTAAAAGCCCATTATTTTGCATGGAAAACCATTTTTGGGTGGAATGGGTGGTTTTGGAGGAATAAATCCATTTAGTGGCATATCTTATAACTGATTATTGATTATCAACTAGTTATGTTGTGTGGCAATGGTAGTGATGGCTCACCATGGTTGCACCACATATTTGTAGGGTTGTATTGTAATACCTTATCAATTGTAGTAGTCTAATATATCTAGATGTTGATGCATGCATATGCAAGTGATCATAAAACTATACAATCATATGTATGATCCAATGATAAAGAGGGTAGAAAAATATGAGAGCTAGGGGAAAAGTGATCCATTTTTAGTGATTTGTGGATCCTTAGGTTCCTGGGGATTATAGAAGCGAGGTAGGGTAAAATTTGATCCAAAATTGTAGCTAACTTCTAGATCTAGCAACCAAATCCAAACTTAAAACCCTTGTAGATATAGCTTCACATCAAAATTTGGACAAATAAAAAGGTTAAACTAAATTTATTGGACACCTTAAACTCAATGGTGAGCTCAAGTTTGCATCAACATGCTCCAAAATGAACCTATAATACAAATACAAGAAGAGAAACCCCCCAAATATGGTGTTTTTATTAAGATTTTTGTATTATCTAGGTCATCATATGATGCAAGAGAAGAACATACTCAAAATTTAAAGATCTACCAAGATTTTTAACCTGGATCTCTCAATAAATACTAATAAGAATAAATCCCATAAGCTCTCATAACATGTAAGAGTTCACATAGAATACTCTATACCATGTAATATTTGGAAAAATATGTAGCTCACCAAGGTTAAGGAGCTTCAATGAAAGTACAAGAGAGATCAAATATGAGAGAATAATTTTACTCCATCAAAGGATGCAACTATATAATGATAATGTATTAATATTACAAAGAGAACCCCTTGGTTATATAGACCAAGGTGAAATATAGGATTGTATAAGACTATGACATGTGTTATTCTTATGACATTGTATAAGACTATGACATGTGTTATTCTTCCCTTCCTTTTATACATTTCTAGGTCTTCAATTATTCATTTTTACTCCTTATGCTCTCTTCTTCATCCTCACGATGGATCACAAAGTGTGATCTGAAACATTGATGTAAAAATTCTCACACAATCGAATCCAAAAACCAACGAACAATAGTCGATATGGATTGTGGAAAATTGATATCATTTAACTATGATATGTGTTATTCTTATGACTTGAGAAATAAAATGATAATTATCCTATGTGTACTCTAAATAGACTTAAGTAACTAGAATAAATAGGACCTATGTGATGAATCAGCTAGGTAAAACACCTAATTCATGCCAACATTTAGTGTAAGTCCTTGTGATTTGTGTATAGTGATAGCCTATGCAATGGATGGTGGTATTTTTCTATTGTTTCTATTGGAATATGAAGTCAATATTATTGTTATTCTAGCAATGATAGATAGTCGACATTGATATCTAGCATTCAAGGTACAACCCTTGCATGTTGAAGGCGTTTTTGGCAATGCCAAATTTTTTTTTGGGACTCTCTATTTTTAGCCATTGTTCCAAATGTTTGACATGTAGTTATATGAGTTGTACTTTCTATTTTTAGAAAGTTGTGTTCAACAAGGAATTTGTAACTTGAATTTCTTACACTTTGTTGAAGTCACGTTTTTCTATAACTTTTCAAAAGATTATTGTAATTGCAAATTTCTTGAGAGATAAAATATGAAAGATCTTTTCTTGTGTTTTTTTACTGGTATAATTTTACCAGGTTTTCCATGTAAAAGTTGTGTTAAAATAGTGCTTATTATTTGTCTCTATTTTTTACACTGTAAAATTTTCTTACAGTTGGTATCAAAGTAAGGTTGTTTGTGCAAAAGTTGTTTTTTTGAGAAGTAAACAATGACAGGAAGCATGATTACCAGATTTGAGGTGAAAAAGTTCAATAGTTCTAATTTTTCTCTATGGAAGCTAAAGATTCAAGATTTATTGGTGAAGGATGGATGTGCCCTTGCTCTCAAAGGGGTAGCATCAAAACCTACAACCATAAGTGATGTAGATTGGAATGAAAAGGATAGCATGGCTAGAGCAACAATCCAATTATCTCTAGCAGATTCAATACTATTCAATGTTATAGAAGAGAAAATTGTACATGACTTGTGGACTAAGCTCAAAAAGATGTATGAAATAAAGTCATTGGAAAATAAAATTCTATTGCATAGGTAGTTCTATAATTTGAAAATGTGTGACACTTTATCAATCACAGATCATCTAAATGATTTGAACACACTGAAAAGAAAGTTGGCTTTAGTGGGTGTGAAAATTGAAGAGGATAAGACAACATTTTATTGTTCTCATTGCCTAAAAATTGGGATCAACTGGTTATGGCTCTTAGTAACTTAACCCCGAGTGGAAAATTGGTCTTTGAAGATGTGGTGGTCACTATAATTTTTGAAGATACTAGGTGAAAGACATTTCATAGATCATCTTCTAATGAAGCCCTAATTACAAGAGGGAAAAATTAGGAAAGAGGAAATATTGAGTATGGACAAACCAAGTCCAAATCCAAGGGTTGAAAAAGAGTAACATATTAGAACTATGGCAAAAATAGACATGAAAAAAAGGATTGTGGGTTGCTAAAAGTAAGCAAAGAATATTATACTTCATAGGAATTTGAGGCAAACACAATAGTAGTTCAAACAAAATTGAAAGAAAAAGAGTTATTAACTTCTAACCTAAGAGGTTCCTTCATGTTTGGATTCTTGATTCTAGTGCCTCTTGTTGGTGTTCCAAATCAACAAAAAAAATGAATCCTAAAGACTTATACAATTTCTTATATTCAGATTCACAGATAGATTTGGCCAACTGACAAGAAATGAGATTAACACACATTTCCCTTGCACTTCAAGCTCTATAGGACCTAGGGGGTGACCCTTTAGCAACACCTAATGATTTAGACACACAATTAACATGATATTGCTTAACAAATAATGATCTCACAAAATTATACTGAGAGACCTAAAATATCACTCAAAATTGGCTAATACCTTGAGTGAATTTCATTAACCAACATTGAGAACAAGGCAAACACATAACCCAAAATACCGAATTAAAATGGATTATGGTTTAATAATTTGAGACCAAGCTGAAAACAATAGAAGCATGAAGATTGACCAATGCCAAAAAAAGGGCAACAGAGTCATATAATCTGTTGGGAAATTGATGCCTCAACATTCTGGTTTCCCTTGAAGACTTGGCCATTTTTTTCATATTCTGGCCTTTACCGCCATACTACAGAGGTCTCTTGGAGGTGACGCGTTTGCGTAGTGAGTGGCTATGGCAGACAGGTTCAACGGTTATCGCACTACTATGGAGGCTTATTCTTAAGCCGCAGTGGGCGGGGTGAACCCTTGTCGGTTAGTGGCAGCGGTCTGGTGGCGGTTATCGCCATATCGCAGGTGGTGGGTCCACTCACCGCGATGAGACCGCCTGCGGTTGGGTTTGGCGGTTATTACGCACCACAGATAGTCAAGTGATTAACTACGGTGGCCGAGGTAAGACTACCAGAGGCCTGGCTGGCGGTTGAATAACCGTGGTGGTCACGGTAAGACTGCCTGCGGTCACCCAAGATGGCTACCGCCATATCACGATTAGACTTTGTCAGGGCTACGGTAGCGCGGTGGGAAGGCAAGACAAGGCTCAGTCAAGCTGTCAGTGAGCTCACCGCTATACTGCGAGGCAGATCGGCTGAGGTAGCGGTAGCACGGTACGGGGCGGGGTGAGCTCGGGTGGGCTCACCGCCATACCGCGACAGGTAACGTTGAGCTCGGCGGTAATGCGGTAAGAGCTCGGATGAGCTTGGAGCTTGGTTGACCGAGCTGGACTGAGCTTGACCGAGCTGGACCGATTTTGTCAGAGCGACCAGTGAATGTGAAGGCGACACATGGCAAATTGGGAGCATTTGATTGACCAAAGACCAAAGAGGTAAAGACAGTTATTGCTGGCTATGGAAATAAAACCTGATTAAGGTGATGGATTTATTGCCTGGGTGGCTTGATGCAATCTATGTAGATCGGATGCGTGCTTGGCTATTCGATGCATGAACCTGAGGGTCAATGATTGGTTGGATCATTGATTGCAATGTATGGCTCGGTCAGAGATATACATTAATATATGTAAACCAAAAGGTGGTAGGTTGTATGAGAGTCGTTGATAGTGAGAGGCATGAAGTGTGTTCGAGCAGTATGCTAAGGCATTGTAATTGCGAACACTCTGTCTTTTGGATCTGAACGATGTGAACCTGTGAGGCTTGAGGCTGGGCTAGCCGAAAGGTTGGTTGAGACAATCTTTTCTAAGAAGTAGAAGGGAATCTATATAGTATGTCAGATGTATGACATTGCAACTATGTGAAGGTTTTGGTTTACTATTGCCTGCTATTTCTCCAGATGAACAAGATGTGACTCCTGTATAGGCTATGAGCCTGAGATTGTATTATAATTGTTTTCTATTGCTAAATAATACAATGGCTCGATCTTTTGGAGTGTGGGGTTTTTTACCAGAAAGGGTTTTCCCCACGTATATCTATGTGTCATCCTTTTTTTCTTTCATGGTTATCTGTTTGTGTTGAATCTATTAATAGTTTTGCATTTACTTTCCTTAGTAGGATCAATGGGGGATTCACCATGCTTGCTTCCACTTTATGGTATAGTTGTCTGTGTCTTTGGAGTGATTTTGAATTGAAATCACTAACGCACTGCTGTCTTAGATGCCTATCTTGATGATAGAACCGACTCCTTATCCCCAACAAGTGGTATCAGAGCTAGTAGCTTGTTGCTCATGATACCAACAAGTGGTATTAGAGCTGGTTGAAGGAGGTCGAGGCTTGATGATACCAACTAGAGGTATCAAAGTCTTCTCCAGGTTGCTGAAGTTCTAGGTTTTCTCTTGTGCTGATTTCTTAGTCTGACAAACTTGAGGAAGTCTGGAGAAATCGGTTGGTGATTGATCCTTCAATGAGTGGAAGTTTTTGCTTCTTTGATTCAACACACAGTTTTGAAAGACACTGGAGATAACAGGAGTTGGTCATGTTGTGGTAACATGGTTTGAGGCTCCTGGGTCATAGCAAAGTTCTTGATGCAAAGGGCGTGAGAAGTGCTTGTGGTTGTGTTGCAGCAAAGTGTGGTGTTCATATAGGGTGTCTATGTGAGAGGATCCTTGGCGGTATGGACTTGCTAGTGTTGTTGATCAGCTATGGAGAGTTGTGCTTGTGCTGGGTGTTTTTGACTTAGCACTGAAGGTAGTTTCTCTGGTGCTCTAATTGCATGGAGGATATGAAGTGACCTTGGTGGTCTGCAACTTCTAGATAGCCTGGCTCTCTCTTTTGCTTGTGCATGACTGTAGTGTTGGAACTGGTCTGATATGGACCTGTTGTTCCTATGTGCCTGTTTCTTGCACTTGCATTGTTCAGATTCATGTCTTTGGCTTTGAAGGTTTTCTATAGATTTTCCTAAAAAGTCTATGATGCATTTTCATGTTCTTTCATTGTTCTAGTTAACCGCGATGGTTGTGTGCAGACTCCTGAGTCATCCAGATGAGCAATGAAGATGGAGATGTGTGGGTGTTTTATAAACACTGTGGTTTTGCAGGTTTCACACAGTCAAGAGAAAACTTGTGTTGTGTGGAGTTGTTTTCTGCTATTTTCTAGATCCTGGATTTTTGGGGTGTGACTAGATGAGATAGCTACAGTTCAACTTGTTTGGAGGAGAGTTATCTTCTCTGCATGAGAATTTTGGTATGTATTCTTTCATTCAACATTTATTGTGGTGTTGCTTAGAGGCTTCCTAGACTATGGTGCTTGTGTTGTGGATGTGATTGGCAAATCAGATATAGTCTTTGATTTGGTGTTTGAGTCATGGTTGTCTATGTGGTTGTTCCTCTTGTTGATCTTAGTTTTTCAGTTTGCCAGTGTGATAATAGATTTGCAGGGTTGTCATTTGAAGTGGATCTTCGAGTTGTGTGGCTAATAGATTAGCTACCTATTGACTGTTGTGGGTCAACTCGGGAGTGGACTATCTATATCCACGTGATTGCTTCTATGCTATTGCAGATCTATTAGTTGACCTTGTCTGTGGTCATTTGTGCATTGGTGTAGCTGTTTTGAGATGAGAAGGTGAATGGTATTCTGAGTACCCGAATAGTCAATGATGGGGAGCTATAGCATGTGAGTCACGTTATCATGAAGAGCTTGTTACACTAGTTAGTCTAAGATTTTGACAGTGATGGTGTGGTTAGTCACGGTGCTTGGAAAGCTCGGTGTCACATTACAGTGGGAGCTTTAGCAATGACTGGTGTCCTTATTTGGTGTTACAGAAGAGTTCTTTCACATCTGCATGTTCACTATTTGAAGGTGTGCAACATCTTGGAGCCATGGAAGACATTGTTAGTTTTGGTTGAGTTGCTGGTGGTGCTTGATAGGTGATGTTGGTTTTGGTTTAGAGTTATTTGCTTTATGTCATGGTTACTCTTTCTTAGAGTTTTGGAATTTTTCTTTGCTCTTGAGACCATAGCTTGTTCACTTGAAGCATGGTATCTCCTAAGGGGGATGGGTAGATCATGGTGTCATCTTAAGTTTTTGAAGCTTTAACAGTGGTCTGGGGTTTCTCTATGTTTTAAGTACCTTGGTCATATGCTGGAGGAATTCATGTTTATTGTAGTGATACAGTTTGGAGTTAACATGAGATGATAGGTTGCTGATACTCATGGATGCATGGAGAATAAGGTGAGGCTGAAATTCTTGTGAAAATGTTGCTGTTATAGCTGAAAGTCTAAGAAGCCTGCACCTTGGTTGAATACAAATTCAACAGAGACCTTGAAGGAGAATGCTCTTGGGTAAGTCATGGTGACTTGTATATCTTGGATGAGCATGTTTTATTTTCTCCTTGGTCTGCTTGGAAGTGTTCCTATGAAAGGTATTTTCCCATTATACTTTTCAGGTGTGTTATGCTTTATCTTTCATTGGTATGAATCTTGAGTTGCTGTTTTAAGATTTTGGAGGATTCATAATGGAAGATGGATAGCATTGTGTATCTCCTTGTCCTTTTGAGGACTGACAGGAGATGGTGTATGGGTTAGTCTGATCTTCTTGAAGCGTACATCCATGGTAATGTTGGGTGTTGTTAAGGATTTCCCTTTGGGATGTAAAGAAGATCATACTTGTCACAACTAGCATATTGAAGTGTTTGTAGAAGGGTATATTTTTTTTGATTTGTTGTTTCTCTCTAATCTGGTCTTGTTCTTCCTGATTGTTCTTTTGACTTTAGATGTGAGTTGCCTTTGTGGTGTTGAGTTGTTCATAGTTTGTGGTCATCTTTTGTCACTTGGGTGATGACACGCTGGTGCCTGTGCTTCTTTCTTTAGTCAGATTTGGAGGACCTTGGAAGAACAGTGGAAGGTGTTGGGAGAAACATTTCTTGCAGTAGGTGGTTGTAGGTTGTGTAGATCAGAGTGGGTTTCCCTTGTAACTACATGGTCACTTCTTCAATATGCAGGGTTTGGTGGACTTGGTATGCCTAGATCATTTCTAATGGTACTTTGTTTGCACTCATCTGGACAGTACCCTTGCAGTGAGAGTACCTGGATGTGTTTGATCTTTTGACTGGTTGACATAAGATGCTTGTTTGCTGCTGAGATGGGTGGTTTTATGATGGCATGAGTCTATTGTTGGTTATCATACCTTTGAGGTATGGGTGGTTGGATGTTTTAGCACGAGATGTGGGTGCTAGTTTTCAGTCGCGTGGGTTTGATCAGTTGGACGAAGGGAAACTAGTTTTATGGTTGCTGTTCTAGCTAGTTGGTTTATCTTGTTTTGGAGAATGGTTCTTTTTTTGTACTCATGTTGGTGCCTTGTTGTTTTCTCTTGTAGTGATTTTGCCACCTGAAGGATCAATTTCTTTCATTCCTGAGACTGGTGCATATACGCCTTGGCTTGGTCCTTTTCCTATGTTGGATGTTTGGAGCTGTAGCCTGAGATGGTGGACATTTTTTGAATGTCATTGCGGGGGTCTTGGTTGGAGTGTGAAGGCATTGCGTTGGGCCTTGTTTGAGTTGGGAGGAAGCCTGAATGTCTTCGTCAAGTGGGAGATTGTTGGAAAATTGATGCCTCAACATTCTGGTTTCCCTTGAAGACTTGGCCATTTTCTTCATATTGTGGCCTTTACCGCCATACCGCAAAGGTCTCTTGGAGGTGGTGCGGTTGTGCAGTGAGTGGATATGGTGGATGGGTTTAGCGGTTACCGCCCTACCACGGAGGCTTATTCTTAAGCCACGGTGGGCGCGGTGAACTGTTGTCAGTTAGTGGCAACAGTTACCACCATACCGCAGGCGATGGGTCCACTCACTATGGTAGTGTGGTGAGACCACCTGCGGTTGGGTCTGGCGGTTACCGCCACACCACAGACAGTCAAGTGACTGAGTGTGGCGGCTAAGGCCAGACCACCAACAACCTGATTGGTGGTTACCGCCACACCATGGACAGTCAAGTGACTGACTGCGGTGGTCGTGGTAAGACTGCTTACGGTCAGCCAAGATGGCTACCGCCATACCATGGTTAGACTTTTTTAGGGATGCGGTAGCAAGGTAGGAAGGTGAGACAGGGCTCAATGAAGTCATCGGTGAGCTTGAATGAGCTCACTGCTATACCACGAGGTGGATCGGCTGAGGTACCGATAGCGCGGTAGGGGGCGGGGTGAGCTCGGGTGGGCTCACCGCCATACCATGACAGGTAATGTTGAGCTCAGCGACAACACGGTAAGAGCTCGGTTGACCGAGCTGGACCGAGCTTGACCGAGTTGGACTGATTCTATCAGAGTGATCAACGAATGTGAAGATGACACGTGGCAGGTTGGCAGCATCTAATTGACCGAAGACCAAAGAGGTAAAGACAGTTATTGCAGGCCGTGGAAATAGAACCCGATTAAGGTGATGGATTTATTGCCTGGGTGGCTTGATGCAATTTGCACAAATCAGATGCGTGCTTGGATATTCGATGCATGAACCTGGGTCAACAATTGGTTGGATCATTGATTGTGATGTATGGATCGGTCATAGATATATATTAATATATGTAAACCAAAAGGTGGCAGGTTGTATGAGAGTCATTGACAATGAGAGGCATGAAGTGTGTTCGAGCAGTATGCTAAGGCATTGCAATTGTGAACACTTTGTCTCTTGGATCTGAAAGATGTGAACCTATGAGGCTTGAGGCTGGGCTGGCCGAGAGGCTGGCTGAGATAGTCTTTTCTAAGAAGCTGAAGGGAATCTATATAGTATGTTAGATGTATGACATTGCAACTATGTGAAGGTTCTAGTTTACTATTGCTTGCTATTTCTCCAGATGAACAAGATGTGACTCCTGAATAGGCTATGAGCCTGAGATTGTATTGTAACTATTTTCTATTGCTAAATAATACAATGGCTCGATCTTTTGGAGTGTGGGGTTTTTTACCCGAAAGGGTTTTCCCCACATATATCTATGTGTCATCCTTTTTGTCTTTCATGGTTATTTGTTTGTGTCAAATCTGTTAATAGTTTTGCATTTACTTTCCTTAGTAGGATCAATGGGGGATTCACTGTGCCTATTTTCGCTTTATGGTACAGTTGTGTGTGTCTTTGGAGTGATTTTGAATTGAAATCACTAAGGAACTATTGTCTTCGATGCTTATCTTGATGACAAAACCGACTCCTTATCCCCAACATAATCAACACTTCATCCTACAGTGTTCAACATGTTTTGAAGTTCTCTAAAAATGCTATCACATTATGACAACAAGATAATTGAAGCTTTATCTAGTAACCTTTCTTACAAATCCACCTGAAAACACAATATTCTTGTTATATTTGTTGAAGCAATTACATAATTCCCTGAACAATGGGCAATAAAAAATACTGTTGAAATTCATTAAAGCAATTCCATTATTCAATGAATAGAAGGAAACAACAGTTGTAACTCAAATGTAGCAAATGTGCATGAAAAACCCATGTAATCTTTGATTATTGAATTCAAAAGAGTTTTACATTTCAACAATGGAGACAATTATCAGACAAAATATATTCATGAAGTTTTATCCAAAACACAAGACACATCAGATTAATTGACTAACACTCATATTCCACCCTAGCTTTACAATCTACCCACAACTTCTGCCTACCTTGCAGAGCTTTCAAAAAATTGGAACCCTTACAATGAGAAGAGAAAAATAAGATATAGAAGAGGAAACATCCCTAAAACTAATCTGTAGAAGACACATGGCCAAAATCATTCTTGTCAATTTATAGCTGAAAAAAAATATCTAGAATCTTCTCTCCTCTCCTTTGAAACAACTTTGCATCCACTCCAATTCTTCAACATCAAATTCACCTGACCGTGAAAATATCCACTTGTAAATTTTTTTTACCTCTGCTCCTTTTATCTTCTCACAGCTGAAAACAATTTTACCCATCCGCGAAAAAAATTATGTTCTCGTGCATTCTCTATTTGACTCCCAACAACAAAGAATATTAAAATACAGTGGGGCTCTTAATAGTTTTCACTTTGACTGCACTTCATATTTAAAAACTATCTTCATTTACTTTACTATATAGAATTTTCTCGTGAAAACTCTTTTTTATTTCCTCTACCAGTTTTGCTCGTGCACTGAAGAATTATTTCATTTTACTTTATGCCCCAACTCTTTATTTTAGTGGGCCATTTTTAAAAATCCTTACCCCCATTTCACTTTAAACCTTCACTGAGCAACACCTTTTATTCTCCCCTTTTGAAATATTAGTCAAGACATTTAATTGAGGAAAATGAATCGGGCCCGCCCCTTTCAAATTTAAAATACTTTGCAGCAAATAATATTTATTTCTATGAAAACATTAAATATTCTTAATTAGGCACCCACCTTTCCTTTACCTGCTGACCCATTTTGATTTTTTTAACATCAACAAAGGTTTTATATTTAGTATTTCATTGGTACTTCCAAACCTCTTTTGTCACACCTCGCAGCTTATTTGCTTGTGTCAGCTTCAGTCCTGCGAGGTTGGTGATTGATGGCTGAGATTTTGTTGCATCCCAATTTCATCGTTCATCGTTGATCTCATTTTGTGGCTTATTCTACCCTAATTTTCCTTTATTCTCTGCAACTCCTTTCTAATCATGGTAGTTGAAACAAGGTGTGCAATAGAGATCAAACATCTTAACTCCCTTCACCATGTAACAATGGTTTCCCCTGCAACAAAAAATTTCCCAAACGAGCATCAAATAGGATTTCCTCAAACACTTTTGATACATTGCGCTGCAAGCACAAACCACCCTGTGCACGGTGAACATGTGGTAGATCACTCTTATTCTGGATGAGTACATCATCAATCACCATCAGCTGCACCATTCAGGCATCAAATAAAAATCTCTAGTCAAAATGTCAATAACCTGGTGCAAACTTTCTTCACAATGTCAAAATAATCCCTCAGCTAGCGCTATGGCACCCTCATAAACATTTTAAAGTTACTACGCAACTATGTTACCAGAAACGAGAAACAGAAATCGCAATGACAACAACAACGTGATGAGAAATGGGGTATTCAAAGGTTGCGTATAAGAAATGGATTTTATATACATATATATTTTCAGTCAGATTTATTATAAATTTTTGTCCCACATATATAAAAATGCATGCAAGTTAAAAATTTGTCTCATAAAAAACATAGAAAATATAAACCAAGAATATTACCACTTTTAAATAATATAAAATACTTTTCAGTTCAAAAACTAAATACAATTATCATAATTGTTTGCAAGAAAAGTTATATAATATCGAAATATGTCATCAAATTTTAGTAAAGTTCTCCAATTTATATGTTTGATGTTCAAGGAGTGCTTCCGCTTGCTTGACCTTTCTCCATTCCAGCTCCAAGTAAAATTTCTTCTGCATTATCTTCAAGTATCTCTATTGGCAACTCATCACTTCCATCGTCCATTGAGCCACCATATTCCCACATTCTATGAGGCCCTGATTTATAATCTTTGGAAGCTCGAGATAAAAGACGAAGATTTACATGTACAAACACAAGATCTTTTTCCTTTTTTCTACCTAGAAGATTACGCTTCATAGAATGGATGAAGGCATACTCACTCCAATTCCTTTCACATGCAAAAGAAATAGAGACCTATTTATGTAAAATGAAAGTCAATAATATCACCATTTTGAAATAAATTAAGAATAAAATAAATTTGTAATTCAACTATCATATGATTAAATATGCAAAATTTTACCTGAGATAACACATGGATTGTAGTGTCTCTTAGTAATGGTTTTTTTGTTCCATGAATCTCCCATAATACTTTGGGTTCAAAATTCATTCGATCATATAGAACATCTTGATGGGCAAAATTGTCTACTCCATTGATATATTTTTACATTTCATCCTTGATTTTTGTGCGATCCTCTCTATTTGGATAAACTCTATCCATGTAGGTTTTCCATCCCGTGGAAACCTCATCAACCAACCATGGTTTTTTGTGAAACCATTTTGGATTAAGTTGAAATCCAACAGAATGAGGAGGACTGTGAAGCATCTTCCATCTTTTTAAACTACATTCCCAAACAATATCCTGTGTCTCTTGATCAAATGATGGTGCCCCAATAGTAAATATATCTTGTAGCCTCTCTCTCATCTGATCTAGCTTCTCAAACACATCTCCAATGCATGGCATATCATTATCAAACAGATGGACTTCAAGAATAGGCCAAGAAAGTGTTAGAAGATCACCTGCATGTTGTCAGAATAAAATTGATCCACTACCAATAATTAGATCAACAATTTCATCACATGCTTGGATGTTAATACTTGTTCTATCTCTCCATCTCTCCCATTCATTAGACACCACCATTTGCCTCAATGATTGTTTTACCTTCACAATTCGATCAACCATGATGAAATTGGAAGCAAATCTTGTCTCTGCACATCTAAGTAGTTACAAAGAAGCATATTTCCTATATATAGCATGTGACATAGAGTGATTTACAATAAAATGTATTTTTTTTACATTTGCAACTACCTCACTAATCCAAGGAAGCTTGTTGTGCAAATCTTTAAGAAGTAAGTTCATGCAATGAACTACACATGGTGTCCAAAAAATTTTTGGATATTCATCTTCAATCCTTCCTCCTGCCAAGACATTACTTGAAGCATTATCAATTATAATTTGCACAACATTATTTCTCCCTACCTGTTCAATTGCTTCTCAGAAAAGACTTGCCAAATATGGTGCATCTTTCACATGGCCTGAAGTATCATGTGATTTTATAAACATTGTACCCTTAGGTGAAGAAACAAGAATATTAATTAGTGGCCTATGTGAAATATCAATCCAACCATCTGAAACTATAGAGACACCTGTATATGACCAACTATCTTTAATGTCTTGCAGTCTTTCCTCAATGTGTTTCCTCTCATCATCTAAAAATATAGTGTGAAGTTTTTCAAAACTCAGAGGCACATATCCTTTAGGTGCATTATTGACCATCTGTATAGCCTCTTTCCACAAAGGAGACCTAGCTATGTTGAATGGAATTCCACAACCAAAGAAAAGTCTCCCAATAGAAGCATCTACATTCTTTATGTTAGTAGCATCAAACATTTTCCTAATATGAGATTCATAAATAGAGGTAGAAGAAGAACCTGAAAAGGGTGGCCTCCCTGATTGAAAATCTTTAGATTGTCCCTGTAATGATCTAGTGGGTTTCAAAGACTCTACAAAAGTAAATTCTTTGATTAAACCACTTCTTTCTTCTTTTGGAATTCTACCACAAACAACTATTTGTTCTTTCTTTCCAACCCCTAGCGAATGATACCAAACTCGTGCAATTGAACTAGCCTTATTTGTTTGACAATGTGGGCAAGTCCATTGCCTATTTCTAGAACTACCATAATTCAATGTTGAATAATTTCCTCCTATTGTGACAATCTTCCACAACCTCTGCTCAAATTCCTTCTTTGCTTTATTATAGTCCATGGGGTTTTTGGATTGACTTCTTTGTAATTCTAACATAGAAGGATTTGGAGAAGCATCCTCCATTTTCTTGTAAATGTTGTTTCAAAGTATGTGTTTTCAAAATAAATATATACAACTAATATATTTACTAGAAAAATTTGCATTTATATAAGGAATCAATTTTTACTCTAATTCTTTGAGAATAGTAAAAAATGGAAGAAATAAACATACCTGTTTTTGCAATGAAAATTCTAATTATTTAGAAAACCACCGTAGCAAGGAGAAAGGGTTGCATGACATTCAGTAAAAAGATACGCATGACAACAAAACAAACTAAAATTCAATATTGAGATAGCATGCGACAATAATGCATTAAAAAAAACTAAAGTTTAAATGTGAATCTCCAAGTCAAGTAGACTTTAATATGTTTTGCTCGCAACAATGCATTTAAAAAAACTGAAGTTTAAACAATTTTTTCCCATGCACATTCTTTCATGCAATAAAATCTTCAAATCTATCTAAAGTTTCTACAATGGTATTTTAAATCATTAAATTTCTGACTCATCGGTGAATCTCTAATTAAAAGAATGCATTCAATGGTGAATCTCCAGTTAAAATTTAAGATGCTAAATTTACTAAAGTTTAAGATGTGTTATTAAAGTTTTAGATGCAATTAAAATGAATCTCCAGTTCCTTAGTTAGGTGACTGAAGTTTAAACTGTGGATCTCCACTCTCCAACTAAAGTTTAAACTGTATCTGTTTTGCCGCCCATGAACATTTTTTCACGCTGATGATAAGTATGGAAAATCCTCGCAAAAAAATGAAGGGTTTTTTTACCAGCAACAGCTTGGAAACATATGAGTGGCAGAGAAACGACTGTTGACAATGGAAAATGCGTTTTGGCCATCTTGAAGTGAAATGAAGCTCTTCTATCATGTTTTTGGTAACGCAGATGCGCAATCGCCCTCAATACACTTTTTAAGCCTTGCTAAGTTATGGAGCTGCATCTTGTAGATCCGTCTTTCAACAAGGTACCAATGGTAGAGTGAGAAATAAAAGATAGCTCCACGTCCTGTGCCAACCATCCCTTCACTTGGAACTGCACCAATCTCACTTTGAAGTTTGCACCATGGTTGCTCCATAATCAGTGCATACATTTTATGGTTATTGTGTCACATAATACAATTCACTAGAAACTTCAAAGCGTGATGTCTTATTCAATGGATTCCTCCACTTATTTGAAGTTTCTCCTTTTACTCTTATGCAAGAAAGGCAAGGAGGATGTTGTCAAAGGGGTGAAATCTAGCTTGACACTTGCGAATTGCATTTGCTTGAAAAATTCTGAAGCCTCTCAAAAGAAACATTCTATATATATGCTGCTATTGTGACATTCCATGAAACCAAATTTATTTAGAGCCTCCTTTTAAACAAGTTCATGTGCCTTGTCTTTGTTGTCACCGCATTTACTGGATCGATCCTCTATTTCAATACTCTCTTTTGGACATCCCTCAAGACTTCATAAGGTCCTTGCTGCCAAACCCTCATAAAACACTTGATGAGTTGTATATCCATTCTAAATGCATCCCATATCAGCTCAACTTTTACACAATCAAGAAACCCAACAATACTAGCATATATAATTAAATTTACTTTTTGATTCTGGATCGGCCTCACTTAGAATAAGGGCATCATCCATTATATGCCATCTCCTACAAACACATTGTTTTGAAGCTATTATGAACCTTTCAACCTCCTTCAATGTTACAACACTATCATTTGTTGCATATGATTATCCTGCAAAGGCATGCTTTCAAATTGCTTTACCTAAAAATTAAGTACAAACTTCAAACCATCAACTTATTTTAGAGAAGGCCCATGAATAAGTGTGTTAAATTTTTGTTGGGAAACTATATAATCAAGAAACATGGAAAAAAATTTCCCTATAAAAGATCTTCCCCATTCATTTAGCGTCATGCGACAAATTCAGAGTTGATGGAAAGATTAAATAGTGTTGTGACTTTATCCCAAGGAAACTCAAGTGAAACACCATCTTCTATAACATTTCCTTTCCACACCATCGTGCTTCTATATCTCGGGCAGGGAACATCTCAGTTTAGTGGTTAATTGCAATACCACATTGATATAATTTGAGGGACTCAAAAGATAAGTAGCCCTGTGCAAAGTACAACAACATTTTCACCTTCACATGTGTAAAGCATGTCGGGTCCCTATGTGGGCTTGACTAAATTTTTTTTGTTTTCAAACAAATTTATCCCGAACTGACCAGAAACAACCTTTGAATGTTCCTGACATGAAAAATTGAGGTGGGTTGTTGCTAAAATTTACTTTCAAGCATTTTTGCACAGTGAGAAAAGTTAGGCAGGTTGGCTCTGGAATCGCCCTGAGAAATCAGTCAAACGACCTCCTAGAGCGATGAAAACTTTCAGACATGTAGCCATTTGATCCAAGAATGGAGAGTAAAAAATGGTTCAGAAAATAGAATCCCTAAGGCACAAGATATTAATCCAAAAAGTTGCTCAGTTGGACTTTTCTGCAATTGCACTCATTCAGAATCAATTAACACTCACTAAATCACCACTTTGCAAAAATACCAAATCAACTTCTGGGAGGCTACCACTGGAAAAACAAGCTCATTTAGGTACACCAAGTATGTGTGCAAGAAGGATTTTCTTGAATCACCATTCATCAAAAGACATTGAAGGTCAAATTTGACCTCCCTGAAAAGTTTCAGAAAATGCAAGTGCAAAGTTGAACAAATTGTGTTTGCTTTTGATCTCGAAAAAATCGCAAATCTTGTCATGAGGCTTTGGAACCAGACTAGGGAGTACATTTACATATGGAGAATGGAGATAAATAATATTTTTGTCATGAAAACCTCCATTTGTGAGATATCAGCTCGAACAGGAGGCCACTTTGCAAAAATGAAAGTTTGCAAACAACAAAAAAGTGCCAAAACCCTCTAGCTTTGCTTTTCAAAACCCTGAAAAAACTTCTCGTGGGAAGCTTAAAATTGACATACACATTCACATATGTCACATAAGTGGGTCCACCAAGGAGTTTGGCTCGAAAATCAACTGGCTCTGAAATATGACCCTCCAAAGCAGGTCATTTAGGTAGATTTCAGGTGCACTTCTGAAAGTGCAGAGGCAAAATTCTCAATATGGGCACTTCAAATTTGCAAAATTTGAGAGTGCCACCACCTCCTTTCACATGAATCCACATAGAGTGATGAGGGTGCCAACCCGAGTCACAGAAATCCACACAGAAATTAGAGAATATTATTATATTCAGAATGATGAACTTCTTACATGCATAGGATCCCAAATCCTCAAGTTCTGCAATACATGCAAATTACAGAAACTATGAAAATTCCCCTTTTCGTAGTATGTGATCTTCTTCCCCAAATATTACCCAACAATCTGGAAACTAGCCCATTAATAGCCCCTTTTCTCTCCGTTTGGAGCCAAAAACAACATTCTAATTAAGCACCAACTTTTAGGCCCATCCGAAGCCTCTAAGTGCCTCAAAATTGACCTCGAAGATTTTATAGGGCAAAAAGCAATTACGAAAACTTGAATAAATTTTGAATCGGGAATGATCTTAACTTGATTCTTTCGCGAAAGTGCTTATTTTACTGTCCTAAAGTTTCCCTTAAATTTTTGTCTCCTCACGTCTTCAAATTCACACTTGCTAAAAATGGCAGTTGAGCAGAAAAAGTAGAAAAGCAGTTCTGAAAGTTGGGAATTCTTCTTTGATGAAAAACGGTATCCAGAAATGCAACATCTACAAAAAGCTAAATGAAAGTAAAGATATTTTTGGGTAATGCAAGATTTCCCTTACACCACTGGATGCTCCTGCATCATAGAGACTAGTTTTCTTCTTATCGGTCATGTGATGGAGGTATAGTTTACATGGGAAATGACAACCCCTGTGAAGCTATTGGTAAAGGTGACATAATAATCAAGATGTTTGATAGAATGGTAAGGACTATTCAAAATGTCAGACATGTACTAGGATTAAAGAGAAATCTATCTCTCAGGGTTTTGAATGGACAAGGTTACCAGTTTAGTGGTGAAAATAGAGTTGTCTCAATGTAATAAAGGGTGTGGTGGCTATGCTAAAGGGAGAGAAGGTAGGAAATCTCTATAGGTTGGTTGGACAAAGTAGCAATGAAGAAGTTGCAGTGTCATCTGATCTAGAAACAAACTCGATATCAATCTGGAATCAATGTCTAGGCCATATGAGTGAATGTGGTCTCAATGTACTACTAGATAGAAATCTTCTCCTAGGTGCCAAAAGTAAATATTTAAATTTTTGTGAACATTGTTTGTTCAGAAAACAAAATAGACTGAGTTTTTTTAGAATTACTACCAGAAGTAAAGATTTGTTAGAATTAATTCATTCAGATACTTGGAAAGACCCTATTGTACATCTATTGGGGCTTAATCATATTTTGTTTCATTTATAGATGATTATTCTCATAAGGTGTGGATTTATCTTCTCAAGGAGAAGTCTGAAGTGTTTTCTTATTTTAAGAAGTTTAAAGCTCTAGTAGAGAATCAAAAGGGTAAGACTATAAAATGTCTAAGAATAGATAATAGAGGAGAATTTTGTTTTGGAGAGTTTAACTAGTTTTGTAATGTGTTTGGTATTATAAGGAAATTGACAATTGCTAAGACACCACAATAAAATGGTGTTGCTAAATGCATGAACTATGCAATTATGGAGCGAGAAAGATGTATGTTGAGCACTACTAGTTTAGAGAAGAAATTTTGGGCAGAGGTTGTTTCTACAACTTGTTTCCTAATCAATAGATCACCCACTATAACTCTTGATAATAAAATCCCTGAAGAAGTATGGATAGGTAAACCTGTTGATTATTCTTTTCTTCATGTATTTGGTTTTTGATGCTTATGCTCATATTCCTAAAGAGAATAGAAATAAATTGGACGTGAAGTCCACAAAGTATTTTTTCTTGGCTAGTAGAAGGTACAAAGGGGTACAAATTGTGGGATATTGTTTCCCATAAGGTTATAGTTAGCTGAGATGTTTATTTTAATGAAAAATCAATGTAAAGAGGTAAAGAACAAAGTAAAAAATTTATTCTAGTTGAGGTGGATAGTTATGATGATAATCTATAGCACTAGATGAAAATCAACAAGGTGAACAACAACAAAATATTCCATAGAGATATATATTACCCCTTGTAAGGTGGTGCACTAGAGTATCCAAAGGACCTAAAAGGTACTCTCCTACTTGTAATTCTGCTTATGCATTACTAACTGATGTTGGTGAAACTAGTTCATATTAGGAAGCTTGTGAATCTGAATGTGCAACCAAGTGGAGAGTTACCATGGAAGAGGAGATGGAAGCTCTTCATAAGAACAAGACATGGAAACTTGTACCATTGCCTTAGGGGTGAAAAGCTATTGGGAACAAATGGGTCTTCAAATTGAAAAGGGATATAAATGGTAATAGAGGTATAAAGCCCAGTTGGTGGCCAAGGGGTGTGCACAAAATTTTGGTATTGATTTTGATGATTTTTTTTTAGTTTTGTAAGGTTAAGTACTATTAGAGTTATGTTAGCTCTAGTTGCTAGTTTTGATTTGGAGTTAGAATAGTTAGATGTAAAAATGACCTTCTTACATGGTGATCTATCAGACGAGATTTATATACAACAACCAAAAGGTTTTGAGGAAAAAGACAAGGATAATCTTGTTTGTAGGTTAAGAAAATCATTGTACGGTTTAAAATAAGCACCAAGGTGTTGGTACAAGAAGTTTGATTCCTTCATGATGAGTTTGGGTTTTAGCAGATGTGAGGCTAATCATTGCACCTATTTTCATAGATATGATGATGATACTTTTATTATTTTTCTTTTGTATGTTGATGATATGTTGGTAACAAGTCCCAACATAAATAAAATCATCCATTTGAAATCTCAACTTGCTAGGGAGTTCGAGATGAAGCACTTAGGTAGAGAAAATCAAATTCTTGGTATGAGGATACACAAAGAAAATAATAATAGGAAAATATGGTTTTCACAAAAAAATTATATGGAGATGGAGAATGTATTGTAGCACTTCAATATGTAGAATGCACAACCATTTAGTACTCCATATCCTATTCATATCAAATTGTATTCAGAACAATGGCCTAGCACAAAAGCAGAGAAGACACAACTATCTCATGTATCATACTCACTAGTAGTTGGTAGTCTTATGTTTGCCATTGTGTGCACCAAATCAAACATTGCACAAGTAGTGGGAGTAGTCAGTCGTTACATGGAAAATCCAAGTCCTGAGCATTGGACGACTATGAAGTGGATTCTGAGGTATTTGAGAGGCACTTCTAATGTTTCTACTTGTTATAGTGGGAGTAGTCTTCAAGTTAATGGGTATGTGGATGCAGATTTTGGTGGAGATAGAGATAAGAGAAAGTCCCCTACAAGTTACGTTTTCTCCTCAGTTGGAGGTGAAGTTAGTTGGGTATCAAAGTTACAAATAGTGAAGGGATTGTCTACTATTGAAGCTAAATATATGTCAACAATATAGGCTAGCAAGGAGGAAATATGGATTCATAGGCTTTTAGGTGAATTGCAGGTAAATTAGGACAATATGGTGTTGTATTGTGATAGCTAAAGTTCTTTACACTTAGCACATAACTCAACATATCATGCCAAAACAAAGCATATTGACATACAATATCACTTGTACATGGGGTGGTGGAAGGAGGACACATATCTTTGGCCAAGATACACACCAATGTAAACCTAATAGATATTTTGATGAACCCCATTGATAGAGATAAGTTCATTTGGTGCAAAACTTCTCCAGGCTTGTATGTTACTTGATGATTGGCAACATTGGAATTGGTCTTTTGTATGAGGATTTATTCACAAGACAGGAACTTGAATTCAAGTGGGAGATTATTGGAATATGAAGTCAATATTATTGTTATTCTAGTAGTGACATATAGTCAACATTGATATCTGGCATTCAAGGTAGGCCACTTGCACGTTGAAGGCAACCACACCAAAGGTGTTTATTGTAGGCAACCACGCCAAAGGCATTTCTGGCAATGCCGGTCTTTTTTTGGACTCTCTAATTTTAGCCATTTTCCCAAATGTTTGACATGTAGTTATATGAGTAATATTTTCTATTTTTGGAAAGTTGTGTTCAACAAGGACCCTATAACTCAAATTTATTATACTATGTTGAGGTCATGTTTTTCTGTAAATTTTCAGAAGATTGTTGTAATTGCGAATTTCTTAAGAAATAAAATACGAAAGATCTTTGCATGTGGTTTTTCATGGTATAATTTTACCAGGTTTTCCATGTAAATACTATGTTAAAATAGTGCTTATAGTTTTTCTCTATTTTCTGCACTGTGAATTTTCTTATACTTTCCTCATGATATAGGTTGTATTGGTATAGTTTTTGAGTTTTTCTCATCTCACAAGGGACCATTATAATTATCAATTTTTATGTAATGCATGTTGGAAATTTTTTTGGTTTAGACTTGATGGGATATACCATATCTTTGACCTCTCCAAGAGATCCATTTACAAGTCTAGCTTGCATCCATAAGTTTTTTGTAAGCATGACATGTTAAAATTTTATTAGTAATACCTCTTGGGGAAGTTACTCATAATTATTAGTGCCTAATTTACATTGTGTATTTATTGCAAAATTGAGTGTAGTGAGTAGATTTAATAGTTTTAATATTTGTTTTTTGTGCAATGTAACTATCCCATTTGTAGCAAACAAGTGTATCAATTGGTCAAAATATTCTTGTTTAATTGTTTTATTACTTGTTTTAGAAAATAATTAATAATTCCCAATCATGTTGCATTGGTTCTACAATGCACATATTGTGTAATATATAGGGAACTTTTATTTGAATTAGATTGCCACCTTGCTGTCTAAATATTGTTTATAATCTAACAATTATATGAAATTTGTTCCATATATTTCTCATAATTGTGTATGATGCATGATAGATTTATCCATAACATGTGGTATTTGGGCAAGGTCTCCTATAATAATTGTAGAAATGCCACCAAAGTAGATATTTTGTTTACAGGGATTGCTTCACATAACTTGCTATCAATTTTTAATAGTAGTTTTGGACCAAAGAAGCTCATTTCATTAGAGAGAATGCATTTTATGTTTTTCATGTCTTCTTGAAATGTTGTCAATATTTTTCCTTACAATAGTTGCATTTCTCTAATTGGAATATTGAGGGTTGCATGCATAGTTGAGGCTTGCATATTAAATACAACAAATACTATTGGACTGAGGACAAGGAACAAGTTTACTCATTCTTGTACCAAATTTTGAAGTGCATTTTGTATTCAACTAATTAAATAGAATTTTTCAATGCCTACAATTCCTTGTATGACCATATGTAGCGGTTGTTTTGAGGAATTATCTATTGACTAATTTATAATGATAATAAGTGCTAATTGTTGTTTTGGTGACAATGTATAGTTTTAGTTATAAAAAATTAAGGGGGAACAAATATCTTGTTGAGACATCTTGTTTGCATCTAAAAATTAAATTTGCAACATCATGCAAATATGTAAGAACATTTTGTTTTTCACATATGTCATTGTTGTCAAAATCATCGATCTAGAATTTAAAGTTCATTTAAATGAATGAATTAACTCCATTCATTCAATTTTATAGTATATTTTTATTTCTCTTTATTAGAATACTCTTCCTCTTCAAGGATATATTCATTTTGATTTATGCAATCAACATGACATGCATCATATTTTTGTGTATTCATGTGCTTGCAAATTATTGATGATTTCTTCTTTGTTGAGGCATATATCTCTATTTATTTTTCAAAAATATTTATATAGAAGTAACTTAATCCAATGGAAAGTTTCAAAATATTTAGTCTTCTTTTGGAATGTTGTAGAATTATGGAAATACTTGCACTATTTATTTATCTTTCTATCTTTCCTTTTGGATCGTTTGCAACAAGAACCAAATGTGAGGGATCTTTTTTATTCAATTAGCGTTACCTTTTCTAGGTGAGATGGGTGGTACATGTAGGATTGTATTTAGTCAGATTGTTTCTCACTACCATAAATTGTTTTCTTCAAGCAATGGAGCACTTTTATACCTACATTCATTAATATTTTTTTTATTACAAATCACAAGAGGTAACTTTTGTAGGATTTATTTAAAATCATGGTCTTCTGATCATTTATTTAAACATATTCTTGTCAACATATTAGCATAAATCTTTGATATTATTTTATCATTATATGTATACTTGGCAATGTAGTTGATGAAAATTAAGCCATGAGATAATGGGTTGGAAATCTATATTAGCTCTCTATACTGAGAGAATCTTTGGGCTATGAATGTTTAACTTGTCATCATTTCTTGATGGTTCATAAGATTTTTTCCTTGATTCATTTATTGATAAGGTGGATTTTATGGATTCTTTACATACATCTTTATATCTACATTCTACATGTTGCCCTATATTACATAGGCAAGTCCTCTCACTATATTTAGTGTGTCTTGTACATGTGACTAATTAACTCTTCATAATCATTGTGAGGATTGGTAGAGGGGTAAGTGCAAGAAGTTGGGTCCACGAAGAGGGGAAGTTTCGGACGAAAAAAAAATTCTCGCACAAAATGCATCGCATACGCGATCCTAGATCAATAATGCATACGCGCTACGGTTCAGGTTACGAACCTAAAACGTGTACGTGTTATGAAACGCGTACGCGTTCCAAAACGCGTACACGTTATGAAACACGTACGCGTTCCAAAACGCATACATGTTATGAAACGCGTACGCGTTTCGTTCCAAAACGCGTACACGTTATGAAACGCGTATGCGTTCCAAAATGCGTACGTGTTCTAAAACGTGTACACGTTCCAAAACGCGTACGCGTTCTGAAACGCGTACGCATTTCTAAAGACTATTTATTTTTTTAAATAAGCGACTATGAAAGTCATTTTCACAGCCGAATTAGGAGCGCTAGACAAGAGACAGCAAATCGCGTACGCGTTTTGGACGGCCAGAATCTGTAAAATTGTAAACCACAAATTTGAAATTTTCAAAACTTGTACAAACTTAAATTATAAACTTTAATGTGTACATGCTATGGATTTTTAATGAACATTATTGATTTTTTAATGATAAATCGAATGGTCTTCAAATGAATTGCATTTTGGATTTGTGCACGTTCAATGTGATTTTTAAATAGTTCTTTCAAATTGTCTGCATTATTTAATTAGTTTGTTGATATATATTTTTTAATTGTTTAACATGTTCAGTTGCCATTTAGTTGTACATTCACATGGATCCATTATTTAGCATTGAGGATTTTATGCCTGCACCACATATTCCTATAGATCCCATAGATCCTAACCCACCACCACCAGAAAACCCCATTCCTCCTAACCCACCACCACCAGAAAACCCCATTCCTCCAAACCCTCCACCTCCTAACCCCCCACCCCCTATAGTAGACCAGGATCAGTTGAGAGAGAGCATTAGGGCAAATCTTACAGTCATTCAAGAAAATATAGATCTAATTAAAAATGAGCCTAGAATTCCCCCCCATCTCTCACGGTTTGCATCTACGATGCAAATTATTGTCAATTCTATTCGATCTATTTATGCGGACCTAGATAGGTTCCATCAATGGAGAGACGAGAGGAGACAATTCTATGCAGATGGATTGTCTTATAAAGAAATTAATGACCTTAAAATTACTAAAGAAGCCATGTGCCAGTATTTTTTTAACCCTCAAACTAGCCAACCAATTCCACCCACCAAAAAACGAATTTCAATTTTATGGTGTAGGCACCCCTTGATAGCTGCACATTTTTGGGATAGATGGTGGATGGTGTTTGATACTCCACCACATGGCAATTCTGAGGTGCCCCTATACTTTTTGAGAAAGTTATGGGTAGAGTTTGAGTTGGGTTTAAAACCCAACTATTTTGATATGAGGTCATTTCAAGGAGCTGGGCGTGGCATGCCCCAACATAGATTGGGAGCACGCGTTGATCCTCAATGACGTGCTCCAATTGCTCCTATTGTTCCTCCTGCTTCTCCTGGTGTTCCTACTGCATTTCAGCAGCAAACCATGCTATCGACATTAAGAGCATTGAGTTCACTTTTAGGACATCTCACTCATCAGACTTCACACGCGGCGGCTGAAGTGGTCAATCGAGAGCATGGAGGCTCCAGTAATAGGAATACTCAGGCATCCACTTCAGGTGACCCACCTGCATTTGAGACAGAGTCATTTATGGATTTACTATATTCTGAGCATCATCTTACACAGGTATGTTCATCTTTTGAACTTAATATATATTTTTTTGGAATGTGCAAAATTCATGTTTAAATAATAACATCAAATTATATATATAATACAATATTAATTCAATAAGTGTTTGGTGTAGATGCATGATCAGACAATGCCTGAAACTCAAAATGATCATGTCTATATGTCGAGTGTTGTAGATATGGGCTCACCTTTTGGTCAGGTACTTAAACCAATATATATTAAATTTAGTTTGTGTGGATATATATATATCTAATTTATTTTGAATGTTTACACATGATGTGTGATTGATATATATTATATCTAGATGCAGGGAGGTCAGATGAGCATGCCTAGTGCTGACCAAGCACAAGTTGTGGTGAGCGCTCCTGAGTCATCATCAGCTCAGGTGCATTCTTTCAAAAAGTTTGTTAAGTTTGAATTAAATACACATCATAGATCTAATTTAATTTTTACATTTACATACACATGCGTGAATGATCTATACAAATTGTTGTACATATATATGCAGGCATTTCATGAGACACCCATTGTAGGTGCACCTGAGACATCGTCAGCATTTATGCATGGGAAATCTCAGGTGCGTGATCTTGAGGTCATATCATTCAAGGTTGTAAACTTTACTAAATATCCTAAACAATTTTTACGGATCTTTTAAATATATATATATATATATTCGAGGTTTTAACATCTTGATTGCTTTATATGAATATGCAGGATATAGTAGATCAGGCATTTGAATCTTCTCAAGTGACAGTTATGCTACCCGTTGAACAAAATGTTCCAGTAGATCCACATGATCATATGGTAAATTATTCATGTCTTAAAAATCATTTTTATTGTATTTACTAGATATTTAATTAATTTATTTTTTTTATCCAAAAGTTTATATTTTGTCAGGTTTAAATATGTTTAATTATATCAAAATTTATAAATAAATTTAAATCTAATTTCAAGTTACTTGTATTCTTTTACATCATGATTTAGGTACATCTAATCGACCTGGAACAAAGAGGAGACTTGATTTGACTGATCAGCCTGATAGTTAAATGGTTTTAAATTTTAAATAGACCAAACATCTCTAGTTTTATTTAAACTTTTATGTGTTGGACTTGACATATACATATTTTTGTTTATTTATATCAGATGACTTTAATGTGATGATTATATATATGCAGTCAATTATGATCATGTTATGTTCATTTTGATGATTATATGCACTCATATGTATATGTAGATCTAGATATTTTATCTAATTTTCAAGTAATACATGCACTAGATATAAATTCTTATCTCTACAATCAAATTTCATAAATATATAATTTATCACATGGTTAAAGGTGATAAATTTAAATATTCCTTAAATAGTTTAGATTATATTCATAATAAATTAAGAGCTCGCGTAATTTTAACTATTTACCAATTCTAGAAAATATTTGAACAATTATATGAAATACATAATCTATAAAATTGGAATGAGATTTTTAAAATGCTACTAATAAGTTAATTGAAAATCATACAACTATACAACATGATGAAACATATATGTGTGCACATGTATATCCAATTATTTAGCTTATCAATTTTTACGTGAAGACCAAAAATTGATATTTACATAGTCTCTTGATAAAATAATTTTTCAGTGACAATCGCATGGTAGACCGACTTGATGAGAACCTGCAAAAATAATTAATGTAAACTGTAAGTAGTTCTATAATTTTTTTGATTCATTTAAGTAAATATATAGTAAAAGTTACAAAATTGGATCTTATAAATTTCATAAAAATTCAAATGATGTTTTCCATAGGATGGATGAATGGGATGCATGTCATGAACCCTAAGGTATGGCTTAATGGGTCCTATGAGAATGGCTTAAGGGGAATTATGCGAGTGACTTAAGGGATGCAATATTGTGGAATAAGGGTACATGTAAGAGGATATGACTTAAGGGTCCTAAACCCTTAACCCTTAACCCTAAACCCTAAACCCTTAACCATGTAAGAGGATATGACTTAAGTGTCCTAAACCCTAAACCCTAAACGCTAAACCATTAATCCATATAAATTTGTTATTCTAAGCATCACATGAACCCTAGAAACCCTAAACCCTAAACCACGTGACCTAAATCCTCGGAGATCAACCCTAAACCATTAATCCATATAAATTTGTTATTCTAAGCATCACATGAACCCTAGAAACCCTAAACCCTAAACCACGTGACCTAAATCCTAGGAGATCAACCCTAAACCATTAATCCATATAAATTTGTTATTCTAAGCATCACATGAACCCTAGAAACCCTAAACCCTAAACCACATGACCTAAATCCTAGGAGATCAACCCTAAACCATTAATCCATATAAATTTGTTATTCTAAGCATCTCATGAACCCTAGAAACCCTAAACTCTAAACCATGTGACCTAAGGGGATGGCTTAAGGGGATGTCTTAAGGGGTGTTGAGAGAGTGACTTAAGGGGATGCAAGAGGATGGATTAAGGATAGATATACAAGGATATGGATTAAGGGGTCCTAATAGAATGAATTAAGGGGAATTAATAGAGAGACTTAAAGGGGATGCAAGCGGATGGATTAATGGCACATACGAGGATGGCTTAAGGGGATATGAAATAAATTATAAACTTTTTATAAAATGACAATGATTTAAATTTAGTTTTATATTTATACTCTCAACTAAATGTATCTACAACTATATATAGTTACCTGTCTGTAGATTCGAATTCCATTGTAATAAGAGTGCATCTCCTCTCTTTTTTGTATCAAGGGAGACCTGAAACAAAAAATGATATAAAACTTTAATAAGGAAATGAATTTAGAGATAAATATATATATCAATTAAATATATACATACAACTAGATATACTTACCAATATTTATTTACTCTGCTATACCATCCACATCCTCTCTTTTTTGTAATGCATCTATGATTGTCTCATGATCATCCATTGAAAGTGTCCATAAAACTTTATTAGCAGGCCTCCCGTGATATCTAACTAGTTTTATATTGGTTGCAAAAATCAAATGTGAATAATGTATAATCTTCTTGTGTCTTTCATAATCTTCAAATGTAGGCAAGCCATTCTTTCTTATCAAATATTTTTGAAGCCAGGTGCCAACAACAACGACTGAACTAGTTGGATACTCAAATTTATCATCATCCACTCTAGGATGTACCAACTTATATTTTCTCTCAACACATCTAGCCAACCAGTACTCTGTCTCCTCTTCATTCCCCTCGGGTGCAACAACAGCATACACATGTCCTACAAAAATAGATAAAAAATTCAATAAAGAGCACGACTTATATTGAATTCATGTATATAAACATGCATACATATAAAATTCATCTCAATAAATAATGTACCTTCTTGTACAAGATCAAAAACACGGTCATAATCATCTGATGCGAACGCTTGATTATCTTCAATTATTGTTCCATGTTGAACATGTGTCGATGTAGGTGTTAAGGCTCTTTGTTGCCATTGTTCAACCCATTCCATATTTTCACAAGCCTCCCAATCACCTGCAATACAAAATTGACAAAAGCATGCCAACTCCCTTGTCCATATTGTCCATGTGTTTGCATTCGAACTCTTAAATGAATGCCATTTTGCAGATCCATTAATTGTTTCACAATCTTGTCGAGAACAAATATCATTTTCTTCAACTAACCAAAAGAAGCGGTGAATTATTGAGCTCTCACTTACTCTTGTAGATAATTTGGTATTGCACCAATCTACAATTGCATGTGCATCTCTAAATTTTGCAGCATCCTCAAATTTTAGTTGCTCTCTAGCAAGAGCTCTTTTCACACATGCACCTGCTCCATCGTGTTCTCCCTTACCATGATTGGCTTCAAAAAAAGTCCATATGTGCTGGATATTATTTTCCTTATGAACTCTACATAACCAATAAAACATCCTAGCATTTTTGAATTGACCCATGCAATTATCTGACCATATGAGATGTTCTAGCAATTGAATTCCTCTTTCTTTTAAATTTTTGTAAAATATATCAAAACAATATTGAACAAACTCAGATGAATGTAATCGATTATCACTTACATAAAAATGGTACTCTCTCAAAAAAATTCTATTATCTTCTCTACTATCATCTGCATGTCTATAAACAATATGAACAAAAATAGATACTTGCACTGAATTATAATACTGTGATTGAATTTCTTCTTGTGGAGCAAGAGTATAATTTTCAGCAAAATCAACAACCGACAATATAGTTCCAATTGGGAATGTGTTTTTACATAAACGAAATTGATTATCAAGCCAATGAGCATACTGAGAGTGTTGAACATATTTAGGTACAATCTTATCTTTAAATTCTTTAATAAATGCATGCACAGTATTTTTTTCCATAATTAGCTCACAACGTTTTCCAGTTTTTCCATCTTTTAAAGAATACTCAACATTTTTGAATCTTTTTACATCTACTAATTGTTGTCCAAATTCATTTAAACTACTTTCATGCATACATTCACCTAATAATGAAAAGTTAGCACATCTATCACATTCTCTAGAAATACATGATTTTAAATAAAATAAGTTTCCGTTAGAGGGTTCACAAAACAAACCTGATATAAAATCTTTGATTCTTTCAGGTGGCATATTAATACCACAAATGTCCTGCATAATTTGGTTAACATGCAAAGTGCATCGTATATATCGAAAACTATCATAATAATAACGAAATTGTACATGAGTCTTACAACAACAAGAAATTCGTTGCTTATTAATTCTAACATACCAAGGTTTACACTTTTCGAATGATCTTTGACTTATTTTAATATTCAATGGTAAGATTGAAGCATCTAAAATTTTTTTATATAATTCAGTTTGAGTCATATCTAAGAGATGCTTTGGATGAGGTACACGAATTTTGGAACCCACACTTAATTTTAAGACATCTCTAATGTTAGGTGATACTCTTGTATTATCATGCCAAAATTTATTGATTAAAGATTTAATTTCATTAGTTAATTTCATGTTTGATCTTGGGAGTCTACCACTAAAACTCCAACATTGATTAATTGGATCATTTTCAATATTTTCTCTTCTTTTAGCAGCTCTAATCAAAGTTTTGGGATTTACTTTTATACATTTACTAATCCTACTTAACATTCTTTTATTTGAAGTTGCTTTATCAACTAAAGCAGTTGTTATTGCACGACGAGCCGCATTTTTATCTTTGGATCGACTTTTCTTACCTATACAATCAATAGCATTAGCAATACTAGAAATGACTTGTTCTACTGAATCATCTTTCTTTTTTGGTTTTACAAAAATACCTAATTTTTTCATCACTTTTCTCATTTTCCACATTCTCATCAATTGCACCATGAGTTGACATTGGAATCCTAATTTCTTTCTATAAAAAAACATTTTATATATTTTATTTCCATAAGTTCTAATTTGTCTCCAAGAAACTTTACCACGAAGGTTATCTAACACATCTTTTTCAATTGTAAAAAAAACATTTTCATCTTCATCCATACAAGGGGTTTCATTTTCATTCACACAAGGGGTTCCATTTTCATTTTCAAAAGTAAAAAAGATTTCATTCTCATTTTCATCAATATGAGGGATTTGATTAGCATTTGTATTCTCATAAGATATATTTTCATAATTTTTTTGTTTTTGCATTCTTTCAACCCTATAATTATTGATATCATCAATGGTGTATCCAGCTTCATCTAAACAAGCAAAATCAATATTATCAAGACTTGGGTTTGAAAGAATACCTAGAGAGATTGTTTGAATAGGTGCATTTTCCATATCATTGGGAGGTGGATTTGAAGACATACCCGAAGCTATTTGCATATGTACTGTTTCCATATCATTCAAAGTTGTAGTTGAAGACATAGTTGAGTTTCTCTCCATAATTGTATTTTCTTCTATATTCACCATCTCCACATTTGCATCATCTACATTCATTTCATCATTCATGACTTTCTCTTCAACATTCATTGAAGTAGATGCTTCCAAATTTTTCATTTGACGAATTCTTTCTCTTCTATCTTTTTGTCTTTTTGCCTCCATATCTTTATTTGCTTGAATTTCTTTGGGTGTCATTGACATTCTACACTTTTTTCTTTGTCTTTGTTTTGATCCCATGGTTAGAAAACCCTTTTTGATGAAAAATGTTCAAATGATTTACTTGTAACCAATTTTCAAATTTTTATCTCCTTCAAATATTCAAATAACACTCTGTACTATGAAGATCCTTTCTTCTTTGAACTTTGAAGTACACAAAAATATCATGAATACATCCAAAAACTTTTTTTTGAATCTTCTTGTAAATTATTCTTGTACTTGATTCCACTTCAGAAAATTCAACCTGCACTTGACTTTTCAACCAATTTGCAATAGAATATGCCCTGCACAAGACAAATTTGTAATAAAAAATGCAGAAAATCGAACTTGCGAGCCGTACTGTAGAAAAAGAATGTTGCAGGAAAATCGTACTCTATCAGAAAATGTCAAATCAGGATAAACGGATATATTAGAAAAGCGTACGCGTTCTTAAAAAGGAACGTGTACGCGTTTCATCGTTTCTAAAAAGGAACGCGTACATGTTTCATAACGCGTACGCGTTTCTAAAAAGGAACGCGTACGTGTTACCTTTACCCAACGGGTAAAAAAATAATGCGTACGCATTATGAAACGCGTACGCGTTTTGTTTCAATAACGCGTATGCGTTATTAAAAAATTTGTTTCCCAACCCGCCTGGAGACTTGGTTTTAGGTTCGGGAAAGCTTTGGCAATCCGAGCCTTAGCCTTTGACCTGCAACTAAAAAACTAAGGCAAATTGAAGAAGAATGTTCAACTTTGACAATATGGTTGATGAATTTTTTTTCTGAATCAATCTATAAAATTAAAACCCATTACAGAACATAATGTCTAATTTTTATATATATAATTTTTATTAAGATTGGATAATATTTTCTATTTTTTAATTAATTTCAAAGCAAACTAGTCATTAAACTTGAAATATCAGACTTTTTTTGTTTTTTAATAACTTTTTTTTGGTTAAATTTTTTAGAAAAAAAATTATATGACATCAATCTTTAGACAATTCTTTACACAATGAAAAAAAAAAATTCAAAAAAAGTTTAGTTTAGGTCAAATTATGCTGTCCGTACACGTTGATTTTTAAAAACAACAATTAAGGCCAATAAAAATTAAATAATAAAAAAATATTCAACAAAAAATTACAAAAAAAATTCCTCATCAATCTTCATGTTGTTAGCTCTCTTTCCCCAAAAGGAATTAGTAAAATACTTTTATTTGATTCAAAAAGTGTTGTCCGTACACGTGCATGGTATGGTAAAAAAATAGGGACTTTTAAAAAGTGGTTTTTATAGATCTTTATCAAAATTTAGTTTCTACAATCTGGGTATTTGAATAATTTACATATTTATAAACTAGATTCAAATCTCTAAATTTCATAGTACTGACTTTTTTAAAAATTCATTGTGTAAGTGCCTCAAATTTGCAATTCAAGTGTGACAAATTCTGAAAAACAGCAAAAACACTTCCACTTTTTGAGCTTTTTGTGGACCCAACTTCTTGCATCAGCCCAGAGAATATTTCATATGAATTTAGTAGGCATGGATCAACCATTGTAGGTCTATGTATCATGTGGCTTATTTCAGATTTAGAATGAGGATTCCAAGTAGTGACATAATTTTTAAAGAATTATCTTTCTCTATCCACTTCTACATTATTTCCCCAATCTAGTGTATCCATGTTTGGTGTATTTTCTAGCCAAAATAATTTTTGTATATGTGCATAACTTTAGTGTTTTTATTTATATACCTATACTGATGATTTTTTCACACATGAGCTTCTAATGACCTCTTCACAAAATATTTTGAATCATTGATGTAGATATAGGGATGTGGTGTGTGGGTTTTTAATCACATTATCTATGTGATGTTTGTTAGAGTGTAATATAAATTTATTATTGGTCATAATACATAGAGTGCATTTAATTTTAAAATACATGAAGAATATGAGGAGTATCACCTTCTCCAGAATGTTCATCATAATACACCTCCCTCAAGAAAGTTTAAAATCTAGCTAATGTGTAAAACATATTACATGGAATTCATTTATAGTTTCCTTGATTGCTATGACTTCAAATTATTGGACATCATGTAAATGGGAGCTTGTTACTTTTATTTGTTGAACAATCTGGCTACAACTAAGTGAAAGACAACTTGAAGCATTCAGTATAATTAACAAAAAAATTATAGTGACTTCTAAATCACTACTTGAAATATCAATGATTTCAATTGGTTCTAGAGGATTTTCCATGATCTAAAAGAAAAAAACTCCAAAAAACATCAATTTAGAGGAGAAAATTGTTAAGTATATTTACTATCTTTCAATACTACTAGCAATAAAATTGCAGGTGCATTAATTATTCTTTATCATGATTATCATAACTATTTTTTTGTTTTAACATTTAAATTACAAATATTAAAGATGAATTAAATATGTGTTTTAAATCTATTTTTTATTTGTAATATAAGTGTATATGGCTAACAAAAATTAATTAAGATTGCTTGAGATTAATAAATGCATATTTAATATTTGAAAATGAAACACAAAAAGATTAATATTAAATTTATAGAATGATAAATTAGATTATTTTTAGTCTAATGTCTTGGAGTTGGATAAAATACTTTAAAAGAGAGCTAAACACATATTTGAAAAGATGATTCAACACTCAAAATTCATTAAGTTTAAATAAATATTTCATAATAAATATTTTACTGAAGTAATATGTTAATTATTTCAAACTCAATTCTGTGTATTTATAAGAATTGATATTTCTCTATGTAAATTGATGATGATTAATATTTGTTTGATATATTTACAATTTATTAAAAATATTTAAATAATATTTAAATATTTTTATAATAATTAAATAATTATATTTAAGAAATATCAAAATAATTAAACTTTCAAAACATAATAGCAAATAAATATCTTACTTGAGATCTTGTAACTTCCATATATTAATATGGTACAATAAAAAATAGCTTATAAAAATATAATGTACAATCAAATAAATTTTAATTTAATACTTTAATAATATTTTGTTATTATAGAAAAACTTATAGGAGAAACTTGTTGAAATCCATAATCTAAATATTATTGTAACATTAAAACTTATAATGCTCCTATTGATTCTTGAAATATTATTTAGTCCACTTGGTAAGTTGTTAATGAAAAAGAATGTTAAAAAAGTGTGCTTACACTCCTATTGCTACATGTTAAAAGAAGATAGTATTTTGATTTTTTCATTGACTAGGTTAAGTCATTATTTATATTATTGAATGATTTGGTCCTAAAGATACTATAGGTAGTAATTAGCATTAGAATTAAAAATTATTGGGCATGACTTTATAGACAATGGGGTCATCACAAGAAAGAGATCAATTTTTATCTTTTTTCGAATATGTGTCAATAAAACCCATACCAACCATTACTCTTTTCTAAAGAAATTAAACACACTAACTTAAGAAATTAGATTTTATATTTATCATATTTGTATGAAAATACACTTGGCTTGAATAAAGATGGGAAACTTTGTTTTGAAAGTGTTTTAAAAAAAAAAAACCAAGCTATTAGATGGAGGGAGTTTTTTTGTTCAACATAGTATGTATTCCAAAAAAAACATAAAAATCATATTATCTAGTTTGTGTAGATTTAGAAAACAATCAATTATAGAATATTATATTTTTAGCTTAAGCGTTTTCTTGAAAATATAAAAAATAACTTAATAATCAATAGAAAAGATAATTGACGTTCTCTTCATCTTTTTTATATGAATCATCCTATTTAACTAAGGAAAGGAAAAAGAGAGGACAAGAGAAGACTTAGAGGAGTAAGCAATGTATACTAAGACAATGGAGTTTATATGCACTTTCAAATAATGTGCATAACTCTTCATTAATGGAGTTAATAAAATAAGGAAATACCATATTTGTGAAAATTAATGATGTGAAGGGATTACATAGGCGCTCTAGTCAAATGCAATTCTATAAGAAGGAGAAATTGGTCTATGGACCCCTAAAAAATAGTCATTATGAGTTTCTATAGTTATAATTTATTTTTTCAATCTGGTTAGTTAAAGTCAATTAAGTGTTGTGATCTTGTCAACAATTTTCTTTTTGTGTTTAAGCTCTCTCAACTCAAGATACCTTCAATGAAAAAGAAAAAAATAAAGTATTCATGTTTAGGAAAAGGTTTACAAATATCTATTTACTTGGATTTTTATCAACGCCACAAGCACTAATTATCATTATCTTACTCTAGTACTAATCCTAACACTGATTGGGATGAAAGACAATAGAAAGAACATGAACCAAAAATCTAATAATTATTTAGATTAAAACTGTCTGAAGCTACTTGTTTCTCCAAAATTTTGTTTGCACCTACTTATCTCCAAAAGTTAGTTTGTAGTTTCTTGTGTATCCATAAGTTCTTCTCTACACTAGCTATTAAATTCAATAATGTTTATAGATAATCAAGGTATTGATCAAGGGCAAAGAATAATAAATACATTCTAAATAATTTTATTTACACCATCTACCAACAAGGAGTGAATTAAATATATGAAAACTTTTCATTTACTTCAAATACAATGCAGATATAAATAAAATTTTAAACTAATTTTTTTTAGAGATCCAAATATTATGTTCATGCATAAACATAAATGTATTCAATTAATTATCAAATGTGTGGGCTACAGATTCATTGTGTTGAAATCTTATGCTAGATTTGATCATTGTAGGGACTTTCAAATGAATTCTAAAGAGGTCACCAAAAATCAAATTAGATTTATGATTTTCATACTTCCACAATTATTCATATTGATCAGTGGGAAATTCTGCGACTATATATAGGTAAGAGGATATATGGTGGTGTTGCAAGTATGAGTAGTTAGTATTGTCATTGATGTCAAAAAGTCTATGTTATCATTGATGTATATTATTGGGTGAGATTGTTGCAAGAGTGTGAGCAGTTGATGTTATACATGCTTTGATTGGTTGCATTATGTTGTCATTAGTAAAGCTACTGGTGTCAACCTCTAGTGTTTCTTTGATAAGATTTTGTCAATGGATATGTGGTTTAGTTGCTATGTTGTAGTTGATTCAGTTGTGTTGAGGAAGTGTTGAAGATAATGAGGATGTGTCTTTGGTGCTTGGTTTCCAAGTGATTTTGAGAAAATTTGATAAAAAAAGGAAATAGTGCGTTGCAGTGATGTTTTGTGTTGTAGGGATGTGTTTTAGTTTTGCTCCACATTTCTTCTAGGTTGAAGAGATTCCTATGCATTTCAAATATGTTGGTGACAGATGTTCAGAGGTGTTGTATCTAGGATGTGGTGTGTTGGATCACTGTATAGAAGTAATTGTGTTCACTAGTGTGTAAAGTGTGTATTGCAAAGGTTTTTGAGAGAAATATTTTTTCTCCACATTTCTTTGTAGTCATGTTTCAAGTCTTGTGAATTTAAAGGAGTGTTGATAGTGTTGGTATCTTTCCTCAATTGAGGTGGTTTGAAATTTAGTCCTTTGAAAGACAATTTCTCAAGTAATAGTGTATGGAAGAGTTGTTTGAGTGTACTAGGTGTGTACATTCTTCAGGTGGAAGTTGTTGTGAAGGTTTTTTTGGATTTCAGGATGTTTGTGGAATATTCTAGATAATTTTCAAGCATGGTGTGTGGTTCACTAGTCATCCTTGGATTTAAGGAAGCGTGTACTTAAAATTTTAATGGTGTTTACATGGGTAATGACAAAATTGGTGTTTACACTAATTGTGGTGGATAATTATTGTTTATAGAAGTGTGTGGTTGAGTGGTATTATAGATTTGGGTTCCAAATAAGGTGTGATGTGGTCCACTTTCACATTTCTCTTCCACGGAAGTGTGTTGATACCAACCTAATTTAAATTTCAATAGTTTATGTGCATAGCCGACCTTGGATAAGGGTGTCAAGGTTGAGGATGGTATAAATAAGAGTTGAGTGGTTGAGGGATGATGAGATAGAAAATAGAGATGCAAATAATACAAAGTGTAGAGTGTTAGATTGCAAAATTGAGAAATGCAGTGCAATATTTCATGTGTTAGATTATTGGATGCAATGAGAAAAAGGTGTCTATAATTCTTCAATTAGGTTGCGAAAGAGTTGGTGACATTGTGGTGGATTATCTATTGCATTGAGATGGATTTCTCTGTGTAAAATTTATTCTCTATCTTCTTTTCTATGTTGGTAGTGATCCTTTCTTTCTTTGGGAAATGAGCCCTTCGATAGTGAACCCTATTGTATTCAGTGTTGTTATTACTTATATAGTGAGCTAATCCTCACATTGGTTTTTCCCTTCTTGGGTTTTCCACGTAAATTTGGTGTTCTCTTGTGTATGGTGTTAAGTTTTTTCAATTTTTTTTATTTTCTCTTCATGCTAACTCACCATAACAGATTAACGACTTATTGAATGAATATAGATATGAATGTTAATGAGGTTTTTGAAGTTTTAACGTACAATTGATTCACCCCTCCCTCTCATTTGTCTTGTGTATTCAACAATTGGTATCAGAGCAAGGTTCCTTGGAGAAAATCTTAATCCCTTGAGGTAGATCTAGGATGGTTCACAAGAAGGAGATCCCTATGTTTAATGGAATGGATTATGCATTATGGAAAACAAGGATGAAAGGATTTCTAAGTTATCTAGGATATGATGTTTGAAAATTAGTTCTGAATGGATATACTATAACTTCAAATGTTTTGAGCATTGAAGCTGAAATCAAGGCCTATGAAAGCAATAGTAAAGCAAGGTATGCTCTCTAAAGTAGTCTCACAAATTTTGAATTAGTGAAAGTTATGAATTTGAAAACTACTAAAGAAATCTGGACAAAGTTGAAAAGTATTTATGAAGTAGATGATAAGGTTAAACTATAGAGAAGGTGGATTCACTACTCATGAGTCTCTTTATTCTCAAGAGATTCCCAAGGGGTGAACTATCCTAAACTACCTCAGGGAACAAAGCAATAGCTTCAAAATAAGAAATATTGGGTCATAAAGTTTTTATGGACAAACTAACAAGCTCTCAGTCAAAGGATGTCAATGCAAAATATGGACGACATCGCGACATGCTGGTACCCTAGAGGCATGTTGGCATCTTGTACAGACTGGTAAATGAGAATATCATAGAAAACAACAAAGAGACTTCTAACAATTTGATTTCTAAGAACTTCAAAATGTGGGAAAATAACAAAATATGATAAAATTGAAATAAAATAGAAATGATAAATCAAGAGAAGGAAAGATAGAAATTTCTCACAACAACCTAAGTAAGGAAACCTCCAACACGTGAATATCTTCAATACCTACATGCATAAGATTTGGAGAAAATTTTTGGGCTGTATAGGGGTTTTCCTTAATCAAACCCTTGTTTTGGTGTTCCTACCTCCATGGACAACCAAATAGACACAAAATGGGCATGCAATAGATAGGGGATGTGTGAAATCCCAAGATGCTCACAAGCACAAGATAGGGGAGATATCAACTGCAAGGCTAAAGGAAGCCAAAGAGGGAGAGCAAGATAGCTGCAATAGCCAAGAGTGTTGCAAAGGGCGCTACAAGAATGCAAGAGTGTTGTAAAAGCTTGAGAGTTGAGGCTGCTATAACAAGTTGTAAAAATTTGTGTAAGCAAGATATAAAGAGGATAATGTACAAGATAGAAGCCAAGAAGCAAAAGAAGAAGGCCAAAATGAGTTTAAAAGATAAATTTTAAAGAGGGAAAAGAAGCTTCTTGAGCTGTTACAAGGCATTCCTATCCATTACCACCAACAAAACTTGCTAACAAGTGGCAAACATGCTTGAAAATGACTGTTTGAACATTGAAATGCCATGGGATGCTAGCGCAATGCACGAACATCTGCATGACATGCTACTATCCAAACACATCACACTACAAAATAATGAGAATGGGAAAAGCACAAGGTTTGATGTAAAGCTAGCACATGAGGGTAGTTGTAGAAAAGGGGTCTTGAGCATCTTGAGAGGGGAAAAGGCTGATGCAGGGGCTAAAATGAGCCTACACAAATGCTAGGGGAGTGGAAACTAAAGCAATCAAAAGAATGTATGTGAAATTGTAAGGGGTGTAATTTTACGACATTACAATTTTCCCCCACTTTAGCGGACATATGAATCTACACTAATATGAATGCTAAAGGAAATATACTAGACATAAATAACATCATGATACCAAAAAGATACTATAGAGGAAGTAGATAAATTTTCGAACCAAAGAAGCAAGCCCCCAGACTAAAGACCTACAAAACAAACACATTAGACAAGAAAGATATGCACAAGACAACAAAGTTAGAACATAAAAATCCATTAAATCACAAGGTTAGAACATATAAAACATACACACAAGCACACAAAAAACTAACAAGATTTGAGTTAGCAAAGTGAAAGAGATCTTGATGTAAAAGGTTGTCTCAGTACTATGTGTCGTCCCCAAATTAAGAAATAACACATAAAAGAATTCTTAAATGGAGAGAAGAATGCACCCAAAAGTCAAGGAAGCAAACAATATCGAAGAGAGAAATAGCATATACTCAGGATGAAGAAGATGGAGATATTTGATCTATAATACACAATTAAGAAGAAAGATAATTTAAGAGAAAGAAGAAGAAAGAGAATTTAATAGAAAGATGGGGAAGCTAGAAAGGAATAAAAATTACAAGAGAGATGGATCCATAGGTCCTTAGACCTAAGGAGAGTTAAACAAATGTGCCACAGATCCACATACCTATGGAAGATGAACAAAAGGCTCTATAGGTACTCCCTCCTACAAAGTTGAACAAACTGCATCGAAGGCCTATAGACCAACAATGAACTGATCCCATTGGATCAAAGCACTTTACAGTTCCTCAGACTTGCAAAGAAGTCACCCTAGGTAATCTCTCCTAAGGGAAGCCCAATGTAGGGGACTCTACAAAGTCAGATTGGGTCCTCACAAGCATTTGATCCTGCAAGGTTGATGGAAAAGCAACCTCACAAGCGCACTTTCAAAGTAACATGTTAATCCATAGATTAAACATGTTAGACAAGTTTGATGCAAAGAAGCTCTACAGGTTCTCGGTCCTATAGAGAAATATTGATAAGTGAAGCCTATGGCTACCACAAGTTACACTACAAGAGAGTCACAAAAAATATAGGTCTAGTTAGGCTGCCCCCAAGCTAGATGCCAATTAATTCATTTGAGAGAAAATATTTCAAAGGGGACTCCCTCGAGAATCCTTCAAGAGAAAAAGGGGGCCACTCAAGGGACACTTCATTTGAAAGACATCTCCATAACAAGTTATCACTGTACCCAACATATAGGGGAGGAAAACCATAAAAGATACTATTATGTTGTTGCCATAGAGAAAGTATAGTCACACATAATAGTGTACGATCATGAATGGAAATGACCAAGTAAAGCTATAACTGCCACATGATGGGAAACAACACAATAGAAGGGAGGTGCAAGACCCTTATGAGAAAATTCTTAGAATGGACAAGATAGAGTTAGACCTCACTATCGCTTGTCATGCAAAGAAGAAGCAAGTGCATCATCAAATAGATGAGTGATGGTACCATAATCAAGAAGTTGTATTTATCCTTCAAGGCCTTACATTCACTAGTGGAATGGCCAAACACTTGATGGTATGCACAAAAATAATATTCTTCTTTATCATGCCTATGAAATTTGTTATGTGTAGGAGGAGGAAGAGTAATCAAGTGGGATTTTAGAAGCCTCAAAAAATATGCTCTTTCTCAGATAAAGAATGAGTAGGAAGCAACCCTTTCTCTTGTGGAGAAAAGTTCAACTACTCACAAGAAGAAGACACAAAGATAAAAGACAATGATAGATGAATATTTTCAATAGAACAAGGTTGAGAAAAATTCATGTCCTTCAACCATGGCTTCCATTTAGATTGTTCATTCAAGCAACCAAGCCCCAAATTATTCTTATGAGGTACACATTCTATAGGGACCTGAATGCCTTGTTCATTACGTCCACAACCTTTACGCCCATAGCCATATTTAGAGACAAGCTTAAATTCAAGGCCATAACGTGTTTACATGTCTTGAGAAGGAGGATCTACATAGAAAGTATTATTTTAGCAATGGGGATCATACTCTTCTATGGGATCTCCGTCAACCTTCTTGATAGGACTACCAACATTAACCTCTTTAATAGAAAGGTGATCATTTTCCTCGGAAGGAGGAGGATTGACATTAAGGAAATTATACTTATTACTCACATTATCCCATGATACATAAGAATAATCATCTTTGATAGCAGGTGTGGATGATGTTATTTGAAGGATTAAGTGAATTGGGTTGACTTTACATTCTCCAATGAAGGATTCTATAAAGTCCAAAGAACCCCAATCATCACCAAGACACACATTCTTTTGAGAAGTAGAAAGAGTAGACTTAAGATTTCTTGCTTCAGAAGGATCTTCTTTAGGGACATATGCCTCAAGAGTATCATTTGTAATAGGTACTATTGGAGTAGATGTCAACACATTGGAAGACACTAAAGGGATAAGAGTAGGCACAATCGAAACCTAACCGACAACTACCATCTCACATAAGTGCATAGCCTCAGGGTTAGCCCTGACTATGACTACTCAATTATTTTAAATGAACTTAATAGATTTATGCAAGGTAGACAAGACTGCACCCATAGCATGAATCCACAATCTACCAAGAAGAAGGTTATATAGTAAATTTTCTGACATAACATATACAAGGGTGGGTATGCCAATGGATCCCAACCTCAAAGGCAAGACTATCATGCCTAGGGCTTGTCGACTAACATTATCGAACCCACAAATGAAAACAAAAGAAGCATTAAGAGAAGATGAATCAATATTAATCTTAGGAAATAGATCAATGCTACATGCGTTGAGTGCTATACCAACTTCAATTAGAGTACATATAATGTCAATAGTATTACTATTAACTATAATCATTAAAGGATGTGCTTGTTTCTACACATTTGGGGGTGGAAGTTCTTGTAGATAGAACGTGATATTCAGGAAATCTGCATGAATATGAGCCATCAATGCATTAACATTTTCCGTCCTAGCATAGGCAAGCAAGAGGATCTTCTACAAGGCTTCTTAGAGCATACCTTGATAAGTCAGAGAAGACTAAAGCAAGTCCCATAGTGAGATCTTGACTGAAATAACGTAGAGTTTCTCAACAAGATCGTAATCACCAACTGCTTTAGTTGTAGGTTTAGGAGCTTGAAGAAGGCTTGGTTGTTTATTCATTTTATTCTTATAAGTATGGGTTACCACTTTGTAAGAGGGATCCATAGAAAGATCAAGAGAATCACTATCAAATGAGACATCGTCAATAGAAAAAATCCTTTTAGGAGGACTAGCTAGAGTCAGATAAATGCCTGATCTCTTAGGCATTTAAGGAGCAGTAGAGACATAGATTATATTTATAGAATCATCACAACTAGTGAAATAATTATTTGAATAAATGTTCTCAGCATCGATCCAGGGAGGATCAAATTTGGAAGGAGGTTCATCATTCACTAATGCATCATCTCTAGAAGAGAGTGCATTGGAACGAAGAGAAGGTAGAGTAATGTTAAGAAAGGCATCAATGATTTCATCTTCTTGCAATATGTTATCCTTCAAATAAAGAGGAATCTCATGAGAAGGATCAAAGATACAAAGTGACATGGGCAAAGCCAAGTCACTATCACATGCATGAAATGGACATCATTAACACTTTGAATGAAATTAGATATTGAATAGATAAAAGAAGATACTAAATTCATTTTAAAAATAGTAAGCTAAGTATAATAAAAAATGAATAAACAAGTTGGCTGATCTAGAGCAGTCTAGGGGTGACAGAATTGAGAAAAATCGAAAATCCAGATTTTTTAGATTTTTTCAGTATTTTCAAGGTTCTAGTAATTTGCATTTTTGGAGGTCTTCATAGCAGAATTTGGGGTTGAAACTTGCATCGATCCCTAAAATTTGATTGCCAAAGGCACAATATTTAAGGGATTGAGTTATTCCTCTTGGAGACATTTCCAATGGTGTAAACGATTCTGAATTTTGAACACCGAGTCAAAATTTATGACCCCACCAAGTTGGGGTAAATAAATTCCTAGTTTTTTTTAAAATATTGTGGTTCATGTTGGGTTCACCAAAATTTAGAGAAGAGAGATTCGCTACACATGAGTCTCTTTATTCTCAAGAGATTCCCAAGGGGTGAACTACCCTTAACTACCTCAGAGAGAAAAGAAAGAGTTTTAGAATCAGAAAGAGAAGGTCGCAAAGGTTTTCAAGACAAACTATTGAGCTCTCAATCAAAGGATGTCAACGCAGAATATGGATGAAAATGCGAGGTACTAGCATCCTAGAGGCGCACTATCATCTCGTATGAACTAGAGAATGAGAATATCACAAAAGACAACAAAATGACTTCTAATAATCCAATTTTTAAGAACTTTTAGAATGTGAGAAAATAGCAGAATATGATAAAACTGGAATAAAATAGAAATGATAAAGTGAGAGAAGGAAAGATAGAAATTGCTCACAAAAACCCAAGTAATGAAGCCTCCAACATGTGAATATCTTCAATACCTACATGCATAATATCTGGAGAAAATTTTGGGGCTGTCTAAGGGTTTTCCTCAGTAAAATCCCCATTTTTGGTGTTCCCACCTCCATGAACAAACAAATAGATTGAGAGAAATGAACAAAGGACTGATAAAAGCAATCCCCACTTGAAAAGAAGAACCCATATCATGAAATGTACATGCAATAGATAGGGGATGTGTGAAATCCCAGGATGCTCACAAGTAAAAGATAAGGGAGATATCAGCTACAAGGCTAAAGGAAGCCAAAGAGGGAGAGCAAGATAGTTGCAAGAGCCAAGGGTGTTGCAGAGGGTGTTGTGAGAACACAAGAGTTCTGTAAAATCTTGAGAGCTTGAGGTTGTTGTTGCAAGTTGTAAAGAGCTGTGTAAAAAAGATAGCAAGAGGAGAATGTCCAAGATAGAAGCCAAGAAGCACAAGAATAAGGCCAAAATGAGTTGAAAATATAGCTTTTAAAGAGGGAAAAGAAGCTTGAACATTGAAATTTCATGAGACACTAGCATGACATGAAGACATCCATGCAATGCACTAGTGTCCAGACACATCACACTACAAAACAATAGGAACAAGAAAAGAACAAGGTTTGATGCAAAGCTGACACTCGAGGGTAGTTGCTGAAAAGGGGTCTTGAGCATTTTGAGAGGGGAAAAGGCTGACATAGGGGCTAAAATGAGCCTACACAAATGCTAGGGGAGTGGACACTAAAGTAGACAAGAATGTATGTGAAATTGAAAGGGGTGCAATTTTATGACATTACATAAACAAGCCAAGATGCAGAATTTTAAGATTACATTTGAGAACTTATGAATGTATGAGGATGAAAACATTAAAAGCTACATATAGAGGGTAGATAAAGTGGTCATCTCCATCAGGGGTCTTTGTGGAAAAGTCAAAGAATCAAAAGTGGTAAAGAAAATTCTTAGAACCCTTCCTAAAGCTTACAGTCATAAAGTTTCTACTATTGAGGAATTTTTAAATCTAGATCAATATACTAGAGATAAATTTTATGGCTCTATAATTGCATTTGAAATAAGAGAGTTTGGTACAAATAATGGTGCAAAAGTTGAGACTTTTTTTAAGGCTAGAAAATTAGAGAAGATTTAAGAATCAAATTAGGAGGATCTTGATGCTGTGGAAGCTAACTTTGTGAGAAGGATGAAAAAGGGTACTGGTAAGTACAAAGGTAATTATCCTTTCAAATGTTTCAGTTGTGGAAAGATAGGGCACTATGCTTCAGGATGCCCAAACAAAGTTGTGAATGGAAAAACAAAGAGAATGGATGTAAGATGATTAAGAAAAGATATTATGTTAGAGAAGATGCAGGTATTTCTAATGATGAATTTGATTATGGAGATGATGTTGATGAATGCTTGCTCATGGCTTTAAAAGATGAATATGTTTCTGCTAACTTTGAGAGATGTGTGAAGGAAAGCTCTCCAAAGATAAGGGAAAATACTAAAGGTACTTTGGTATCTACCTTTCATGTTAGAGATGATAAGAACTATTGGATTATTGATAGTGGTTGCTCTAGCAATATGACTAGAGACAAGAGTAAGTTTGTTAAACTTGAAAATTATGATGGAGGACTTGCTAGATTTGGGAATGATTCAGGTGCTATGATATGTGGAATGGGTTCAATCAATTTTAATGGCAAGCATAATACTTATGATTTTTACTATGTTAATGATTTAAGGCATAACCTCTTAAGTGTTGGATAAATGTGTAGCAAATGATACAATCTTATGTTTCAAGATGATGGATGTGAGATCAAAAAAGGGTTTGGAATTGTGATTGTTGTTGGAAGAAGGATAGATGGAAATGTTTATCAGCTCAAGGGTATTGATGGTCATTATTTTTTGACTCAGATTAATGAAATTTGGCCATGGTACATGAGTATGCATCACATTAATTTTGATAATCTGGTAAGAATCAGTTTGGTTCAAGTAGTGAGAGATCCGACAAAGATTACAATCCCATCAATGTTGTCTATAAAGATTGTTATATTGGAAAGAAAACAAGAAGTTTCAAAGGAAAATAATAATCTACTACTGGATTGTTGGAGTTGGTACATATAGATCTGTGTGGTCTTACAAGAGTAATACCTCTTCAAGGTGACAAGTATTGCATACATTTGATTTATGATTATTCTAGAATGACATGGGCTACTTTTCTTAAAGAAAAATCTGAAGCCCTAGATAGGTTCAAAGCATTGAGAGTTATGGTTGAGAATGAAATGGACATTACAATCAAGTGTTTGAGGTCTATTATAGGTGGAGAATTCAACTCCAATGAATTTAACATGTTTTGTGAGAATAATGGCATAAAAGGCACTTGTTTGTCCCTAGGACTCGTCAGCAAAATGGAGTAGTTGAAAGGGAAAATGGAACTATTCAAGAAGCTGCAAGGACTATGATGAAATATGCTAACCTACTAGAAGTCTATTGGATAGAAGAAATTCATACTATTGTTTATATACTTAACAAACTTCAAGGAAAAGGAAACAACATAAAGAATCCCTATGAGTTGTATGGAAGGATCCCTGCTGTCAAGTACTTTAGAGTTTTTGGAAGAAAATGTTATATTAGAAGATGAAGAAAATTTGGGAAAATTTTATGTAAGGTCTAATGAAGGGATCTTCCTTGGATATTCTACTAAAAGAAAAGCCTATCGGTGCTACAACAAAAGACTAAGAAAGATTTTTGAGAGTGCAAGTGTCAAGGTTGATGAAGATTTTTAGAACTTAGTAGTGATAGATGGATATGAATTAGATGAGCCTATTTATAGAGAAAAAAAAAAAAGATAAGGAAAATGATGTGCAGATTGAAGAGGAAGAAGCTCCAAAAAAGAACCCTAGAACCCCTAAGTATGTGCAAAGGAATCATTTTGAAGAATAGATGGAGACAAAAGAAAAGGTGTATTGACAAGAAGGAAATTTTTTGAAGAAGAGATAAATTTGTGGTTACTTTCTAAAGATGAACCTAAAAAAACAATTTTGAGGCATACAAAGATGAACACTAGATAAAGGCTATGGAAGAAGAACTAATACATATTGAAAAGAATTAGACTTGGGAACTTTTCCTAAGACCTGCAAACAAAAAAAAATTGGAACTAAGTGGGTATTCAGAAATAAATTGAATGAAAATGGGGAAGTGGTAAGAAACAAGGCAAGACTTGTGTTCAAGGGCTACTCACAAGTTGAAGGAATAGATTTTGAGGAAACATTTTCTCTGGTGGAAAGAATTGATGCAGAGGTAAGGTGCTGATATCCCTTTCTATGTCAATACAGAGATTTCTACACAATCTCAGAGGTCAATCACTCAAGTTCCTCCATTTAACAACCTACACATCACTCTGCCCTTGTAGCACTCCAAAACCGGTTTAGGCCAATTTTTACTTAGTCTTGCCAAAACACTTGACAATTACAATATGGATTAAGATACCCTTTATTGGGTTACACAACATACATAAGAATCAATGGTCACTCTTTTGGGCCAACATGAACTTTCAACATGCCTACCTCAATCTAGGCTTCACAATTAGCCCTTTTTTCCAAAGGGACCCCTCTACAAACTGACTACCAACCCAAGATAGCTTGAAAAAGTCTTAGGGAAGGTATCCAAACTCTTGAGTTTCTAGGTTCTAAGACTCTAAAGGATCATCTTAACCTCCAATGCCAAAACCCTCTCTAAAGCCTAGAAACATAAGGTTTTAGGACACCCCTTATTGAAAATACATACTCCCAATCTCTCCAAACCACCCCAACTATTCAAAAATGTCTAAAATGGTCCCCTCAAGCTTTTCAATTCATAAGATTGACCACTCCTAACTTTTCTTGACCATACTCAAGACTGTCCTCATCAAATTACACACTCTTCCAATAGTTTCCACCCTCCAAGCACCCCAAATTCATGATAGTCATCTTCCTTGCACAAATGAAAGCACTAACATGTCTAATGGGCCTATCTAAGCCTATCCACTGAGTCACAGGTCTTCACAGTGGGTGGAAGGCTTAGATCATTATTTTAACTCCTCTCAAACCCTTGACTCGGGAAAATAGAGCAGTTCCTGAAGTTTGATTGCCCTGCACACAAAAAAATGATTCTAGACCCCCAAAGCAAATGCAAATGAATGTAATCACATGTATTTAGATGTATCCATAGTCTCAAGACATGAAAGTTTTGTACGGGCTTATACCAAGAAGAAAAGTTCAAGAAAAACACAAAAATTGCAAAGATCAGCATTTCCAATAGTTAAAAATCTTCTTCCAAATTGAATCATCATCCTTTTCTCGAGGGATTACATTGTATTTGAAATTTTTCAACATCCAAATGCCTCTTAGAACTGATAAACCACTTTAACCTCCTTTAGTTATACACTAAAATTGCAATTTTGCCAATATTGTTCCTGATCACCATCCCTTTACAACTTGATTTTAAAGATCCCTCTAAACTGACCTATGAAACTTTTAAATACAATTGCAAATGGTCATTGAGACCTTATTATAAGGAAAAACATGAGACCCAAACCTAGACTATATCCTATGCACCTGGATCATATTGCCAACATGGCATAAAAATGGACAACTTGTGACATTACATCTCATTTTAGCATATTTTGCAACTTCCTCGTTGCATATAATTTAAGAGTCATCAAATTCATTTGTTGAACCTTCAAGGTCCATCTCTCTATCTCTGCCAGGTATAGGTTCCCTTGCACCAAGAATGGAAGCTATCAAAAAAAAATTTAGCTTTTGTTGCACATAAGGACTTTAAGGTTTATCAAATTGATGTGAAGTGTGCTTTCTTGAACAAAGAATTGGAAGAAGTATACATGGAACAACTAAATGGATTCTAGTTACTAGACAAGCTGAATATGGTCTACAGATTGAAGAAGGCATTATATGGATTGAAGGAATCTCTTAGGTATTGGTATGCAAGGTTGGATAAGTATTTGATAAAAGGATTCAATAAAGGTACCACATATATTAATATTTACTTTAAAGTTAAAAAATATCAAATCTTGATTGTGGTTTTATATGTTGATGACATAATTTTTGGAGGTAATGAAGCTATGTGCAAGAAGTTTGCAGAAGAAATGCAAAATAATTTGAAATGTCTATGTTTAGGGGGATGAATTTCTTCCTCTAGCTAAAAATCAATCAAACAGACAAATGTATATTCATTTCACAATCAAAGTATGTCAAAGAAATGTTGAAGAATTTTGCAATGAAAGACTCTAAATCGATATGTACTCCTATGGTTGCTGGTTGCAAATTGAGAAAAAATAATGAATCTCTTAAGGCTGATAAGAGAAAGTACAAATCGATGATTGGTGGACTACTACATATAACTGCTCCTAGAATGGATATCATGCATGTAGTTTGTCTTGTGAATAGATTTCAAAAATATCCTAGAGAGTCACATGTTGCAGTAGTGAAGATGATATTTAGATACTTGAAGGGCACTCTGGATCATGGTTTATGGTATCCAATGGATACTAATTTCACTTTGAGTGCTTACATAGATGCGGATTGGGTTGGTTGTGTTGATAACAAAAAAAGTACAAGTGGTGGTGCATTCTTTCTTGGATGTAGATTGGTATCATGGCTAAGAAAGAAACACAATTTAGTATCTTTATCCACTATAGAGGTTGAGTACCTTGCAACAATATCGTGGTACACACAGGTGTTATGGATGAGGTAAACATTGAAGGATATTAGAGTTTTATATGATGAACCAATTTCTATCTTCTATGAAAATACAAGTGCAATCAATATCTCAAAGAACCTGGTAATGAATTAAAGAACAAAGCATATTTCAATCAGATATCACTTTTTGAGAGAGAAGGTTGTGGAGAATGAAGCAAAGATTGAATACGTTCCTACAAAGGATCAAATTTTTGATATATTCACTAAGGCTCTTCCTAAGGATACTTTTGAGTATCTCTAGAAGAAGTTGGGGTCATTGTCCCTCCTTTATTGAACTATATGCATAAGGAGATGCATTAATCTAGTGGATGTCAAGATTCATTCTTATAATGGACTGATGGCAGTGGCCACCTCTCAAGGGAAGTAGGTAGTAGCATTGATGGTTGTTGCAATCATAAGGGTGTGTGTTGTCACTGTGTAGTTTTTGTTGATTTGGTGTAGTTTGGTGTGTTCTCCTAAGGGGGAGTATATAGAGAAGTAAATGAAAGAAGTTACAGAGTAGTACTAAATAGGTCGATCAATGTCAAAGGGAGAGAATAAACAATGCAAATATTTAGGTCGTTTTCCATTGATTTCAAAGGGGAGAGAAATTCATGTGAAAAAGAATAAGTTATCAGGAGAGAAAGACATGTGAAAAGACAAGATACAAAGGGGGGAGAGAAAAATAAGCTATTTGAGTAAGGGGGAGAAGTAATGTGAAGAGATGTAGTATGTTGGTATTTAGATTTGTTGTGTCTTTGATGGTTTTTTCACATCATATGTTGCCATCAATGAAAAAGGTGGAGATTGTTGCAAGTAGGAGTACTTAGTGTTGTCACTGATGTCAGAAAGACCATGTTTCTATTGATGTCTATTGTTGGGTGAGATTGTTTCAAGAGCATAAACAGTTGATGTTATCCATGCTTTGATTGGTTGCATTATGTTTTCATTAGTAAAGCTACTGGTGTCAACTTCTAGTGTTGCTCTGATAAGCTTATGTCTATGGATATGTGGTTGAGTTGCTTGGTTGTAGTTGATTCAGTTGTGTTGGGTAAGTGTTGAAGATAATGAGGATGTGTATTTGGTTCTTGGATTCCAAGTTCTTTTGATAAAATTTGATTAAAAAATGAAATAGTGTGTTGCAATGGTGTTATGTGTTGCAAAGATGTGCTCTAGTTTTTCTCCACATTTCTTCTATATTTTTAGATCTTCTTGTGCATTTCAAATATGTTGCTAGGAGATGTTTAGAGGTGTTATATCTAGGATTTGGTGTATTGGATCATTGTATAAAAGAAGTTGTGTTCACCAGTGTGTAAACTATGTATTGCAGAGGTGCCTAGTAGAAAAAAAATTTCTCCTCATTTCTCTACAGTCATGTTTCAAGCCTTGTAGATTTGAAGGAGTGTTGATAGTGTTGGTATCTTTTTTTAGTTGAGGTGGTTTGAGTTTTTGTTCTTTGAAAGTTAGTTTCTCAATTAACAGTGTATGGTAGAGTTGTCTGAGTGTACTGGGTGTGTACATTCTTTAGGTAGAAGTAATTGCAAAGGGGTTTGTTGGATTTTAGGGTGTTTGTGGAAAATTCTAGATCATTTTCAAGAATGGTGTGTGGTTCACAAGTTGTACTTGGATTTAAGGAAGTATGTATGTAAAGTTTAATGGTGTTTACATGGGTAATGACTGACCTAGTGTTTACACTAATTGTGGTGGATAATTATTGTTTATAGAAGTATGTGGTTGAGTGGTGCTATATATTTGGGTCCCAGATAAGGTGTGACATGGTCTACTTTCACTTGTATCCATCACAGTAGTGTTTTGGCGTCGAATTAATTTGAATTTGCATGGTTTATGTGCATATCCAACCTTGGAGAAGGGTCTCAAGGTTGAGGATGGTATAAATAAGAGTTGAGTTGTTGAGGGATGATGAAATAAACAAGAGAGATTCAAATAATGTAAAGTTTAGATTGTTAGAGTGCAAAATTGAGAAGTATAGTGTGAGCTTTCAGGTGTTATATTATTGGATGTAGTGAGAAAAATGTTTCTACAATTCTTCAATAAGGTTGTGAAGACGTTGGTGACATTATGGTGGATTCTCTGTTGCATTGGGATGGATTTCTTTGTGTAATAGTTCTTCTCTATCTTCTTTTCTATATTGTTGGGAATTTATGCCTCAACGTTCTGGCTTGTTCCCCTTCAGAGTTGTCATTTTCCTTCATGTTTCGTGCCTTTACCACAGCGACTTTGACTGGTTTTGGTGGTTACCGCCATACCGCAAGTGGTGGGTCAACTCACCGTGGTAACGCGGTGAGACTGCCAGCAGTGGCTTTGGCGATTACCGCCATACCGCAGGTGATGGGTCAACTCACCACGGTAACACGGTGAGACCACTAGCAGTGGCTTTGGCGGTGGGTCAAATCACCGCGGTAACGTGGTGAGACTGCCAGCGGTGGCTTTGGCGGTTACCACCATACCGCAGGTGGTGGGTCCACTCACCACGGTAGTGTGCTAGGACCACCTGCAGTTGGGTTTGGTGGTTACCACCATACTGCGGCCAGTCAAGTGACTGACTGTGGTGGCCATGGTAAGACCGCCCGTAGTCAGCCAAGATGGCTTATCACCATACCACGAGGCATGTTGGTCTAGGCTGCGGTAATGCGGTATGAGCTCGGATGAGCTCGAGGCAGAGTTTGACCGAGTTGGACTTGGTGTCAGAGCAACAAGCAAATGAAAGGGTGACACGTGGTAGGTTAGCAGCATCTGGTTGGCCAAAGATAATGAAAGGACAGAGCTCGGTGGTGACTTGGGCCAGAGCTCGAAGGAGCTCGGATGGCTTACCGCCATACCATGAGGCAAAATAGTCAGGGCAATGGTAGTGCGGTAAATGGTGGAGTGAGCTCGGGCGAGGTCACCACCATACCGCGAGAGGTATTTTTGAGCTTGGCGATAACGTGGTAGGAGCTCGGATGAGCTTAGAGCTCGGTTGACCGAGTTGGACCAGTTTAACTGACTGTCAAAGGTGCGACTACAAATCAGATGGCAACATGTGGAAGTTCTTTGAGATCCCATTGGCTGATGAGTTATTTCCTGATTGCAATAGAGTTGTATTATTAAAGGAAGTTTGACGGACGTGTCTAGGCCGTGTTAATGATTGTGTGGCTCGATGCAGCTGTATAAGTGATGCACATTATCAGTGAAGTATGGGTGCTTACAGGTAGGATAGTTATTATCCTTGATGACCATTGCAGGTAGGGATGGGCTAAACAGGTATGCACACAGTGTAAGATTATAAATAATCTTGTGTGCAGTTCGAGACAGAGGATGAGCGATATTAGAGAGAGGCTGAGAGTGTTTGAGTTGTTCAATATTGAACACTTTGACTCTCAGATCTAATAAGATGTGAACCTGTGAGGCCAAGTGGCTGGGCTGGCCATGAGGCTGGCTATGATAGTCATTTGAGAGGATTTGAAGGGAATCTACATAGTATGTCATGAGGACATTGTAACTGTGTGAGATTCTGGTTTGTGTTACCAGTATTCTTTCTCTAGATGAACAAGATGTAATATCCTAAAGAGCATAGCTCTGGTTTTATATTGTAACCATTTTAGTTACTGAATAATACAAGTGAGCTGAATGTTTTGGAGGTGTGGTTTTTTACCTGAAAAAGGTTTTCCCCACATATATCTGTGTGTTCATAGTTTTGTCTTTCATGGTTATCTCTTTGTGTTGAATCTGTTATTTTTTGTTTACATCCACTTCTCTCAGAGGATCAATGGGGGATCAACTATACCTATTTCCACTTTATGGCATGGTTGGTTATGTCTTTGTTGTGATTTTGGATTGAAATCACTAGGGCACTACTGTCTTAGATGCATATCTTGATGACAGACTGAATCCGTATCCCCAACAAGTGGTATCAGAGCTAGTAGCTTGTTGTTCGTGATACCAACAAGTGGTATCAGAGCATGTTTGAAGGAGGTCGAGGCTTGATGATACCAACCAGTGGTATCAGAGCATTCTCTTGGTTGCTGAAGTTTTGGGTATTTCTCCTATGAAGATTTCTTAGCCTGGCAAGCTCGAGGAAGTCCGAAGAAATTGGTTGGTGATTGATTCTTTGATGAGTGGAAGTGTGTGCTTCATTGATTCAACACACAGTTTTGAAAGATGTTGGAGATGACTAGAGTTGGTCATGTTGTGGCAACATGGTCTGAGGCTCCTGGCTTGCAGCAAATGTTCCCAGTGCAAAGGGTGTGAGATATGCTTGTGGTTGTGTTGTAGCAAAGCATGGTGCTCATACTAGGTGTCTGTGTGAGAGGCTCCCTGGCAGTATGGAGTTGCTTGTGTTGTTGCTCAACCATGAAGTTGGTGTGCTTGTGCTAGGTATTTTGACTTAGCACTGAAGGCATTATCTCTGCAGCTCTGATTGCATGGAGGCTGTGAAGTGACCTTGGTGGTTTGCAACTTCTGGATAGCCTGGCTCTCCTATTTGCTAGTGCATGAGTGATGGCATTGGCACTGGTCTGAAATGGACTTGTTGTTCCTGTGCTCCTGTTTCTTGCACTTGCATGGTTCAAATTCATGTCATTGGCTTTGGAGGTTTTGTGTACATTTTCCTAAAAATTCTATGACGCATTTTCATGTTTCTTTTCATTGTTCTGGTTAACCGTGATGGTTGTGTACAGACTCCTGAGTCATCCAGATGAGCAATGAATATGGAGATGCGTGGGTGTTTTGGAAACATTGCGGTTTTGCAAGTTTTGCATGGTCAAGAAAAACTTGCATTGTGTGGAGCTGTTTTCTGCTATTTTCTAGATCCTAGCTTCTGGGGTGTGACTAGATGATATAGCTGCAGTTCAACATGGTTTGAGGAGGTGTGATGTCTTCTCTACATGGGAGTGTTGGTATAAGTTTCTCTTTCAGCATTCTTCTAGTATGATTGTTGGTTTCCTAGACTATGGTGCTTGAGTTGTGGACATGCCTGGCAAATCAGATCTATTGCTGATCTAGTGTTTGAGTCATGCTTGTCTACATTGCTTATTCTCTTTGATTATCTCAGCTTTGCAGTTTCCAGTGCAATGATAGATTTGCAGGGTTTACATTTGGTTGCATCCATGAGTTGTGCAATGTTTTTGGTTGTCCTTAGCTACATGTTTGCTATGGGACAAGTCGAAAGTGGACTATCTATATCCACGAGGTTGTAACTGTGTGGTGCAGATCTGTTAGCTGACCTTGTCTTTGGTCACTTGTGCATTGGCGTGGCTATTTTGAGATGAGAGGAGGAATGGCGTTTGAGTACATGAATAGTCAGTGATGGGGCCCTAAAGCATGAGAATCATGATGTCATGGAGAGCTGGATACACTGGCATAGTGTAAGCTTTTGACAGTGATGGGGTGGTCAGACATGGTTCTTGGAAATCTCGGTGTCACATTGTAGTGGGAGCTTTAATAGTGACTGGTGATCTTCTTTGGTGTTGCAGAATTCACATCTGCATGTTCACTATTTGAAGATGTGCAACATCTTGGAGCCATGAAGGACCTTGGTAGTCTTTGGTTGAGATGTTGGTGGTGCTTGATAGGTGATGTTGGTTTAGATTTTGTTTGCTTTATGTCATGTATACTCTTGCTTGTGCATTAGAGTTTTGGCATGTTTCTTTACTCTTGAAGACCATGGAAATTTCACTTGAATCATGGTATCTCCTAAGGGGGATGTGTAGATCATGGTGGCATGTTAAGTTCCTAGTTCAGCTAGTTTGGAGCTTTGATAGTGGTCTGGTGGGTTCTCTTTGCTTTGAGTACCTTGGTCATATGCTGGAGGACTTCATGTTCATTGCAGTAATATAGATTGGAGTTAGCATGAGATGATAGTTGTTGGTGCTCATGGATGCATGGAGAATAAGGTGAGGCTGGAATTCTTTTCAGAATGTTGTTATAGCTGAAAGTCTGAGAAGCCTGCACCTTGGTTGAATGTGAATTCAACAGAGACCTTGAAGGAGAATACTCTTGGGTAAGTCACGGTGACCTGTATATCTTGGATGAGCATGTTTTCTTTTCTCCTTGGTCTGCTCGGTAGTGGTGTCACTTTCAAAGGTATTTTCCCATTATAGCTTTCAGATATGTGATATGCTTTATCTTTCATGGATATGAATCTTGAGTTGTTTTTAAAATTCTAGAGGATTCATAATGGAAGGTGGACAACATAGTGTATCTCCTTGTTCTTTTGAGGATTGATAGGAGATGGTTATATGGTTGGGTCTGATCTTCTTTGAGATGCTTACATTCTGTTGGATGTTGTTAAGGTTTTCCCTTTGGGATGTGAAGAAGATCATTCTTGTCATAGCTTGCATTTAGAAATGTGTGTAGAAGGTGGCTACATGGTTTGATTTGTTGTTTCTCTCGAATCTAGTCTTGTTCTTCCTATATGTTTTTGACTTTAGATGTGGGTTGCCTTTGTGGTGCCGAGTTGGTCCTTGTTTGTGATCATGTGTTGTCACTTGGGTGATGACATGAAGGTTCTTGTGTTTCCTTCTTCATTCTCATATGGATCTTGGAAGAAATGTTGAAGACAGTTGAGAGAAACGTTTCTTGCAGCAAGTTGTTACAGGTGTTGCAGATCAGTGTGGATGTTCCTTGGAACTACATGGTTACATTTCTTTGTGTAGGGTTCGGTGGAATTGGGATTCCTGAATCATGTGTGATGGTGCTTTGGTTGCATTCATCTGGACAGTACCCTTGTAGTGGGAGTACCTGGATGTGTTTGGTCTTTTGACTGGTTGACATAGGGTGCTTGTTTGCTATTGAGATGGGTGGTTTTATGTTGGCATGATTCTGCTACTGGTGGTCATACCTTTGAGGTATGGGTGGTTGGATGTTTCAGCACAAGCTGTGGGTGCTGGTTTTCAATTGTGTGGTTTGATCAGTTGGATGAGGGCATTCAGTTTTATGGTTGTTGTTTTAGCTGGTTGGTTTCTTGTTCTAGAGATGGTCTGTTGTTCAGTGCTCACGCTGGTGCTTTGTTGTTTTTTTCTTTTGTTGCCTTTGTCTCCTGGAGGATCATTTTATTTCATTCCCGAGATTGGTGCATATACACCTTGGCATGTTCCTGTGTTTGGAGTTGGTGCCTAAGATGGTGGAAATTTTTTGAATGTCATTGTAGGGGTCTTGGTTACAACGTCAAAGCATTGTTTTGGTCCTTGTTCGGATGTTTGGAGGAAGCCTGAAAGTCTTCGGCAAGTGGGAGATTGTTGGAAATTTATGCCTCAACATTCTGGCTTGTTTTTCCTTTAGAATTGGCGTTTTCCTTCATGTTTCATGCCTTTACCATGGCGGATTTGACTGGTTTTGGTGATTACCTCCATACCACAGGCAGTGGGTCAACTCACCGCGGTAACAAGGTGAGACCGCTAGTGGTGGCTTTGACGGTTATTGCCATACTGCAGGTGGTGGGTCAAATCACCATGGTAATGCGGTGAGACCGCTAGTGGTGGCTTTGGCGGTTACCGCCATATCGCAAGCGGTGGGTCAGCTCATCGCGGTAACACGATCAGACCGCCAGCGGTGGCTTTGGCAGTTACCACCATACTGCAAGTGGTGGGTCCACTCACCGTGGTAGCATAGTGGGACAACCTATTGTTGGGTTTGGCGGTTACTGCCATACCATGGTGGCTACGATAAGACCGCTCGCGGTCAGCCAAGATGGCTTACCACCATACCACGAGGCGTGCTAGTCTGGGCTATGGTAGTGTGATATGAGCTCAGATGAGATTGGGGTAGAGTTTGACCGAGTTGGACTCGGTTTCAGAGCAGTAGGCGAATGACAAGGCGACACATGGCAGGTTGGCAACATCTGGTTGGCCAAAGATAATGAAAGGATAGAGCTCGGTGGTGACTTGGGCCAAAGCTCAAAGGAGCTTGGATGGTTTACCACCATACTATGAGGTGAAACGGTCAGGGCAGTGGTAGTGCGGTATATGGCGGAGTGAGCTCGAGCGAGCTCACCGCCATACCGTGGCAGGTATTTCTAAGCTCGACGGTAATGCGGTAGGAGCTCGGATGAGCTCGAAACTCAGTTGACCGAGTTGGACCGGTTTGACTGACTGTCAGAGGTGCAACTGCAAATGAGATGGAAACACATGGAAGTTCTTTGAGATCCCATTGGCCAATGAGTTATTTCTTGATTGCAATAGAGTTGTATTATTAATGGAAGGTTGATAGATGCGTCTGGGTCGTGTTAATGATTATGTGGCTCGATGAAGCTATATAAGAGATGCACATTATCAGTGAAGTATGGGTGCTTGTAGGTAGGATAGTTATTATCCTTGATGACCATTGCAGGCAAGGATGGGTTGAATAGGTATGCACATGGTGTAAGATTATAAATAATCTTGTGTGCAGTTCGGGACAGAGGATGAGCGATATCAGAGAGAGGCTGAGAGTCTTCGAGTTGTTCAACAGTGAACACTTTGACTCTTAGATCTGATAAGATATGAACCTGTGAGGCCAAGTGGCTAGGTTGGCATAAGGCTGGCTGTGATAGTCATTTGAGAGGAGTTGAAGGGAATCTACACAGTATGTCATGAGGACATTGTAACTGTGTGAGATTCTGGTTTGTGTTGCCAGTATTCTTTCTCCAGATGAACAAGATGTAATATCTTGAAGAGCATAGCTCTAGTATTCTATTGTAACCATTTTAGTTACTGAATAATACAAGTGAGCTGAATATTTTGGAGGTGGGGTTTTTTACTTGAAAAAGGTTTTCCCCACATATATCTGTGTGTTCATAGTTTTGTCTTTCATGGTTATCTCTTTGTGTTGAATCTATTATTTTTTGTTTGCATCCACTTGTCTCAGAGGATCAATGGGGGATCAACTATGCCTATTTCCACTTTATGGCATGGTTGGTTGCGTCTTTGTTGTGAGTTTGGATTGAAATCACTAAGGCACTGTTGTCTTAGATGCATATCTTGATGACAGGCCAAATCCGTATCCCCAACATTCTGGTAGTGAGCCTTGTGGCCACGAGCCTTACTTTCTTTAGGCAGTGAGCCCTATTGTATTCTATGTTGTTATTACTTATATTATGAGGTAATCCTCACTGTTGTTTTCCCTTCTTTGGTTTTCCACATAAATCTAGTGTTCTCTTGTGTATGGTGTTAAGTTGTTTCAGTTTCTATTATTTTCTCTTCATGCTAGCTCATCATAACATATTAAGGGTTTATTGAATGAATCTAGATCTAAATTTTAATGATGGTTTTGAAGTTTTAAGGTACAAATGATTCATTCCCCCTATCATTTGTCTTGTGAATTCAATAGGTGGTACCTAGATTAATTTTCGCCAATCATCCAGTTACTCATCATATCTTTCTCATTAGCCATCCAATCAATTGTCATAATTTGATAACCTCACATTATCTTATTACTCTACCAAATAACCCATACAAAACATGTTTACAAGGGTTCAAACTCCTTTTTTGGTGGGAGGAACTTTATATTAACATGAGACAAGTTTTCTAGTTAAATATGGACTTGTAAGTCCACTTAGGAAAATCCTATCAACGAAATATGTTATATTTTGAAGAAATATATTTTTAAAGTAAATTTATACTAGACTAATGATTATTTAGATTTATAGCTCATGACATAGTGCAATGGTTAAATCATAGAATTTTTGTTATAGCCACTAAATTTCAAACCTCTACTTGGACATTGTGATCATAAGCATTTTTCCAAATCACTAATTTATTATGCTCATAGGTTTAAACCTTCGCATTGAAGGTTTACCTCATTTGTGGTTTCACCTAGCTTAGTTCAAGCTAAAAGAATCATGTTTTATTGATAAAAAATTAATAAATAAAAATGATCACTTAGTTTTTAAACAAATGCCTTAAATAAGGGATATTATAGTATTGTAATTGTACTTATTAAATAGGTTTATAATATAAAGTTAAATTTTTATTCATAATATAATCTATATAAATAAAATCTCTAGGAATTTTATTTATTTATTTGATTATTATATTAAATAATTTAAAATACTAATTTTTATGTCTTACTAATCTATAATATATAACACCACCTTAATGTATATGCTTTTTTTAAAATTTAACATATCTATCTCTACTAAGCAATTTTCATTCTATACATAATATATAATTTCATATGATAATAATAAATATATACATTTTTGGGTTCATCCCATAGTGTGATGGTTAAGTGGTGGCATCATCGTTGTGGCCACCAAGGTTCAAGTCTCCACTAGACTATTATGGTCATAGGCATTCAGCCTTCATTGATCCAATATACTCACAGGCTTGAACTGCAATGTTATCCCCAATTTGTGGCCTCTCTGGTTCATAACTCTAATATAAAAAAAACACTTACGAATAAAAAAATAAATAATTATACACATTTTCATTCCCAACCAATTGTTTGATGTAAGGGTGATGAATTTGAATGTTTCAATAACCTAATTCTAGAATTTTGGAGACTCCTTGGGGTATGTGCATATAAAGATATAAGGATACAAGTGGCCAAAAATTATTTTGAAGAAAAATGATATAATTTGAGTGTATTATAATGTGCTACATTATAACTTAACATAGACCAAAATTCTTGAGCCATAACATAGTGCTTTATAGCATGTTCATGTTCATGTTCATTTTTTTCCTTCAAAACACATAATTCTCTCTTTTTCAAATTTAAAATGCACACATATTATAATGTGTGTGAATTATAATGTGCTATTATTATAGCTCAACATGGCCCAAAAATATTGAGCCATAACATGAGTACATTATAACATGTTCATGTTATGTTTTCCTTCAAAAAACACAATGCTCTCTTTTTTAAATTTATAATACACACATATTATAATTTGCATACATTGTCAATTGCATGCATTTCATTTAAATTTTATTTGGAATCCCACCCCTACACTTGGATCTAGATTGAATGTCTAAGACAAATGGTTCGACCTTTATGTAAGGTTCCCAAAGATATGTTTTGCATAAAACATAAAAATAAACAAATTTTTAGTATTCTCTTCATCAATTTTACACCTTTTAAGAAATTATTATTGTTGACACTTTGTGAAACCGTTTTTTCCATTTCTAATAACCAATCTGAGAGATTTTTTTGTGGGATGATTTTTTTCCTTTACCTATGCATTTCCCTTCATGGTTATCAAAATTTGACAAAAATGTATCTAAGTCCAAGGTTTTAAATAATATCTCTCTCTAAAAAACCTTTTTGGCAAGTTCTCAAGTTCGTGAACTTGCTAATAGACCAAAATACACTTAGCTTGATTTGTGAGTTTGATTTGTTCTCTTTCTTTCCTTTTTTGGCTCTTTTTTGGTTCACTAACTGTTTGGTTAACTGAAATGGATTTCATTGAAAATGGATTTTTTCAATGAAGGATTTTGTTGAAAGGAGGGGTTCTCTAAGTTCTTTTTGTTTCAATGAAGTTTTAATTTTACAAAATCTTTGGTTCACTAAAAATGGGTTTCACTAATGAAGGATGTTCATCAAAAAAGGAACCAAATCTTTTCCTTGTGAAAAAGAAATTGAATATTTTATTTTAGGTTATGCATCAAGGGAACCAACCCTCTTTGGAAATTCATCATAACCTACAAGAAACCTATAGGCCTTTGGATGTTTCCATGCTTTTCAACTGGGGAGAGAGTCTTAGAAATATCAATCTCTCTAGGGTGCACTCTATTGAAAACAAGGTGGAACTAAGTTGCAATATTAACTTATGTATTTGAATTCAAATTTAAAATAATATTACCAAATTTGATTAAATGTATGTGATTGCACATTCACAATAATAGAAAAATCAGAAAAAAAAAATATACCAAATTTACGTGGAGAAACCCTTCCAAGAAAAAACTCCACATGAGAAAAGAGGAAAAGTATATTATTTATCTTCACAAGAGAGATACACCAAAATACACTTCCTTTCTAATATCCTACAACTTGGATTCTTCCATATACCTACAAATATCACAAGATGATACTACGATCTCAAGATACTCTAGTGACTATTCATCTTCTAGATGGATAACCAATGGACGCCTGTTTCCCTCCAAAATTGGAACCCCACTCAAGAACTTTCACATTCCTAATGTGAACACTTAAGAGGGATAATTTTGTCCTCTATTGATATGTAACATCTACCAACATTAAATTTCATCTTGAAAATATAATTATAGAATGCCAATATTAAATACATTTCTCATGTCCCTTAGGACACTTTCCAAGAAACATGGAGACATAAAATGACATAGGTTTGCAAGCTACAAATTTTACCTAACCTAACGTACTCAACATTGACAAAAAATTTTAGAATTCCCTATGGGACTAATTTCATGAGTTATATATCACTCATTGAGGATTTGGTGTGTTCTTCAATGCATCTTGTCTTTCAAGGTAGTTATTCAAGCACCTGACGACTCTAACATCAAATTTTGGTGACTCTGCTAGTATGTACCCGATTCTTTGGATTGAGTAGACATATTTTCTTTGTTTTGAGCATTTTTTGAGTTTTCTATATCCCTTTTTCTTAAACATGTCAAGATACTATGGAAATCTTTCTTCTCTACTCATTTCATGAAAATACGAGATTTTTGCCTCCCCATCAATAATATCAAACTAAGAATCCTCCTAGTTTCATCCCAAACAACCGTGCATTAGTAGGTTATGAGCACTTCCCCAATGCTTGCCTTCCACCAACCCTTTCTCAACCTTTTTGGTAGCCTAACTGGATTGATTTGATTAATATAAAGTAGGAAGGGACCAAACCGATTACAAAACAACCATTAAAGAAAAATAGAGGCATCTCACAAGAAATGAGACAATCAGAAGTAAAAGAGAGAAGAATAAAGAAATAGAAAACCAACAATTGAAAGCATAACATATAGGACCAATAGAAGACTAGTAGTCTAAGAACAAATATAGATCACCAAGGAGATTTAGGCCTTTTATATCCTTCTACTTAGTGAGGAACTACAACTTTTCCTCAAAAGAGAGGGAATTTGGAATCTTTTTACCAGTTTTATCTAGGGAATTAGGTAGAGCTTTATCTACATATTTCATTTTTTTGGAGAAAGAAGGAGGAGCTTCAAGAGCTTCACCCCTTTCTCTCTTTTCATGATAGTTCTTGAGCTCTTATTGAAACACCTAGATGGTGAATAAAGTGGTCTTTATAGTTTATTTACTATATTCAATAAGATCCTATAGGTTGCATATAATTTTATCTTGGTTTCTTTGGAGACTAGAAACCTTAATTATCAAACTCTTACAATCATCCAAAGACCCGATAGCTTCTTTTAAGTCCTCAACATATTTTATAGCTCATCCCATCTATTAAAAGTTTCAGCCATTCCCTTCAATAACTCCCAATAGTCCACATCAAACTCCTATTAGGAAATAATGTATAATACCCACATTGCTTTAATCTATTTCCTACATAACCTCATGGGAGAAAAGCATGCACACAAGCTTACAAAATAACCATAATGTATATATCAAATAGACAAGACATAAGATAACACAAGATATACCCTAGGAAAGCCTTGAAGAGGGAAAACCCAACCTCCAAAAGAATCCATACACCGTCTATTATTCAACATATAAACAATACACATACAGAGTTACCATGAATTAATATGAATCATCAAGCCTCTCCAATTCATCCTTCATGTGTCCAAGCATGAATCCACACATCACATGCCTTATAACCAAGTATAGATACACGCTCACACAAATACAACCAAGTAGTAATATAAAATCATGTACCAAAAAATCATGTTTCTCAAAAAATCATGTGGTAATTTAATGTTTGCTTTAATAGATACAATCTCACACAAATATAACCAAGTGGTAATATAAAATCATGTACCACAAAACCATTAACCCCAAATTTAATATTGGGTATTGAGTTTTCACTATATTAAATTATTTCCCCAATATTAAATTATTATACTATGTCTCTCACACATTAAATAATAAACCAATATTACAATATAAATTTACAAGTGGTCCCAAATAATTATCTAATGTAGCTAAACACACCTCCTAGGTGCACCAAAACTAAATAATTATTTAGTTGCAACATTATAATATTAAATTTTATGCAATGGTGTACAACACCATATCCTAACATTCTCGCACTTGTTGTATACATTGCATAAGGTTCAATCAATGAAACACATCATCATAGGCATACATGAAGCCACATGAATCTCTAACATGCTATTGTGCTCCATTAAGATACTTGCAATAAAACCAAAGTGACCACCTTCTCAAGCAAGAACGCATCCCATCCTCTAACATGCCACCTATGGAAGAAAAGGAACATGCCAAGGTGAAGATGCACCAATACAAAGAACACAAGCATAAAATCCAAGTGATAACAAAGGATCCAAGATACTGCCAAAGGTAAAAAAACACACAATTGGAAATAGCATCCACAACACATGCTAATACATCCAAACATCCATAACTCCTAGGTATAAACAAAATTAGTAAACTCATGCCAATGCATGTCCAACCCATAAACCACAATCAAGCTCCATGTATCAAACTTGTCAATGAAGACCAAACATATCTAGGAACTCCCACTGTATGGGTAATGTTGAATCTGAAAATGGTCAAGGCATGCCAATTCCACCAATCAATACTATACTAAGGTGTGATAAATTATCAAAACATGAAGTGCCAAGGGAAAACATAATGATCCACATATGCAACACCAAGTAGTTGCATACTCTCTCACAACATGTCAACACAATTCTCCCAAATCATATGAACATGAACCTCTAGGAAGGAACCATAGAATGAAGAAAAAAAACATGTAAACCATAAATTTCCTTCTACTAACACCTCAAAGTGGTATGTTGTGTCAAATGTGATCTCCTTACAACCCCAAAGGGAAAGCCTCAATAACACCCAAAATGTTTAATCTCTTAGATCAAACAAACATATGAATCATTTCTAATGCCAATCATGGCTATAAGCCTCTCTAACCAAGGAAATAAAACTAAAAGTATCCATTCTAAAATTAGGAAATCAGCCCAATGAACATATCCTAAACTTCTCATCAATGGAAGATAACATAAAATAAAATAAGATAGATTGGACGAGGATAAGTTGGATTGGATGGGGGATTTATTAAATCTCAAATTTTGGATTTGGTTAAGCTCAAATTTGGGATAAAATGGTGATTTGAGAGGTGGATTATGATGTGGTTGATGTAAGATTAGAGGATGAGGTTTTCTTATATTTGGACAAGGATTAGGGTTTGGATGAGGATATAAATTGGGATGAAGGATTAGAATTGGATTGTGGATTAGAAGAATAAGACTTAAGGATGAAGATGGAGGATGAGGTTAGGGATGGTTAGGGATGATATTAGATTTGATGTGGTTTATTAGGGGTGAGATTAGAGATTATGAGGGTGATTAGATATTTGATTAGGGTTGATGAGGGTGATTAGGGATGATGAGGATGAATAGGGATGGTATTAGGGTTGATAAGGGTGATTATGGATGAGATTAGGGATGATTAGGGTGATTATGGATGGGATTAATCATGATGAGGGTGATTAGCGTGATTATAGATGTGATTAGGGATGATGAAGGTGATTAGGGATGATGAGGGTAATTAGCGATGGTATTAGGATTGATGAGAGTGATTAGGGATGCAATTAGGGAGGACGAGGGTGTTTAGGGATGATGCAAGTGATTAGGGATGAGATATTATGATGGTTAAGGATTATTAACAAAAAATAGTTGGTAGACCAAAGGGGTTTAGAACACATACCCCAATGATAGTTGGTGTGGGGGGATGGTTGAAATCCTTTGTGTATAAGGGTCTAGGGGTGAAGCCCTTAGATATTTTTTCTAGGTAAGCTAAATAAATAGTTTGAAAAGGTGTAGAGGCACTAAAGGCTTGTAAAGGAATTAAATGCTAACCATAGGTACTAAAAGGCTTTTAGAGGTACTAAAGTATGATCATAGGCACTAAAAGGCCTACAGAGGAATTAAAGCTTTAATATAGGCACTAAAAGGCCTATAGAGGCACTAAAGGCTTATCATAGGAGCTAATAGGCCTATAGAGGTGCTCAAGGAGACTCTAGTTGTTTTTTCAAAATGGATGATTGATTTAGGAGAGTATTAAAGTGATTATAGATATTTAGGGATGTTTAAGGTTGTTTAGGGATGTTTAGTGATGGTTTAGGGATGGTTAGGGATGGTTAGAGATGGTTTGGGATGGTTTAGGGATGATTTTTAGGTATAGTTGTGTTTTTGGATTTTGGCAAGAAATTTCACATCAAAAAATATGTCTAACTTGAATTTTGTAGGGTAATAAGGCTATTTGTAGAAATAAATTTTTGAGTGGCTTATCATTGGTATAATACATGAAAGACATGCCAAATGCTTGATCACAATCCTAAATTATTTAAAGGGTGTAAAATTAGTGTGGTACCACCAACCAAAGGCTAATCCCTTCAAATGAATGGGTAACTAGGGTATGAAAAGGTCATCTACCACCATTACACCACTTACCTTAGGACAAGGTAGGAAGAGACATTGTCAACAAGGGTTCACTTTATCCCACACCTATTAATGATAGCCATTATCATGAAATATTCATTTTATTTTTGCACTTCCAAAGGAGGTATCTCACTTTGGTGAAAAATAGTGTCTATATTAACTAAATTCATTCCTTGAATTAGGGCTTCTAAAAAAAATTTATTTTCACTAGGAGGGACCACAACTTGTTGAAAAGTTGTTTGGAGCATACTATGGTAGTTAGGTGAGGCTTGAATTAGATCCCATAAGGATATCTTAGCAAGAGAATTTTTAATTTTTTCAATATGATCATACTCATTTCCATTATGCAAAGGAAAATGAGGAGCACTAGGAAAAATAGGTTGAGGAAATGGTAATGAAGTGGGAGTGGTTTATGGTTGCCTATTGTTCCTTTTATTGTATGTGTGAGAAATGATATTGTAACTCTATTTCTTTGAAACATTGTTACTACAAACTTTCCTTGTAAAGTTCAAGATAGCTCTTGGTGGTAATGGTTGCTTTTTAGGTGGTTCTATGATAAGAACAAGTTTATTTTAATTTTTTTTTTTTTATGAGGGTGGGTAAATGGTAATAAGTGGCTTTGGAGATGACTTGGGAGGTCCAATAATTAGAGGACTTGTAGGAGGACTCAAGGGATATCTAATGTTCATAAATTCAAAATATTTATCCTCAGTGTGATGATATTCTAGTAAGGGGAAGTCTAATGTCACCTTATCATCTTCATCTAAGAAAGTCACATTACTATTTTGTGAAAGACATTGATCAATGTTATCATCCTCTCACACCATGATATACTCCCTAGTAGGAGAGTTTATAGGAGAGAAGAAAACAAGATGTTCATCACATTCCATGGCTGGATCTTGTAAGATATCTTCATTACAAGTAGGGGAGGCCTCTAGAGAAGAGTAACTATAATTATTTTTTACCAATGATTGTATCATTTTGTTCAATTATATCTTCCCAAGTGGGAGAAGCATTAGGATAGGGAGAAACCAAAGTCTCATTATTCTCAATGAGTGTATCTTCTAACACCAAACTATCTTCTTCACAAAAAGGAGAGATATTGGGAGAATAAAAAATGTGATTGTCACAATTTTTCATGATTTCATCCTCTACTAGAACATTCTCACAAGTAGGAGAGATATTAGGGGATGTGGAATTAAGAAATGTGTCAACAATCTCACTCTCTTACACTAAGAGACTCTCATAAATAGGAAAAATATTGGAAGAATAACTAAGATGCTTGTTAATGAGCTTTTTCTTGACATGTAGGTCTCCTAAAAGATGAAGCTAATATCCAAGATGACCCTCAAAACATTGAAGTAAATAAAGAGTTAATTTTCATAAAAGAACATCTATGGAAAATTCAAAATTGCAAGGGCCAAGGTCTTAAAAGAAGATAAATATTAAATTGGGTTGCTCAAGGGGACAGAGGCTCTAAGTTCTTCTTCAAGGCCATAAAAACCAAGGAAGAAAAAGAATCAGTAGGATCTATTTGGGATGAAGAAGGCATGGTCAATGATCCAAAAGTGATCAAATGCAAATTATTTCAATTCTATAAAGATTTATTCACTTCTGAATGTAATGACCCACAAGGGGATGAAATAAGAGATAAGTGCAAAAAGACAATTCAATAGAAGATTTCTAAAGAAAATGTCATTTCTCTAAATAAACAAATAACAAGAGAGGAAATAAACAATGAAATTCTCTCCGTTGGCAATGATAAATCATCTAGGGAAGATGGTTTGCCTATGAAATTCTATAAAAAAATAGAGTGGATAAGTGAAGACCTCCTACAGGTGTATTTGGAGGTCATTGAGAAAGGTTTCCTAAGGAAAGTTATAAATTATGGCATCATCAAACTAGTCCTAAAAGAGGGGGATAAAACATTAATGAAAAACTAGAGGCCTATAACTCTTCTAAATAAACATTTATATTAATTATTGCTAAGGAAATTTCTAGAATATTATCTTGTATCCTCCCTAATATTATTAATAATACCTAAATAGGGTTTATAAAAGGTAGATTCCATCTCGAAAAATATGATTACTAGTCGGGAAGCAATGGAATGGGCTAAAATTTTGAATCAAAATGTTTAAATCTTGCTTTTGGACTGTAAGAAAGCATATGATAGAATAGAATGACCTTTTATACTCATGAAATTGGAGGCCTTTGGTTTTCCAGATATGTTTTATCAAATGATTAAAATATTAATGAATGATGCAACAACATAAGTTAAAATAAATAGGAAATTAACAAATGAATTTTAATTGCAAAGATCCATAAGGAAAGGATACCCCCTTGCTCCTTCTTTTTTCATAATTGTAGCAGATTATCTACATTATATCTTAAGGGACCCTATTTTAATCCCTATTGTTCAAGGGATACCACTCCCAAATGAAGAGGAACTAATCAATATTCAGTTTGTTGATGATATGGCTTTGTTTGTCAAGCTAGAAAGATATAACTTTGAGAATTTTATGAGGAAAATGGATTTCTTTTACCAAGTTGTTGGGGCTAAAATATCTAAGGGGAAGTCCATAATGCTAAGCTAGAATAAAATACAACCAAACTGGTTCCAAAAGCATGAGTTACAATGGGGGGGCCTGTAACTGTAGAATAAAATCTGTAATTGTAAGATCATGCAACTCACCAATATTAATCTAAAATCAAACAACAAAGAATGAAGAATTAAACATAATAACCTAGACAAATTAATGGAAAGCTCTCACCGAATATGCGTTCACTCCTTCGAATTATCTTGATTGCTCTTCTCCATTTTTCCTTTTCAGTATTCTTGCCCTTAGATTTCTGTGTTTGAATGCAAGCATAACTTCATCGAATGTCTAAGAAAAATATCGAAGATAAGTTTCTTCTCAAAAGTGTATGATTTCGGGAGGAGGAATAATGATAATGACAGGCCATTTTATAGATTTTGGGTTTTCGAATGATCGGCTCAGATTGAAAGAGAGATCGATGAATGAGATTGATGAATGTCATGCAATATGAGTTATGTGTCAGATAGAACGTGAGTTAGAACATAAGTTAGGAAAGACTACAAGATAAAGACTAAATTAGAACGTGAGTTAGAACACAAGTTCCAAACCTTAATCCTCAGTTAAGAGTCTTCGAAAATAGAAGAAATAGACTTTGTATGTCAAAGACAAAGTTAGAAGTTGAAGAATAATGCATTTGAATGCAAATAGGAGTTAGAACTAGTTAATCGATTAGTTGTGACAGAGAGTCCTCTCGTAGAGATAAACAGGTGTTAAACTCAAGAGATAACTGGAGAACTAAAAATAGATCTCGAGTCAGACGGTGAGTGAATGACTTAGATAACTGATTGACAGAAGAATGTGACATAAATAATTAAATATGAATTAAATGTTAATTTAATTCAATATTCGAAAATAAGAGACTTTAATTAAATAAATAAAGTAATTTATTTAATTTGACTGTTTGAAAAGAATAAAATGAATAATTAAATAATAAATATTTAATTATAGATAAAAAGGGTTAAATGAATAATTAAATAAAGATATTTAATTATAGTTGAAATATGATAAAGGGGGTAATTAAATAATAAATTATTTAATTAATTAAGAAGGAATAATAACTTAGTTAGGGGCATAATTATATAATTAAGATTTATTTAATTAATCAAGTTGAATAAAGGTTATTCTATGAATTAATGAATTAATTAAAAAGAGGTATTTAATTAATAGAGGAAATATGTGTTAGAAAGGGTAATTAAATAATTAACATTATTTAATCAAGACAACAGACTATAGAAAATTATGTCGAATGTGACATTCGCAGGCCTAGACCAATTTTCGGTATCTACAGTTTGCCCCTCTTTGATACAATGTCAGTACAACGTTGTGTCAAAGAAAATATGCCCCAATCATGCCCTAGCATGAATCAGGTTAAGGTATGCCCCCTCAAGAAAATTGACAATTTTTGAAAAGTTTCAAAAAAATCAAGAAATATTCCCAATAAGTTAATTTGACAATTAGAAATGCTATGGAGTTGACGGAATTGAATTAGGAGATGATATGGATGAGTACAGGTCATTGGAAGTGGAAAGGTTAAGCAGCCAATAGACTAGGGTTGAGGAAATGCCACCCAAACCCTACCTATAAATAGGAATTAGGTTGAAATCTAATTCATTTGCACCCGAAGGAGTTAGAAAAAGAGGAGATTTGCTTTGACTAGATGACGAAAATGGCACCCATTCCCTACACTAGGCATCGTCGATATCGGATTCAGACGTTCAGGAGGCCAACCGACGCAAGACCACCGGTATGTACCTGAAAATGAACTCTTGAAATTTATTTTTGCACGTAGTTTTAGGCATTGAAAAGTCATAAAGCAAATGTGGTGCATAGTGAACGATGCATATGTCATCGTATTCGCCGCATCTGACTGCGAAATGACACATGTGTGAAAACACGCTTAGGGGTAGATTAGGCATTTAGGGAATGACCGCATATGAAGTATAATGCACTACATACATAGTTATGCAACACATCTGCATTAGGATTAGATGCATGTGAGGTAATGAACTGCATATGCATTAGTGAAACACAGATGTAGTAGGTAGGTAGACTATAGAAAATGCACCGCATTTGCAAAAATGCACCGCATGTGGTTTATTGAACCGCATGTGCAGTAGTGGAAAAGGGGGGGTGGGGAATATGCAACACATATGGAATATGCACTGCAAGTAAGGCTTCGTGCAACACATTTGTAAATGTGAGCCGCATTTGTAAACGTGAGCCGCATTTGACTGGTAAAATTGTCAAAAAACATTTCTAAGAAAAACTTGAAAATTCTTGACATCATGTTTTAAATGCAAGTTATTTTAGATCCTATATATACGCGGGAGTCATGGCCCGACACATTCAATCTGAGAGATTGTTTGATGACTGCAGAGATTTGGCTACTATGGAGATTGGGTCCACGCCACTGTTTGTCGATGCCCACTATTCGGGCGAACAGGGGGATGTTGACGGCTTTATGCGAGCGATGGCACTCGGAGACATCATCCTTTCATTTGCCGATTAGGGAGGCTACTGTCACATTAGAGGATGTGTACACGATCTTGAGACTGCCGATTAGAGGAGAGTGGGTTATGTATGATACCCAACGCGGATTGATGGAGTTGGCGAGGTTCTATCAAGTCGATGACATTAGTAGGCTTGGCATCGAGCACTATGAGATTAGATGGTTAGTGTTAGTAGATAGATACGATAGGATTGACTGTATCTTATGTACATTGATTGGGGGGATTGTTCTTCTAGACAGATAGGGTCACGTATTTCCAGTTGGATGGGGTGCTATGTTGGAGAACGAAATGAGGTATGCGTGGGGTCCATGTCTACTTGGGATGTTATATTTCCATCTACACAACATTGCCTATAGAGATGTACAGTCACTGAGCTATGGGACCACTTTGCTGATGCTATGGGCATGGGAGAGGATAGCTATTTTTCATCCTCCAGTCACTGTAGAGCAACGGGAGAGAGCTTTGTATGTGTTCCAATATACAGGACACATTATGCAGACACACGTGGGAGACATGCACTGGACACTCTTGATCAGTTCACATGGAGACCGTACATGGATTGTGAGGAGTGGTTAGATGAGGATGTAGATTTGGGATTCTGCAGACAAACACAGTATCTCATTGGGAGGACTATTTCTAGTGTACATATCATTGAGCGACACTTGCCAGACAGAGTTCTGAGATAGTTCGGCGAGGTTCATGATGAGCCTCAGAGTAGAGAAGAGTTTGCTCGTTCATCCAGAGAGGTTATGTATTGGGGGCCTATGATTCCAGTAGCTACTGCGGAGGCAGAGATACAGGCATTACAGCCAGTACAGTGGGGATGGAGAGATGGATTAGCAGACCCAGGGATGACCCCTGCGTATGATGCATGGTTTACAGAGCGTCGACCTGTTCCTTACATAGATCCGAATCAGCTGACACCTATTGAGAGACAAGGTACAGGACCTAGCGGACGTCGGAGAGGTGGAGGTGCTAGATTCGGGAGAGTTGGAGGGAGAGATGGTGATGGTAGAGGTGGTAGACGAGGATGGAGAGGGGGTCAGGTATTTGGACTATCACCTATCCATGAGGCAATAGTAGAGGGTGTACCGATGTTGGACATCGGAGGTGGAGCAGATGTATAGGTTGGGGATGAGCATGTTGCTGAGGAGGCAGTTGTAGTAGAGCAGGCTGCTGGGGGTGTTGGGGGTGAGGACGTGGCAGAGGATGAGGACATGGATATGGAGATAGATCCTCTTGGTATTTTGGTAGGGTATGGGGAGGATGATGTAGAGGAGGAGGCACCTATGGAGGAGTAGGAGAGAGAGCTCTGAGATCAGATTATGGAGGGGAGACGGGAGGAAGATGCTCCTAGGGACGGTGAGAGGGAGCCTTTGGAGGAGAGACTCATAATTATGATAGCAGAGTTTGATGCCATGAGGTTAGAGAGATAGTACCTATGCAGAGAAAGACAATGATTGTACAGAGAGGGATAGTGCACTTATGGACAGAGATCAGGCTATAGCTTAGAGACATGAGATAGAGCAGCAGTTCACAGAGGTTAGACACCTTTGCAGTGGGTCCTCATCTGATGGCATGGTATGAGAGTTGGTCAAATCGGTGGAGAGAGCCACCTATTACAGGGACTTATATGAGGCAGTGGTGCTAGTAGAGAGACGGGCTCCTAGCTTTTCAGAGGTGCACAGTCAGAGGTCACAGGGCAGGAGTCAAAGGACACAGATTACTAAGGGTGTGGTAGGACCACCGAGGGTAGGTCCATATGATAGGCCTTCCACCTCATAAAGAGCACCTTCGAGGCCTTTCCCACCACCTTCACCATGTGACAGCAGTGGTAGTGGGACACGATGACATGTAGACATTTTTATTGGATCAGAGAGCCTGCACGCTCATGTTATTTATGGATATATTCTGACATTGTATTGTGACACACTATTTTGAGCGATATATATATATGATTTTGGTGGCTTCTATATGAAATGCAGTTCTATTTTATGATGATGCATTACTTCTATATGACTATGTTTCCTAGATGATGTATGTACATGTGTTATGATAAATGTTTCTACATGTTATGAGTTATGCATTTAATAATGTTATGGATGTCTTAATTTACTTATGATAATGGATGTAATGAACGTATATGATGCTATTAATATGTGATGGCGAAATGTACATGCAATGTTTACATTATGTATCTTATGATGATGAAATGCCTATTATGTAATTATTTCTTAAATATGCAATAAAGATGTTAATGTGACTATCTATATGCATGAAATGCAATGCAACTATGTGAAATGCTTATGGAATGTATGCATATGTAAATGATCTAATGTTTTTTTATTGTCTCACAGGACTTTATCATTATGTCAAAGAAGAGAAATGTTAGCATGAATGAATTCAGAATGTTAATAAGAAATAATTAAGGTTGATTGACTAAGAAAAACATATAATCTTCGATATATTGCCAAATACGCTATGCTTGCTTGTTATCATCATTGGGCGGGACATGACACAAATGGATGGTACCCACTATGATATGAGATAGACCATAGTGTACAAAGTCATCCATCTGTGAAAAAAAGAAAGTCGTAGACAAGGAGTGTCTTAACTCAGACTAAGAACAAAATGCCCCAGTCGTTTTGTGTCAAGACAAACCACAGACAACAGACAAATAAAAGATGGGTCATGAAACGTTATTACTCCTCTAAATTCCTAATAGGACATCCTTGAGGAAACTAGTAACATGACTCAAAAACCAATGTTTTAAAAAGAAAGTTGACAGACAACAGCCAAAGAAAAAGAGTCCCAAGACATCCTTGCTTCTCTAAATCCTTCAAGGGATATCCTTGAGAAACCTAGTAATTGGACTAATTCACAAATCGATAAAAAGATAAGACAAAGTAAGATATAAAGTCATAAAGCCAAATAAAAGTATTCGCCAAAACTTGATCTTGTGGGATTGTTTGATATTTGATATTTGATGTTTGACATAGTGTAATGTGAGAGAATGACACATATCGCATAAGACGTTGAGTCTGGTTTCAACTTGGTGACTATCTGTATAAGGCATGACAAAGCCTAGTTTTAGAAAAGACATGTGTCGTATAAGACGTTGGAGCCTGAAAACGTTGAAGTGATAAGCTACATGAGACAATGACAATTTGATGACGTCTATTGACAAGAAAGTATCTTGCTAAGACATAGATTGATCGCTTTGATAATGTGGTTGATATTGACTTTGATGACTATTGAGATGGATTGCCTTGTTGATGCATGACTTGTTTTAATTCTTTGACTGATTAAAAGTGTGTGCGTGTGTATTGACAGTGTATGACTTGAGATGATACCCTAAAGTACTGAAAATATGTACTTAAGTTGATGATATGCAACGTGTGTGATATTGAATTTGTGATAAACCCTATTGGACTAACCTACTATGGTCTCGGGAGCTCATCAATTGATTAGCCTTGCCTACGTTGTACACGCAAAGACCTCATAGTTCGACACAACCAATGACTTTGCATGTACAAAGAGTCATGATTTAAATGTGTGTGATGCATGACAAACCTAGACTGACTGACCTAATGCCTCGGGGGCACATCGATTGATGGCCTTGCCTACATCCCAATCACAGAGGCAATGTAGTTCGACTATGTCTACAACTGACTTAACATGACTGACCTGACTCTGTTTTTGGTATTTTCTAACATGTTTTGATTTTTTTGGATTTTTGAAGTTTTCTAATGTTTTTGGGATTTTTTTTTCAAGACATTTTTCGATGGTGTGACGTTATGCACAAGGTGTTAGGGCACAGAGAAAGGATTTTCCCCCAGTTGGGAAGAAGACTCGCAAGATGGAGTGGATAATTTGACGGAATGGACGTTAGATGTCAATCGTTCCAAGCAATGTATAAGACAACCATTTATTATGAGAGATGGATGATGAAAAAGTCTAATTGGAATGATGGTAGATGAAAGAGTGAGCTTGTCTACACATGGTGCCTGTTTGCCAGGTTTTCACCATGGTACTTATCCATAGCACCACCAAAGCAGTTTTCACTATTGGATGGATTATTTCTCTTTACTTTTTTGTTGATTTTTCAATTTTTTTGGTGTTACAAAGATGCCTGTTTGCCAGTTTTTCATCAAGGTAACCATTTTTTTTTTGTTTTTTGCATTTTTTTTTGTATTTTCTAGATTAAGACACAAATTCTCAGAAACTAAGCATATAACCTCTTTAGATGAAGATTGTTGATAGGTGACAGAAGCGATTCTCCTTTAGGAGTAGAGAGTTGGTATGCTCCTGATCCAAAAGCTTTTGTGACTATATAAGGCCCTAACCAGTTAGGTTCAAACTTACCTGGTTTTTCTCGTTCAGCTTGGTTCTTAGGATTCTCCATTAATACTAGGTCACCAATGTCAAAGTGTCTATTGAGAACCTTCCTATTGTAGCTACGACAAAGATGATTCTGATATGCTTGCAAATGATCTAGTGCTTTCTATCTTCGCTCATCCAATAACTCTAGCTCTTGTAACCTAGATACACGGTATTCTTCATCGTCAATGTAACCCTTCAAGGATACCCTCAGGGAAGGTATTTCAACCTCAATAGGTAAGATAGCTTCGAACCCAAATTCTAGGGAATATGGAGTGGTGCCAGTGGGAGTACGGATACATGTGTAGTAGACCCATAAGGCAGGATGAAGTTGTAGGTGCCAGTCACGACTAGCGTCATTGACAGTCTTCTTCAAGATTCTAACAATGGTTTTATTAGATGCCTCGGCTTGGCCATTACCTTGTGGGTAATATGGGGTGGAGAAATGATGTTTGATATGGAACTCTTCACATAAATGGTGTACTTCCTGGTTCTTCAATGGGCGGCCATTGTCTGTGATTATGGATTGGGGCACACCACACCAACAAATGATATAGTTTAGAATAAACCTAGATATTTGCGTGCTGGTGATGTAGGTCATGGGAATAGCTTCAATCCATTTGGTGAAGTATTCGATGGCGGTTATGATGAATTTATGGTCGTTGGATGATGGAGGGTGTATCTTACCTATGAGGTCAAATCCCCATTGGGTGAAAGGCTATGGTGATGTAATCGGATGAAGCTCTTATGTTGGTGCTCTTATCAAATCTCCATGTATCTAACACTGTCTACATTTCTTTACAAAGATGTATGAGTCTTTCTCCATTGTAGGCCAATAATAACCTAGTCTCATAATCTTAAGGGCTAAGGTAGGACCACTCGAATGAGATCCGCATATACCCTCATGCACCACTCACAAAGTTGTTTGTGCTTCTTCAGCATCGAGACATCTCATTAGGGCGTTATCTAAGGTACGTCTATACAGGGTTTCTCTGATGATGGTGTATTTAGCTGACTTACAGATGAAGGTTCGACGTTGGTTATTGGACAAGTCTTGAGGTAAGGTTTGGTCAGTTAGATAGTCAAATATTTCTTTATACCAAGGAGACATAGGACAAACAATGGTACACACCATCACAGTATCGGGGATATCATAAGCGGGGACCAATAGTTGTTCAACCAGAAACTCAAACTTAGGCACGTTACTTGGAATATCCAACAAGGAATCCACGGTTGCCATAGCATCTGCAACCCTATTCTGAATATGTGGTATTTGTTGAAAGGTAATGTCTTTGAAGTACTTCTTGAAACTATCAGCCATATGCTTGTAAGGGGAAAGCTTCTCATCCTTAGTCTCGTAATCATCATTTAATTTCCGTATTACTAGTTGAGAATCGCCAAAAACATGTAGACTCTTAATCTTCCACTGAACTTCCATTTTCAATCCTATCACTAAAGCTCCATACTCTGCTATGTTATTGGTACAAGGGAAAGCAATCCTGAATGATTTAGGAATGGTATCACCTTGAGGTGTAACAAATAGGATACTGGCTCCTGAACCATGATTTGTATGTGACCCATCAAAGTACAATTTCCATTCGGTTTTAATGTCCATGTTGAAGAGAAATTCATCAGGAAAATCTGCCACTAAAGGATGGTCTTCCTTCATAGGTGCATTGGCTAACTGATCTACAATCACCTATCCCTTTATAGCCTTCCTCTAGACATACTGAATGTCATACTCGCTAAGTATCATAACCCATTTAGCCAATCATCCTATTAATGCTGCCTTACTTAGGAGGTATTTAAGTGGATCAATCTTTGCAATTAACATTGTTTGTCGATTGAGCATATAGTGCCGAAGTTTTTGGGTAACAAAGATGGTAGCAAGACAGGCACATTCTATGTTGTAATTCAATTCATAGCCCACTAAGGTACGACTGATATAATAGACCGCTCTCTCATGACCTTGATCATCGTGTTGTGTGAGAAGAGCCCCTAATGCCGACTGAGTTGCTGAAATGTATAGTATCAATGGTTTTCCCTTTGTAGGTGGCATTAAGACTGGTGGAGTGAGAAAATAGTCCTTGATTTGTTGGAAGGCCTCCTGACATTTAGGTGTCGACACAAATGGTACTCCTTTCTTGAGTAGATGTTGAAATGGGTGTATTTTATCTGCCAATTGTACTATGAAATGCCTAATGGACTGTAATCTTCCCTATAGGGTTCTGAGTTGACCAATGCTGACTGGAGGAAGCATTTCTATGATATCTCTTACCTTCTCTAGATCTAATTCAATGCCTCTTTGGGAAATGATATATCCTAACAGTTTCCTTGATTTCACCCCAAAGACACACTTCTTCGGATTTACCCTGACGTTGTAATGCTCTAGCCTCTAGAATATCTTGTCTAGAACCTATTATGCCTTGCATAACCACCCCATCTTTTGCCTTAGTCAAAATGTGTGCCCCTTTTGTTTGTTTGTTTGTTTTCTTTATCCTTGGTTTTTTTTCTTTGGTTTAGACTATCAAAACCAAAATCAGAACCTAATCAGGTTTTGAAACTTCCTTTAAAAATTGTTTCAAGCCCCATCCCGATAGTATTTCTTTTTAACCTTTTGTTTTGTATTTGTCAAAGCTGGAGCTGGAGTGGATGTTAAGTCGGTATTTATTCAAAATTGCAAAATCAAAATCCATCCCGTCTCTACCTCCGCTTTTTGAACTTTTGTTTTACTTTAAGTCTTTTTGTTAAGTTTTCTTATGTTCGGTCTTTTTGTTTTATTTTTGTGTTGGTTTTGTTTTTTTAATGCTTTGTTGGCGGAATTCGACCCGGAACGAGAACGAAGTTGGGAAATTCCTTAAGTTTCCAAATCGGTTTTCATTCTGATTCTGCTCCTTCCGTTTCTTGGTCGTCGGCTTTTTACTGAAGTCACACTGCAGTGATGTGTTAGTTATTCTCCAGTTTGGACTCCGCTTAACTACATTTAATGCATTAATGACAGCTGATATGCGTAGGTAGGAATTTCAAACTTTACCTTGATTAGGGATTAAACGGGTTATTATTATCATTGTTAAGAAATTGGAGAGTGAAGTAGAGCAGCTGTGGAGTTCATTTGAGTGAATCGATTGAAAGAAGAGGAGATAATTGCTTGCAAATTTTTTTAGAAGGTTTACCAACTTTTGCGTTCGAGGTAGGGTTCCTTATTCTCATTTTTTTTCGTTATTTTGCTTTCGTGTTTTCTTGTTTCTGTTTGATCATTTTTCTTTGAGCAAGTTCATCGTCTCAATAGGTTGGTGTGTTTGTTTTTCTTTCTTTGTTTGTTATTCTTGATTTCGTTTTGTGCTTGTGTTTCTGATTTTAGTGAGTTTGAGTGTGGTCGTTTGCATGTTTTGTCGTAATCGCGTCATGCTGCGTTAGGTCTTAAACACAGAGATTTAATTAGGGTTCGCCAATAATGTAGACTAAATTTTTTTTTACAGTGAGTTAGGGTTTGTAAGGTCTTGTTTTTACTTAGGTTTTTATTGCGCATTCATCTAGTTAAATTAGGAGGGGTTAAATTTGTGCCCTAGTTTTTATATATTGCATTTTCTAGATTAGGGTTTTACGCATTTCTATGATCATGTTTAAAATGATTAAATATGATGCCCTAAAAGTACAGTCGCCCCCATGGTCATATGGGCATGGTCCTTTCATGCTATATTTTAAGCCTCATTTTGTTTAAAATGACCTTGGTCTTTAATCATGAAGTTATGCATTAAATTTTTAAAATCATTGATGATGTCATGGTCAACATAGGCGGAATTGGGATCGAAATTGATTTAGAATTTTGGATGTGTTTTATGATTAGTGTCAATTCCATTTTTCCATCCTGTCTCCGACCCTACTAATAGTAAGAAGCCTTATTTCAAAATAGCAATAACCTTGGTGGAAGCGGAAACGAAACTGAAACAGAATATGAAAATAGAAAATTTGAAAGAAACTGAATCAGTTTCCATTCCGATTCCGGTTCCGATGACCATTCCAGTTCCAACTCTGAGCCTGCTTCTTGTTAGCAGAATGACCATTCCAGTTCCAACTCTGAGCCTGCTTCTTGTTAGTGGAATGACCATTCCAGTTTCAACTCTGATCTCGATAGTGTTTTAAAGGAGGTTATTTAGGATGTTGTCTGCCGGGTTTTGCCTCCGATGTGTCTATAAAAGGTATGGTTTTAAGAAATATTTTGAGATGTTTATTTAGGGATCTAACTAGAGGTTTTGTTGTAGGAAAGATGAAGAATGTCAGGAACGTTAGGAGAAGCCTCCCACAGGAACCGGCTTGCAGGAACATCAAAGGCAGTAGCTAAGCCCAAGAAGATAAAGCCAGAACAGTTACCTTATACTTTGAGGTACAACCACAAGAGTCCTGTTGTTACAATAAGCAAAGTAGAATCAGATTGGTTTGACATCATCGACACAAGTCTGGGCCAATACAGTTTTGAGGATCTATATTTAGAAACATTTGCTCAACATATAACAGGGAGGACACAAAGAATTGTTGATTCTCGTTTGGCTCATATCACCCTGTTTCCTCTATCAATCCAGTGCCCAGAGTTAATCTTGACGGCAGCAAGTGCTTACAATCCAGCTACCCGACAATGCATGGATTCACAAGACAATGTAATCATTGATCTCACTCCTCAAGCGTTTCAAAGTATATTTGGTATCCCGGATCCCAATAACTTGGTGCAGTTGAAGGAAGCAGAAGATTTGGAGAAATACAACAAATATAAGGAATCCAACAAGTCTCACTTGAACAAAAAATGGTTAAAAACAGAGAAGAAGTCTCTAACCAAGCTTGTAGACCAACCAAAGAGGGAAAATTTTTATAAAGAAGTATCAGATATAATAATGATGTTGTCTAGGGATTTTGGGAAGAGAGATGCCTTTCATTTCAAGGAGTGGATGTTTCCCTTCATCCAAGTAATCTTAAATGGCACCCATCAATTTGATTGGCCGATGATTGTATCAGATGCCATTCATGATCAGTTGACCAGCATAAGGGATACTAAATGCTTTTTCATAACTTCTTACATTCTGTATGCAGCATCAAGAGTAGGTGTCTTCCCAGGTCTGAACAGAGTGGGGATAATGGGAGTGTTAGAAGGACAGAAGAAGGTATAGGAGCATTATAACCAGTTGTCCCTAAAAGTTGTTGAGACTCAATTTAGAAGGGTTAATGATGCATTCATATATGTGGTCATTAACCAGCTCAATAGATGCAGGGTACATAATGAGTCAAGAGGCCATGGGATTTATTGTTGAATGGGGATGTTGGTATATTCAATACCCCAAGTTTACATATTTTAGGCTAGCTGGTTTTGAGGGCCATCCACATTTTCTGCCAAGCTATTGCAATAATAGGATAGTGTTAATGGAATTTGTATATCAGGATCTTGGGGTTAATGCTCGGTTGGGATTGAAACATAAAACAGGATGCCATAAGTTCCCCATGAAGTTGTGTGAGTACAGTTGTCAACATCTGGTAGGGGCAAAGGTGGTCTGTAGGGAGCTGATACAGTTAAAACTAGGTTTATATACAACTCGGAAGCACTTTGACCTGAAGGGTAAGATGAATGCCTTGTTGCCTTCTATGTTTGATAAGCATTTCAATTTGGTAGAAGATTTCTGGAAGGACTGACAGGATGAATATGACTTGAGGAAAAATAATTATGAAAGGTTATTTGTTTCGCTCATGGCAAAGCTTGGTATTAAAAATGACATTCCTGACACATTGGTGGATGATGGAGTTGTATTGGATCCATCTTATGAAGCTTTAAACATTAGGACTAAGAGCTTAGATCCAATTGACTGGGATAGTGAAGAAACCATTGACATTAAACAGATAGGGCGAACAGTCTTGGATAGAAGTGTTCAATGGTTGGTTTTAAGAACCAAAGCTCCCCAAGGACCAGCTCCTAAAAAGGGGAAAGGATATAAAAGGCTCAAGAGAAAGACACCTCCCAAGGAGCCTTTGGAGTTCCTTCCTCCAGACATTGAATAAATAGAGCTTGAAGCAGCAGTTGATGAAATAGAGGCACAAGAAGGAGATGCTCAAATGGGACCGGTTGTTCCAACATCTACTTTAGGTGAATCTTCTACTCAAGTCCCACTTGCAAAGAAGCAAAGTGAAGAGATGCTCAAGGAAACTCTTTATGACATATCTGAATCCATGAAGGGAAAAGGGGTAGAGATTCATGATGTTGGAACAGACTCGGATGAGACTGTGTCAGAGAAGGATGTGCAAGAGAATATGCCTCTAGAGGAGGATGCTGAATAGGTATTGACACCAAAGGATTAGTGGGTGCTATTTGAAGAAGCCAAAAAGGATGTTGATGCAAAGGATGAAGAAATAGAAAAGAAAAATTTAACAAATGCCAAGGCACAAGCTGATGCCATACTACAACAGCAACAAGTTGAAGCGAAGTCAAGAGCTGATGAAGTAGAGAGGCAACAAAGGCAATAGGAGCATGAGCTCAAGGTTAAGGAGGAAAATGATAAGTTAGAATTGATACAAAAGATTCATGACCTTGAGGAAGAGAAGCCAAGACACTGGAGGGAGAAAGAAATCCTGGTTGCCAAGTTAAAGCTTGTTGAGGAAGCTCACTGAAAGGAAGAAGAAGCAGAATGATTATGAAAGGAAAAGGACACCGAAGAGCTGGTTAGAAAGCAAAAAGAAGAAGAAAAGGCAGAAAATCTTAAAGCTCTAGAGACAAAAATATTAAAGAAATAAAAACTAGAGGCTTTAGAGAAAGAGAAACTGGAAAAAGAAGCTCTAGAGAAGGAAATATTAGAGGAGAGACTGGAAAAGGAAAGATTGGAGAAAGAAAAGCTAGAGAGAGAACGACTGGAGGAAGAGAGGTTGAAGAAGGAAGAAGAAGGTAAGAAGATATAGGAACAAAAGGATAGGGAAGAGGCTGAAAAGATTGTACAGATGCATGTGGTGCAAGAACAACAAGAGGAACCAAGGGTTGATTCTCAACCCCAAGTAAATGTGCAGCCACCCTCTACTACTACTATTGCTTCTTCTTCCATTATGATGACTACTGCTCCATGTGCTCCCACTTGGTTGAAATTGGACCTACAGAAAAGAATAATAACACCTTCACAACCTCTCAATTGGGAGGATATGATGAAGGATATTGAACAAGAAAGGCCTAAAAAGAAGGCCAAGATCCTACACTCCACCAGGCTCACGAACAAGGGAGAAATTTTTACTGATTGTGCCATATTGATGATAGAAAAGGAGGTAGGAGACACCCAGTTAACGGATTATCAATTAAGTACTGTTAACTTGGGAAGGCCTACCAGAGATCAGCAGATGAATCTAATTGATGTGGTAGCTTCGACAACCAAGTCAAGGATGTTAAAGGATAAGCAGAAGAAAGATGAGCTTAAGGCTCAGTTAGATCAATTGCATTCCTTTTTGAAAAGTGTCTCTTCTCCAAGATCACAATAGGTAGCTGCTATTGAGACTCCAATTTTGCTAAGAAAAAAGGAGGTAGATGATTTAGTACAAGGGGCAAAGAGATGTTAGATAGGTGGGTTGACAAGTTAAATCAAGAAGTAGGTGAAATTTTGGTTGAAAGTTTTGAGGTTCACAAAGGGATAGAAGAGTTGATAGGGGAAATGCATCAATATATTGAGGCATTGGAGAAGCAGGAAGAGGAATATAAAGAATATAGTCAGAAATTGAAGAAGGTTAGTACATTGCCTTTGACTACTCTTCTTGAACAATCAATACTTAAGGAGGATAATAAAGATTTTGTGGAAAAGACCTCTCGTATACTCTGATTCAGAATAGATTTCTTGTGCAAACATAGAAATGAAGTGCAAGATGCTGTTAAGGATCTAATTGAACAATTTGAGGAGTTGGACGGCAGTCATCACTATCATAGTAGATGTTAATACACTAACAAAGGAAGGCTTGCCTTTGAGCCAGATAAAAGAGAAATGGGGCGAAAGGTTTAAAGGACTCATGCAGAAAGGAGATGTTGGTGAAGATCTATTGATAGATTGATTGATGGATGTCAAAGAGGAAATAAAAGCAGCTAGGAAAGAGTTGATGAAACTAAAAGACATGAGAGGGTTTGCTGCAACGGAGTTGGAAATAATTAAGTTCGAAGACAGTTGGGTTGATGGGCCAAAATTAGATTTATTACAACAAGTCTTAGCCAGTTATGACGAGTTTATTGTAGAACCAACTTCACATGCATAAATCTCCTGCATACATGGCTTTCTTCTTCTTTGCATGTTGCAAGCAGCACTAGCAGTTCTTGAAGTGCATGACTTCCTTTTTCTCTTCTATTTTTGTTCTCTAGTTTAACTGAATGTTTAATGTAAGAACTCCAGATCAAATTGATCTGAGTTTCCAAGAGAGTTTTAGTTCCTAAAAGGGTGAATTAGCTTAAAATAGAAGTGGAGTTCAAATTTTGTACATCTATAAATACCCATGTGGTATCATATTGTAAGGGTCGGCTAATAGAGAATAAAATTGGCCCACCTGATATTAGGAGATAGAATTTTCATAGTTGTTACAGAGATACATTGTTACTTTATTTTTACAGTTAAATAAAATTACAAGTTTACGCAATATGGTATTAGAGTCAAATTGTTTTACTTGATAAGGCTAATGAGTTATAATCTATCTATATGCCAGTGATTGTGCTGAAGCATAAAAGTTTCTTATGTGATGAAAGTCATTAGAAGAAACCAAATTTAAGGATTATCTTGTTGGATTATCATTGAATTGAATTTTTTGAAGTCTGTTGATCTATTATCTTGGCAATGAATGAATGTGTGTTTTGTTTGGAATCTTTGAAATAGTTGTGATAGGCGAATTAAAATAAGCACCTTAGATGCATACAATCGTATAGATTATTCTGTGAATTGTATCATGCTTTGGTTTTCTGGACCTGTTGGAAAACATTCATTATTGAAGATATATGTCCGGATGTTAGATGAGTTTGATTCGTATTTACTGATTTACCCCTTTGATCTATCTTTTTCTTTTATTTAAAAACCCCCATTCTTATTAAAATAGCTCAATGAACAAGTCATTTCTTGTATTCTTTGTTACCAGCACAGGCCCCTTGAACATTATAGTTGCATGAACTGATTGAGTGACACCATACAGTTGAGAACCAACTACCAGGACCTTGAGAGTTAGGCTACTATATGTTGTCTTTCTTTTTCAGGAGAGATAGAGTAAAAATATTTTGTTTTAACGTTGTTTGTGTCATTTTCACCATCAACAGAACCTTCAAATGATCTTCCCTTGTTTCTGATTTAGCTATAATATCGTCTACATAATCTTCCATGAGGGTATGTACAAGGTCATGGAAAATTGTAATCATTGCCCGTTGATAGGTAGCCCCTGCATTCTTAATGCCAAATGGCATAAAATTCCAACAGTATGTGCCCCATGGACATGTGAAAGTTGTCTTGTGTTGGTCTTCAGCTACTATTTTAATTTGGTTATATCCAGAGAAACCATCCATGAGGGATAGCATCTCGTATCCTGTTGTAAGATCTACTATCATGTCGATGTTCGACAAAGGGAAGTCATCCTTAGGACATGACTTGTTGATGTCTCTAAAGTCTATGCAAATGTGGATGCCCCAATTGGTTTAGTCACTAGTACAAGATTTGATATCCAATCTACATAGTCTATCATCCTTATGAATCCTACATCCAAGAGTTTCTTAAGTTTTGCCTTGACTAGTAGAGCAATCTATGGATGCATTTTCCTCAACTTCTGTTTGACTGGCTTAATACCTGGTTGTAGTGGTAAATGGTGCAATATAAGGTCTGGATCTAGCCCATGCATGTCAGCATATGACCATGCAAAGTTTATTTTTCTCTTTGTGAAGACGTCCTTAAACTCAGGTTTTTCTATCTCTGTTGAAGAAGCTGCAAAATAGACCTTTTGAGAATTCTCTTTTGTACCTATGTTGACTTCAATAGACTCTTCCACTAGCATTGGTGACTTTTCCTGTTCAATGGGGAGAATATTTAAACCTCTATCCTTGGGTGCCTCTGAGAGGTTTTCACCCTCGGATACGTCCTTTATTTTGACTTTTTCTTCGTCCATAGGTGCCTTTCGGTTTTCACCTAAGGACTCATCATTTTTCTTTTCATTGTCTTTTTTCTTTTTATTCTCATTTTTATGACTAGAGGTGTAAATAGACTCCCCAAAATATGCTTTGTCATCCAAGTCTATGGTAAAACCTACTTTATGATCCCCTCATGGTATGCCTTCTCTAAGTCCCATGAACTCAGCAATTGCTTCATCGTTATCGAATGTATCTATGATAGGTGTACCTTGTTGATCCCAGTCGATAAGTTTGGGATATATAAGGGGCATGTCATCATCGGAGTTCTTAAAGGTGGAAGCCGATAAGGTGAATACAGAATGGTTAACTTGGTCACAGAAGTTTTGGACTAACTCCTTCTTGTTCTTTTTCCTATGGGTAAGTATATTCTGCTGTGGGGCTATTGTAAGGGCAGTGTCATCAAAAGATGGTTTGTCAGGTGCCCAAGATGCGTGATCAAGGGATTCCCAATAATAATGTTTATGCCACTCTTCTTTGGACAGGTTCTTCCAATTATGGCTACTGGATGGTTTTGGTAAGGGTTTTGTCATTAGGTCCAATTCTCCAAATAGAATATCTATGTTCATGGTACTAGTAGAGGAAAGGGAATCCCATTCACCATCGCTAGAGTTGGTATATTCATCGTAAATCGAGGGAAGTGATCTGGGAGACTCATCATAGAATGGGGGAAGTGGTTCATGAGATGTCTCGATGCCTGCATAAGCACACTCATCCTCTTGAAAGGGTGATGAAGTATGAGGAAATCCAATTCTAAGCAGTTGACACCCTAGCCCTAAGTATTTCGGTCTTGGTGAGGCAGTGATCAGTTCCATTCTTCCATTTTGATGTAGTCCTAACCCACTGTGCCCATCATAGCCTGCATTTTGCATTATCTTAAAGCCTTTTCCGTATTGGTCCTTAGCTATTTGAATAGACGGCGAGGGGTATTCATTGTCTTCTCGATACAACTAGGAATTAATATCACTTTGATCCACAATTTCTTCACTTAACTCTCCCCATTTGGTTAATATCATCGTAGGGGGAACATGAAATGTGACTACTGACAGTCTTCTATCCAGCATGGGTAGACCATATGCCTTAGGTGGAACAAGTTGACTGACACAGTATGATGCCTTCATGTAGTATTCTCCACAGCCTTTGTCTTGGATCTCGACCTTAGGGGTGGATGATGGTGGTTTGAATGAAATAGACTTAGTAAGACGTGAAGGGTCAACGTATAGGGATAAAGTGGATGATGAAACTTCTTGGTTAGCTAGTATCTATCATTGTGGAATTTCCCTTAGGCTTGTGCAATACTGAAAAGGATCCAGATCACCATCAATTGTGATCTCGGTGCCATTATATGGGAATTTGAGACATTGGTGATATGTTGAAGGTACAACTTTCATTGCGTGTATCCAAGGTCTACCTAATAACAAGTTGTACGAAAGGGTGAGATCCAAGACTTGGAAGCTAGTGTTCATGATTGTTGGGACAACTCTTATAGGGAGTGTGACAACTCCTTTGGATGATCTTTCCTCATCATCGTAAGCCTTGATGACTATACTCTTAGAGGAGTCTACACAGACTTCTGAGAATCCTAATGCCTTAACCAATTTTAAGGTACACAAGTTCAAACCTGCTCCTTCGTCTACCAAGACTCATTGGACTTTAATTTGATGGATTAAGACTTCAAGATGTAAGGGATCATTATGATCAAATTTTTCAGTTGAGTAATCTTGTTGGGAAAATGTGGCATGATGCGAGTTGGTCAAGTATCCCACCATTTCTTCGAAATGATTGACATCTAAGTCTGTACGAATAGTTATGTTTTGTAGAGCTTTGTCAAGGATGGCTCGATGCTTACGTGATAAAGTCAACAATTCCAAGATAGATATTTGCGCGGGGGTTTTACTCAATTGATCAAGGAGATTGTACTTAAACTTGGAAGCTTGCGTGGGTGGCTCAGAAGAAGAACCTAGAATTGTACTTAGTTCTACGTGTGCTCACATTACATTTCGGATGCTTCTTAATGATGATGGTATTGACATTCTCATTTGCAGCTCGGAGGTGATTTATGATCATTCCTTTACCATAGTCATACTTGGTATTGGCATAATTTGTTGATGGATCATTCTTGGGTCTTGAACTAGAGGCTTTTCCTTTTGTATGGTCATGTAACGGGTTCGTGAAGACCTTATGATCATTGTTCTTGGTGTTTTTCTGCCCAGCGATCTCTATAGTTTTGTTTTCAACAAAGTCTTGTATAATGCTCTTTAGTTGGCGACATTGTTGTAGGTTGTACCCTTTTGTTAGATGATAGTCACAAAAAGAGTTTTCCTCCCACCATGAAGGTTTGAACTATTCAGGATCATACTCTCTTGGTTCCAAAGGTTTGATGAGATTATGTTTAATCAATTCTTTGAAGATCATCTTGATTGGTTGTCCTAAAGGTGTAAATTCACATGTAGGAAATCTCCTTTGTGGTCTTTGTTGTTATGAATTTTGGACATAGTTAGCTGTTTGATCTGGACTATTCATCATTTCTTGATATTGTTTGTATCCTCTAAGTGTGATAACTAGTCCTGTATGTATGTTTTTAGCATCAACAATGCCGTCATTTGTAACTTTTTTATTCCTAGACCAGAATTTGTTTCTATCGTTTGGTGCATTTTGATGTTGGACAACCGGATTCCTTCCTGGTACCTTAATGTCTCCTTTGTCTATAAGGCCTTTCTCAAAGATCATGCCCTTTTGTACGAATTCCGAGAATGAAGTACAACAGTGTACCCTTAAATCACTTTGCAGTTTTGGGTTGATGTTTTCTAAGAATATCGTGACCTTTTGCTTTTCTGGTATTTCATCTGGACAACTGCTAGCTAGACTTCTCCATCTCTAGAAGAAAGTGGTAAAAGTTTCGCCGTCTTCTTGTGTTGTGTGGAACAAGGTTGCTATTGTTACCTCATTGTCTATGTTAAAGGAAAAATGTTCAAAAAACTTCTCAGCTAATTCACCCTAGGATCGTATACCATACGGTAATTTAGAAAACCATTCCAGTCCTATCCCGACAAGGGTTCATGGAAATAATCTCATCAAGTATGTGGGGTCATACGATATGTCCATGCATGCCATTGATAATTCTCTAATGTGTTCCAAAGGATTCTTTCTCCCATTATACTTAGGAAAAATTGGTATAATGTACCCATGGAGGAAATGTCATATAAAGCGCTTTGTCAAATGGACATGGACATAGGTCTTGTGCTGAGATAGTTCGTTTGCCTGACATAGACATGTTGTCCATCTGTTGTTGAAGACTTTGCATTTGGTTTTGAAGGACATCTACTTGTGTCAAGGACATGGTGCTTGTGTTGTTGGGATCAATGTAGGTCATGTTCTGATATGCCATGTTCTGTGACGAGTTGTGATTTGGCGAGGGAATATATCCCGTGATAATGTTCTGATTTGGTATAGGAATGCTTCCTTTCTGAATGGTCTGATTTGGTATAGGAATGCTTCCTGTTTGACTAGTCTGATTTTGTATAGGAATATTTCCGCCAACTTTGGTTCTCTTACTAGTCGTGTTGGTGCCAAAGGGGTTGGAGGAAGTTGCTTCCGCAGTAAATTGTAAACCATATGTTATGTTGAAATGGATTGTGCTTAAAATTGATGATGTATGAGTAGATACGCTAGTTGGTATCGCTGCGGTAATTTGGGGAATAGAAACACTTGACATGGCAGTTTGTGTTGGTTGAATCAGTAGTGTTTCCAAAGTATGAATGTCAAATCCTATTGGTAGTTTGGCACCTTCTATTAGCAACTTTGCTAAATAGCATTGGGGATCGTTTGCCAAACATTCATCCATAAAGGATGCAAATTCAGGATCTTGTACTACTACGTCTATGTCCTCAATGTAAATTTGACCATGTGTGTCTCTAGTGACATTTTTTTCAAGCAAAGGCTTGTGCGGTCATTTGCTTCCTTATGGTTGATTTCCAAATGGATTGATGAATTCGTTGGGGTCTGTCATTGCTTTTTGTTTCTTTTTAGACCTTGTTTTGACCATGAAAAAGTTGCTCAAAAAGGGATAATGCAGACTATGTCTAAAAACTGATATGTCCTATTTCTATGTTTTTGGATTTTTTTGACAATAATGGCTGCTAAAATGACTTCTAAAAAGACGTATACTAAGATGATGTATGATAGGATGGACAGTTGTGCAAAAATATCTAGTAGATTATGATGGTAAATGATTCTAAAATGGCTATATCCTACCACCTATGGAATAAATACATGCAACAAGGTTCACTGACTATGACAAACCAGAACACAGATGTTTCTAATGATGAGGAAAGTTATCTATTCTGTGATATGCAATTTCCTAGGAAGTATCTATATGCATGCAACTTAGGACGACTATGACTATGACGTTTACTGTGACTAAGACGTATATGACACCTAATGATGCAAGGTTTTTGAGCAAAATTTATCAGTTTCTATCCAAGTTTGTCCTAAGAACCAGAAGCAAATAGTGACAATGATGTTTCAGACTCAGTTTGCGGTTTTGGAAGTTTTGTGTTGACAGGAAGATGCGGTTCACTTAACAATTACGGTTCAAATATTGACAGATGCGGTTTTTCTACTGTGCATGTGGTGTTTCTGACAGTTGCGGTCTTTACTATGACACATGCGGTTCACCAATACACATGTGGTTCTAATTTTGGACTCTACGAACCTAGATTTTCTGACAGACACTTGCAACTCGAATTTTGACAGATGCAGTTTTGCATGCACACATACGACTCAAAAATTGACATATGCGGTTTGTAACATTCGGACTGTGAATGATGAATTTTTTTGACAGACACATGCGGCTTTTCCCCTAACAAATGTGACTCTCTATGAAAGATGCGGCATTTAAACTAACAATTGCGACTCAATTTTCTGACAGTTGAAATTTTCCCGAAAGTTGTTTTGATGACATAGATTGTTAATCAAGATTTTGATAAATATAGCAGAAAACAAACACAATAATCAATGTATTTTCAGTTTGTGATGATAGGACTGTTAAGACTCAAAAAAAATTTACAACCTAAGCTTTTTGGACAATACTTGTTGAGTTCTTACTTGGATTTCTCCAGCTACGCATATTCACAGTGGATGATTAGTAGCTTGACCCCACTGGCTCCCCTCCATGACACTCACTTATATGGGACAGCCAAGCTACTATACCCATGAAACTCCCATGGCATACATTTCATCTCTACACGTGAACCGTAAGAATGTAAGACGGCTTCACAGGTCCGACCTGCTGCGCCAACAAGTAGGTAGGATTTTGGTAACTCTACAACAAGGTGTTTAATAAGGGCATTCCGCTCGTGGGGTACTATCCAATGTCGATGAGAGTCCATTTTTGTCCATCTCGTCAAAATAGTGAGCGTGATTTCTAGGCTTTCCCCAAAAATCTATTTTTATATACCGGGTGGAAGTCGCTTGGCTTTAGCGTGCTACCGGTCTGAATCATCTTGGGGTGAGTAATTTTTCCCACCAAGATAGGCCCAAGTTCTAGAGTCAGTAACCATTTCTCTTACACCCAGGATCACATGACTACGTAAGGGGAGAGGATACTCCGATATACTGAATCGTAAGGGTGACAGATATGTGCAACGCACCAGATAAAGAACACAGTGGTTCTTTTTAATCCAAATGACAGTTGTTTATCTACCAATCATAAAGTTCTTTTTAATCCACACGACAATTATCTATCTACCAAACAAAAGCTTGCTAAATAAATAAACACAAAGGCATTAGGTCCTGCATGCAAATTTATCAGTAGTCCATTATTCTTGTCTTCGGCTTTCATCCTGCAGAAAATATTTTCTTGGTTTTTAATTGTCTTTTATGCTTCGTCCTGCAAACACTATGTTATTCCACCTTAACACAACTGACACAAATATTAGTGAAAATTTTAAAAAACTACAAAGTCAAAAAACAAAAATATGGATGTACAGAAATGACCAAAAACCAGAAAAAAATTTACCAGGCAGATGCGACTTTTGGAGACACGGATGCGGTTTGATGTTGACAAGTAGATGCAGTTCACAAATTTTGTTGATAGGCGGATGTGGTTTGGAATGATAGATGCATCACTATTTTTATCAGATGCGGCTCGCAGATATAGATGCGTCATTTTTCTAGACAGATGTGATGCGTCGTACGGAAACCTGCAAAAAAAATGAAACAAAAATGAAAAAACGGAAAGACGAAAAGCTGTGCGAATTTTGAAGCATTTTCACATCGGGTTCACCAAATGTTACTATAGAATAAAATCTATAATTGTAAGATCATGCAACTAACCAATATTAATCTAAAATCAAACAACAAAGAACAAAGAATTAAACATAATAACCTAAACAAATTAATGGAAAGCTCTCACCGAATATGTGTTCACTCCTTCGAATTATCTTGATTGCTCTTCTCCATTTTGCCTTTTCAGTATTCTTGCCTTCATATTTCTATTTTTGAATGCAAGCATAACTTCGTCGAATGTCTAAGCAAAATATCGAAGATAAGTTTTTTCTCAAAAGTGTATGATTTTGGGAGGAGGAATAGTGATAATGACAGGCCATTTTATAGATTTTAGGTTTTCAAACGATCAGCTCAGATTGAAAGAGAGATCGACAGATGAGATTGATGAATGTCATGCAATATGAGTTATGTGTCAGATAGAACGTGAGTTAGAACATGAGTCAGGAAAGACTACAAGATAAAGACTAAATTAGAACGTGAGTTAGAACACAAGTTCCATACCTTAATCTTCAGTTAAGAGTCTTCGAAAATAGAAGAAATAGAATTTGTATGTCAAAGACAAAGTTAGAAGTTGAAGAATAATGCATTCAAATGCAAATAGGAGTTAGAACTAGTTAATCGACTAGTTGTGACAGAGAGTCCTCTCGTAAAGATAAACAGGTGTTAAACTCAAGAGATAACTGGAGAACTAAAAATAGATCTAGAGTTAGACGGTGAGTGAATGACCTAGATAACTGATTGATAGAAGAATGTGACATAAATAATTTAATATGAATTAAATTTTAATTTAATTCAATATTCAAAAATAAGAGACTTTAATTAAATAAATAAAGTAATTTATTTAATTTGACTATTTGAAAAGAATAAAATGAATAATTAAATAATAAATATTTAATTATAGATAAAGGGGGTTAAATGAATAATTAAAAAAAGATATTTAATTATAGTTGAAATATGATAAAGGGGATAATTAAATAATAAATTATTTAATTAAGAAGGAAGAATAAATTAGTTAGGGACATAATTAAATAATTATGATTTAATTAATTAATCAAGTTGAATAAAGGTTATTTTATGAATTAATGAATTAATTAAAAATGGGTATTTAATTAATAGAGGAAATATGTGTTAGAAAGGGTAATTAAATAATTAACATTATTTAATCAAGACAACAGACTATAGAAAATTATGTCGAATGTGATGTTCGTAGGCCTACACCAATTTTCGGTATCTATAGGGTTAACAAAATTATCAAATACTTGGGAATCCCCTTTGTTCTTAATCCCAACCTAAAAGATATTTGGGATAGGCTAAAAAACAAAATTGAGAATAAGCTTCATTCTTGGAACAAGAAATATCTATCTATTGTTGGGAGAGCTCAAGTATGTCAGAAAATACTTTCCTCTTATAATATATACTATGCTTCATTATGGATGTTGAATAGCTACCAAGTGGAAGAAATCCAAAAAAATAAGGCATTTTTTGTGGTTTGATGGAAAAGGGAAAAGAAAAAACATGCTATTAAATGGGATTGGTGTTGTATTGAATAACAAAATGGGGGTTTAGGTCTTAAGGAATTAAATGAATAAGGCATTTCTCTCACTGTGAAATGGATCTACAAGAGCCTAAAAGGAAACAAGCCATGGAAATTTTTAGTTAGAAACAATATGAAAAATGTAGTTCCTAAATATACCAAATCTTAGAGAAACTTACCTCTTTGTGATCTAGTTTTTAGAAAATTCACTATATCCCCTATCGATTCCAACATTTTTAAGAGCTTATAGAAATCCTAGGAACTCAGCAAGGAATCCATCTTGAACAAATACCTAACTGAAAGTGATCTTAATAAAATTTCTAAAATAAAATCTATATGGTGGAATATTTATAATAATAATAAAACTCTTGCTCTGCTATGGAGGTGCTCAACAAGATAGTGGAATAGAAAAGGAATCTATCTCTTTCACAACTTAATAATAAATGGTAGTCTAAAGAGTTGGGAACTCCTTATTCAAGAGTTCAATATTCCTCCAACTCAGAAAATAACTTTTAAAAGAATAAAAAACCAAAAAGAGAAGATTCAAAATTACAAAGACAAGAACAAAGATAAAACTCAAAACTTTGAATGATTGGAAAATGATAAATTAACTAAGATAAAAGAAAAATAAATTTACAACCTTGTGGTCGATCCCCCTAATCTATCTGAGAAACTTGACAAAATTTGGAACATAAATTTAAATAAAAAGCTCTAGAACAGAACTTTCATTGGCTTGTGGAATAATGTTATGGAGCCTAAAAATGCAAGATTCAAATGGATATTGATTCTTCAAAAAAATTCAAACTTTGATTCAAAAGGCAGTTCAAGTGTTTGTGCCATTTATAAGAAATCTTAAGTTATTTCTCATATGTTCTTTGATTGCTTCTTTGCTAAGGAAATTTGGAATTCATTTCTATTTTATTTAATAAGATGGACTGAAAGAGTTAAAAAAATAAAATAAAATAAATTTATTAGGGAAAATTGAGGAAATAGGAAAAGGAAATAATCTTTATTGGTTGATCTTTGTTGCAATGGTTGGTTTTTGTTGCACTAAAATATTGACTTGTTAATGTCCGATACAACTGCTGGAGTTAATGAATCCATGACATGTGGTTAAGAAATGTAACAAAACAAAGCATTGTGTTGCACAATACAAGGAGACAAAGGGTGCACACCTTGCAATAATCCCCCTAACACAAGTGAGGGATTCAAACCTATGACCCAAGATCTGATACCAATTATGGTAATAGTTGGTTATCGTTGCACCAAAATATTGACTTGTTAATGCCTAATATAATTGCCAGAGTTAATGAATCTATGGGAGGTGGTTAAGCTATGTCACGAACCTAAGCGTTGCATTGCACAACACAAGGAGACTAAGGGTACACACCTTGCAAAAATCTTAACTACTAAAATTCTTTGGTTTCTTTGGAAAGCTAGAAATTGTTAAAAATACCAAGGTGTTAGGAGGGCACTTAGTGAGTCTAACAGAAGAATCACTACTCATTATGACTTGATGCAGGTATCCATCATAGTAGAAATAGCTAATGACAAGTTCTAGAAGTTAATGAACAATAGAAAGGAAAAACTAAAAATAAAGAGGATTTGATCTATGCGAACCAATGGCTATATTACAAACCATATCAGAAAAATCCTTGGGTTGAATGGAAATAGCTACAAAGAAAATTCCAAAACAAAGACAAAATAAAATAAGGACTAACCAATAAATACATTATGATGATTCTTATATATGTATAAAAAATAAGAAAACTGGAACAAAACAAATAGTAAGAAAAGGAATGTATACAACTACCTTGTGAGGTAAAAATGTACTTATAGTGTTTTGAGTAATATGCTTGATCCTTGTTGATCAATTTTGTAATCTGATCTAAATCTATACTCTAGTTCCTTTGGCTCCATTATGTAAACTATTTTGAATACAATAAAATTTGTAGTTTTGTCAGGCTTTCTCAAGTCACCATCTCCAAAAAAGAAAGAAAGGTAATTGAAAAGAAAAAGATACAACCATAGCTATTGGAAGATTAGTTATAGAAGTGACAAAAAGAAATAGTTGAAGAGAAAGAAGGCATGCAAAGTTTCTGAAGAAGGAGATCCAACTCATTGTAGTAGAATCACAATCAAGTGTATAATCAAGTAAGTCTAAATCATTTGTTTCAGTGGGAAAAGTTGCTAAGTATGTTAAGAAAGAAAATAAAATTTTGGAGGAAGAACTTGTGAAAGCTAAAAATTATAATTCTGAATTTAAAAATAAATAAATAAAGGAGTTAACAAATGAGAAATATTAATATTTGTGTGAAAAAGATAATCTTCAAAAATGATTGGACAATGTTAAAATAAAATTATAGAGAATTAGAATAAAGATTAAAGTTCTTTGATGAAGTAAAAAAGAATAATAAAAAATTGAAAGAAAAGATAAAGTTGTTGGAAAAAGAAAATGCATGTTTAAAATTAAACCCATCAATTTGTAATGTCTCATGTGACATCGAAGATTTGTGGTGTTCCTTTGATCAATCAGTTGGTTTGTGTGATATAGATGAAGTTGTTTTTGACAAAGAAGGTAAGGATGAAGATAATGTGGTTGAATCTGTCAATCTTGTTATATGTGAAGAGAATAAGAAAATATATTATGAAAATAATATTGGTTTGAAAATAATGAATAAAATAGGCTATAAAGGTAAAGGATTGGGAAAGTATGGGAAAGGAATCAGAGAACCCATTGAGCCAATAGTAGGGCCAAAGTATGAAGGTCTTGGATATGTTACAAGTAACAATAAAAATGATGTTACATGTATGATAAATTCAATAAAATTAGTTCAAGTAATGTAATGTATGCAGTGTACCCTTTGTAATAAGGAAGGACATAGGAAAGAAATGTGTTGGGATCTACATCTATGTAGCATCTATTGTTTGAAGAATCATTTTGGAAAGACATGGTGGAATAAAAAATGGAAGGAATCGGCCCACACAGGTAGACGAGTTGGCTTGAGTCTTGGGTTTTCTCCCCAAGGTCTTGGATTTGACTCGAAGGCCTAAGCACATTTGATGTGTGTGGCTTGTGCGCAGCTTTACACATCCCCAAGGACTAGTCTCACCCTGACTCACCCACTACTCCATCGAGGGGGTTGAAAGGCCAGGTCGCAGGGACACCCTAGGTTATAGAAAAAAAAGGGAAGGAATCTATGACAGGTTGCATGAAAATGGATTGTGGATGGAATTTCAAACCAAATTGGAAAAAGGCTACAAGTATGTTCAAAAAGTTGTAGAAACATAAGTATTTATGTGTTGAAGATGAATCAAAAAATTTCAAAGGTTTGAGAAAGGTGACAAATATTATCTTGAAAGACATCATGAAAATTGGAAAATTACATTTAATGATTTTGCAAAAAGAGTACATCTAAATTTCAAGTGATCTAAAAATTAGTTAGAGGTGAAGGTGCATGAAGACACAAAGTTCATTGTCATAATCGACAATAGGATGGAATTAAATTCTTGTAGTGAAAAGCAATAGCATGAGGAAGATTGCATTCCAAAAATGAAGAAATTAAATAGGAAGACTACATATTAGTGTAACACAATAAAACAAGAAATATTAATCAATACAATGCAATAAACTCATATCTAAACCTATGCTAACAAAAAAGAACAATGGAAATATATTTAAAGCATAAATAAAGGAACAATCTCACCAAAAGTATCATCCATTCCATGAATCAACTTCATTGCACTTCTTCATTTTGTTGTAGTATTGATGCCCTCAAATTTCTCTTAAGTATGCAAATATGGCCTATTGATAATGATTAGCAAAATGTTGAAGCTTCTTAAAGTTGCTTCCAAACACATAAGATTTTAGGAGGAATAATAATGATGAAGGTCAAACCAATTTATAGAAAATTGATTTCCGAATTACAGGCTCAAATTAAAATATAAATCAATGATTAAGATTAAAGATATGATATGCAATAGAGTTTAGTGTTAGTAATAACGCGAGTGATAAAGCATAAAAGGTGGGGATTAAGATTAAATAATAATTTAATCTTTAGTCGAGACAATTCAAAACTCAGAAGAATAGTGATTGCATGTAAAAGATAAAGATTGGCATAGAGGAAATGGTCTATTTGAACGCAAGAAGGAATTTATTAATTGAATAAATTTATTTAATTAATAAAAGTTTGCACGCAGAAGAATAAAACTAGATAACTGACTGATTAAACCAGAAGGTTTGTTCGTTAGAAATAACCAGATATTAAATCAGGAGATAACTAACTGATTTAATTAAATCTCGACTTAAGTGGTAAATGACTAATTAGATAAGTAATCGATTATCTAATTATAGAAGAATATGCTAGGAATAATTCCTTTTATGAATTAAATAATTATTTAATTCAACATTCGAATTTTGGGGATTAAATTAAATAAATAAAGATTTATTTAATTAACTAGAGAAAAGGTTAAAGAGTAATTAGATAATTTTAGATGATTATTTAATTATTGAAAATGTGATGAGGGTAAATTAAATAACAATTTCTTTAATTTTTAGACAGAAGATATATTTTATTAGAGATAATTAAATAAATAATATTTATTTAATTAGTCAAGAAAAGATAAAGGTGAAAATGAATTGGTTAAATAATTAATTTATTTAATTAAGAGAGAATAGGTGACTTTAGAAAATAATTAAATAATTAAGATTATTTAATTATGACAATGAAGATGAGAATTATTTCAAAAATTGAAGTCGTAGGCCTAGACTAATTTTTAGTGTCTCCAATTTTCCCCTCTTTGATACAATGTCATTTTAGCATTGTGTCAAAGAAAATTAGTCAAAACATGCCCCTATTGTACCCTAGTATGAAATAGGTAAGGGTATGCCCCCTCAGGAAAAATGACAAATTTTAAAAAAAAAAAAAAAAATTTGGAAATTGTCTCGATTAGGTAATTTGATAGCTATAAGTTCGATTGTGGTGAAAGAGATTAGTTTCGATGAGGTCTGGTATGTGAAATGAACATTGGAAGTTGGTAAATAGTGTGCCTAGTACACAAGGTATGAGAAAAACCCTCCAAAAACCCTAGGTATAAATAGGATTTGGGTGCAAAATGAATTCATTTGCACCCCTCAAGTTTAGAGAACCATGATTTTTCTCTGGAGTACTTAGCCAAAATGTCACCCGTTCCATACATCGAGCATCATGGATATTGAGTTAGGACTTTCAGAGGACTAATCGATGCAGGACCCCTAGTATGTTCCCCAAAACTGACTTTTGAAATTTCAATTTTCATGCATTTCTAAGACCTTAAATTTCTTTTTTGCTTATGCATCATTTCCTTTTGACGCAAATAGGTTCGTATGCGATGCATTTGTGCAAACATGCCAAGCTCCATTTTTGGTTTAATTTAAATCAATGCATTTTTTTAAATATGCAACACAGATGTGTTAGTGAGTCGCATTTGTTAGATACAGTGTCATATATATTTATGCATTGCATATGTTTGATTGCTCTCTTGTGTTGACATGTGTGATGCATTTTAATTATTCTGACACATATGCAATGTTGAATGATGAATTTTATTTTTTGCAACACATTTAATAGTAAAATGATGCATTTTCCTATCAATTTTTTTTTTTTTAAATTGTGCTATAAAAAATTGCCTTTATATTTCTGACACAAGGTATTGGTCATGCATTTTCAAGCTACTTTGGATCCCATATACACCTGGGAGTTGAGGCCGGCTACCTATGATCTATGAGATCAGCTACGTAGTGGTGAGAGAAATTTTATATGGAACCTTGGGTTGCATCATGTGACATTTATGCCCACCATTCAGGAAAACTGAGGTATACTGACTACACTATGTGAGCGATGGCACTTAGAGACTTCCTCTTTCCATTTTCCTATAGGAGAGGCTATTGTTACCTTAGAGGATGTTTATAGGACTTTGAGATTACCGATCAGGGGTGTGAGAGTCCTCTATGATACCCAAAGGGGTTGTAGTGAGATCACCCCCTATGAGTCCTCTATTATATTAGACAGCTCGGTATTGAGCATTATGAGATCAAATGACATGTCCTTGCTAATAGGTAGGAGAGTATTGATTATATGTTGTTCACTTTGATTGCTGAAATTGTACTACCTGACCATCGAGGTCATGGGTTTCCTTTTGGGTGGGGTGAGATGTTGGTAGGGATGTTGGAGCAACAGGTTGTGTATGCATGGGGCCCCTGTTTACTTGTGATGTTATGTTTTCACTTGCATGCTATAGTTTACAGAGAGGTGTAGTCGATCAGTTGTGGCACTACTCTATTGATGATCTAGGTGTGGGAGCATATTGTTGTTTTCTTCCCACCAGTTAAATTTGAGTTAGATGATAGATCTCCTTTTATATTTTGATATATTGGAATTAGTCAGACTTATATGGGAGACATAGGATATTGGAGGCGTGCTATTGACACCCTAGTGCATTTTATATGGAGACCTTACATGGATTATGCATAGTGGTGTGACGAGAATAAACACTTACCTTTCTTCCGACAAACATAGTATTTGATCGGGAGGACTATTTTTAGGGTTCACATCACTGAGAGACATCTACCAGATAGAGTTGTTTGACAGTTTTGTGAGGTGCAAGATGAGCCGTGAGGGTGAGCCGAGTTTTCCCATTCTTTGAGAGAGGTTCCTTTGTGGGGGTCACAAATTATTGTTGTGACGACTAAGGCATACATCGATGCATTATAGCCTATTCAATGGGGATGGAGGGGTGGAGCTGTAGATCCTAGGACCATTGTAGCATATGATACTTGGTGGACAAAGCATAGGCCTATTCCATATATACATCCTGAGCAAGTGGTGCCTATAGAGCGGTGAGGGACTGGACCACGAGGTCGGCATGGTGGCAGAGGTGGTGATCGAGGTGGCTGAAGTGGTGGAGGTTATGGTAGAGGGAGGGGTGGTCGACAGGGTTGATGAGGTGGTAGAGCTAGTAGAGGCTCAGATTTTTCACTCATCCACGAGGAGGAGGGGGAGGGGGAGGATGTACCTATGCTGGAGGTTTGTGGAGAAGAGGAGGCCATTGTAGGGGAGGGAGTTGGTGAGGATCATGCTACATAGGAGGTCATTGGTGAGGAGCATGTTGAAAAGGAGGTAATTAGAGAGGAGGTAGAGATGGATTCCCTTGGTTTTCTTGAAGGGTATCGGTATGATGATGAGGAGGAGATGGGAGAGAAAGAGAAAGAGCTCTGAGATAGGATTATTGAGGAGTGGGATGTTGATGAGGGAGAGAGGCCATGACAAGAGGAGGAGGGTCCCATTGATTAGTGGCTAGCCGATTTACAGGCCTGAGTAGAGGTCTTGGAGGAGCGAGTGAGAGTTGTGACAACAGAGTGAAATGAGATGCAGATGGATAGAGACAATGCCTATTTGGAGAGGGATCAGGTGGTAGCATGGAGACATGAGACCGAGTACAGATTTGTGGAGTTGAGAGCTCTTTGCACTGGACTGAATGTAGCTTTTTCTTGGGAGTTGGTTAGGTCTGGTGATAGAGAGAGATATTCCAAATATTTTTATGAGTAGGAGGTTCCTACTCAGAGACAAGCTCCTAGTTATTTGTAGGCACATAGCAACAGTTCATACAGCAAGTCACCCAGCAGATCTTAGAGCATAGAGGATGTTGTAGGACCTCACAAGGTAGGACCATATGATAGGCTCCCTTCTGCACAACAATCATCAACACCTCCCCATCAATCGCCTCCTCAATCTCCACATGGGAGCAGTGGGAGCTCAACCTAGGGACATGTTTTATATTTGTAGACATTGTATTATGGTTATAGAGCCCGCGAGATTCATTTTGATGGATACATTCTAACATTGTATTGTGACACTTTTATTATTTTTTTGAGTCATATATATCATTTTTGGCGGTGATTATATGATTTTCAGTTATTTATATGATTATGTAGTGCTCTATGTATGCATGCACATGTTATATATGACCATGTTTACATTATGATGTTTTAGTTCCTATGATGATTTGTTAATTCTATATGATGATGTATGCATGGTATTTATAAATGTCATGTACACATTCTATGTTTATGATAATGAGATGCAATGTGATCTGAATATGTGCAGTGCCATGTGAATGTATTATAATATGTACAGTTGTTAATGGTAAATGCATGTAAGTTGTGGTTACCTAGATGCGATAAATATGTATATTTTTGTCTCTCTTTTTTTGAAATACAACATATATGTATAATTTAATATGTACATATGTATGACAATGTCTAAATGGTGTTTGTAAAATGAATGCATATGCAGGATACTTTATTTTTTTTGTATGTCACAGGACTTCGTCATAATGTAGGATAGAAGAAATGTTAGCATGGAAAAATCTGGATGTTAGTATTAGAAATGGATGTTACATGAATTTTAGAATCTTTAATATTTTTCCAAATACATACTAGGCCTTGCATTAAATCATCATTTGGAATTAAATGATACAAATGGTTAATAAACACCATGATATGAGATAGACCAAGGTGTGCAAGGTCATCCATCTACTAAAAATAGACAGTCGCAGACAAGGAGTGTCTTAACTCATACTAATGGAAAAAGTGCCCTAGTCTTTTTGTCAAGGAAAACCACATAAATCAATCAAATAAAAAGATGAGTCATGAGACATCATCTCTCCTCTAAATCCTTCATGGGACATCCTCGAGAAATCTAGTAACCTGACTTGAAAACAAAGTCAAAAGACAACCGACAAATAGTAATCAAAGAAAATAAAGAGTCCTGAGATATCCTTGCTTCTCTAAATCCTTCATGGGACATCCTTGAGAAAGCTAGTAACTGGACTCAAAGACAAAGCCAAGTGAAAATATAATAAAAAACAAGCCATAAAGTCAACAGCTAGTAAAAATATTTGCCAAAATTTGATTTGTTTATTGTTTGTTTTTTCAATGAAGCTTGATTTTAGGAAAGACGCATATCGTATAAGATGTTGAGTCTAGTTTCGATCATGTGACCACCTATTTAAGGCAATGACAAAGCTTGGTTTCAAAAAGAGACATATCGTATAAGACATCGAGTCTGGTTTTGATAATGTGGCGACTTTTATAAGGAAATGATAATGTTTGATTGAATGATAATGTCTATTATCAAGGACACATCTTGTATAAGACATAAGTTGATTGTTTTGGCAATTTTTTTGGTTTGACTTGATGACATTGTTGACTTGTTCATCTTGTTGATGTGTGACTTTTATTGATGTGTTGACCATTGTTTGTGTGTGATGATAGTTTTTGACTTATGTTTCCTGACACGACGTACCCTAAAGGACTAACCTAAGGCAGCCATAGGGGGTTCATCGATTGATTTCCTTTCTTATGTTATACATGTAGAGACCTCATAGTTCAACACAACCAATGACTTTGTCTTATAGACAAAGGACTGAGTCATGATTTTATTCGAACAAAAAGATTGATTTATATGACTTGCGTGTGTGATATCTAACATGTGTGATATTGAATGAGATGAACCCTAATGGAATGACCTATTGTGGCCTTGGGGGCTCATTGATTGATGGCCTTGCCTATGTTATACACAGAGACCTCATAGTTCGATACAAACAATGACTTTTATGTACAAATAATGAGTCATGATTTTATGTGTGTGATACATGACAAACCTAGAAAGACAGACCTAATGCCTTGGGGGTGCATCAGGTGATGGCCTTTCCTACGTCTATTTTTAGAGGCAATGTAGTTCAACAATTTCCACGAATGACTGACACAACTGACTTTGATTCTATTTTTGGGTTTTGAGATATTTTGATTTTTTGTCTTTTTGAGGTTTTATGATATTTTTGGAGTTTTCTAGGACATTTTATGACGTTGGAACAAATGGCGTAGGTTGAGTATTCACCCCCAGTTGGGTATAAGAACAATAGGATGGAATGGGGATGTGGAGTGGACTTGATCTCAATCGTTCCGCATTATGGAAAGTGTTGGAAATAGGATGCCATTTAATTGCAATCCTAAACATTAGTTATTTCATGAGTCTCCTAAATCCTTGGAATGTGTTCAACAACACTAGGGTTAGGAAGAGAATAATATTTGATGAAATAAATCATGTTAATTGACATTTGTAATTAATTCTAAATGTTAAGAGCATGTGTGGACTTCTTGGAATTCGCTCCTACAAAATAGGAGCACATGGGTGCACATATGGTAGGTGACAACTCACCTTGAGTTCAGTTAACTATACAGAGTAAGAGAGAACACTTATCAATGTATGTAAAGATCCTAGGAGTTAGGGTTTGATGTTTGCATGCATGAAGTTCAGTTTAGTTCAGTTTAGTTCAGTTAAGTTCAATTAAGTTAAGTTAAGTTCAGTTCAGAATCAGTTTAGTTCAGTTCAATTCAGTTTATTTATGGTTCAGTTATCTTCAGTTAGTTTTAGTTGAATGCTAGTTGACTTCAGTTAACTTGGAATGCATGGCTAATAACTTGAGTTGCATGAAAAATAATAGGTACTACCTTCAATTAACAGGGGATGACCATTCTTGCATGAATGGTGTTCAGAAATGTTTCAATTAACAAGAAATATCTTGGACCCACTTTGGGCACCCAATTTGGCTTCTTGTAATTATCTCCTTTACATGTTGAGATATTTTTGAAGGCTTAGTTAAGTGGGCCCCTCTTTTGGGCGCCAACTTTGAGGATGAAGCCTTAATATATTTACAGAATAAAGGTTGAGTTATGACTTCAGTTTGGGACGCCCAGATGGATGAAGGAGATCATTTGACATTTTTCTTCACGACACAACTCTACTTGCATGAGATAGGCGTACCTTTTAGGGTTAGGTCTTGAGCATTGTTATTGTAACTCATTTGGATTTTACAATGTTGATTAAAGTCTATTTATCTCAAGCAAGTTGAAGAGAGAGTTTATCAGTTTTATTGCAGGTTGTGAAGAAGTTTTGGTGGAGGCAAAAGAGGCATTCTCAAGCAAGAATTGGAGCTATTGTAATCTACTTCAAAGATTGAATAATAGATTAATTCTTGGTGGATATTTTTACCCGAAAGGGTTTTCTCCACGGTATATGCTTGTGTAATCTTTCTAATATCTTGTCTACTTCTTCTATCAACTTCTGTCTACATTCTACAAATAGTAAAATGGATTAATTAGATAATGACCCACAAAGAATCTGTAACAAAGGAAAATCTTATTTAGATCAGCAATATTAAAGTTTTACAAGGTATTAAGCTAAGAAAACACCTCAATTTTCAACATTTGGTATCAGAGCTGAGGTTGGGTAGAGTATTGGGACGCCTTTCTCTGAAAGGATTGGAGGTTTTTTGGCTTAGTGGGAGCTTTTATTATTTTTGTTATTTTCTGATTTTGGAATTAAGTTTTGTTACAATGAATTCTCAGTTAGATATTGAAAGGTTCAATGGTTCTAACTATGAAATGTGGAAATTAAAAATGGAAGATATTCTTGAAGAAAGAGATTAGTGGTTAGCAGTTAATAATGAGACAAAAGACACCTACAACTATTTTAGATGAGGATTAGGCTAAGTTAGATAAGAAGGCAAGAGGAACAATTAGGTTATGTCTTGCTGATGCGGTTCTCTTGAATGTTTTAGATGAAAATATTGCATATAAATTATGGAAGAGAATAGGGGATATTTATCAAACTAAGAGGCTCACCAATAAGTTATATCTGAAAAGGAAGTTGTATTCATTAAAAATGAAAGATGGTGAATCTATTGCACCACATTTAAATGCTTTCAATTCAATTCTCAGTCAGTTAGCATATGTAGATGTAAAGCTAGAAGATGAGGATAAGTGAATTTTGTTACTTTGTTCTTTACCAGATTCTTGGGAACATTTAATTGTTGCAATTAGTGATAATGGTGCAGATCCAAAGATGGACAACATTACTCCTACTCTCTTATCAGAGGAGATGAGGAGGAATTCTAAGGAGGAAATCCAAGATGTCTTGTTTGTAAAAGGTAGGCCTAAGAAAAAGGAACCTAAGGGAAACAAGGGAATGGTAAGTCGGAAGGAAAAAGTAAGCTAAAGTGTTGGAACTGTGGGAAACTGGGACATGTGAAGAAGGATTGTAATAACAAGAAATAAATTTTAGACTCTTATATAGAGGAGTCCTCAGATGATAGTAATGATGCATTGGTTATTTCAGCTAATATTGTTTGTGATAAATCTTTGCTTCATGTTTCAGATTAATCTTCATGGAGAGGATCGTAGTCACGATACCATGTGTAACTCGGTACCACGGTTCAGTGGGAATTGTTGGTAGTGACTTGGATGCATCATTGATAAGGTTATCTCCATGTGATTGGAGATATGGTTTCTTGGTTTAGAGTGTATTTTTTATGATGTCATGGTTTACTCTTGATATGCATTTAGAGTTTGGCATATTACATGGTTCTCTTGAGACTAGGATGTATAAGTATGTTATGATGCATGTGATCTCCTAAGAGGATATGGTTAGATCATGGATGTCATGTTTATGTTCAAGGTTGGAGCTTTGACATTGATCTTGTGTAGTTCTCTTAAGTATTGAGTGCATTAATCATTTTCTTGATTACTTCATGAAAGTGTTGTGTTGCATTTGGAGTTTGACATGGACTGGTTGGTTACAGGTCCTCATGGATACTTGGAGAAATAGGTGAGGCTTGAACTCTCTTTTGGTAAGAGATACTTGTTGGAATGGTTAATTGTAAGAAAAAAATTTCCAACAGAAAAGACCGAGGAACCTACACCTTGGTTGAACATGAGTTCAACACACTTGGTGGTTTAGCATACCTCCAAAGAGGTGGTTTGGATACAGAGACTTGGGAAAGGTATTGGTTTGGTTGATAATGGGAAGGTATTAATTGAGAAAGTTAACAATTTAAATAATGTTACATATTATCTTATGAAACCAAACAGATAAGTTCTCTTGGTTTTAATCATTTTCTTGGAAGCTTCATGATTATGCAGGTTGCATTTGAAGTTAGCATGGATTGATTAGTTGGTGAAAGAAGGCCATTGGCCTTGAGTCTTGTACTTGTTTTATTATTACTTGTTTAGAATAATTGCAATGTATAATTTCAAGTGGGAGAATGTTGGAAATAGGATGCCATTTAATTGCAATCCTAAACATTAGTTATTTCACGAGTCTCCTAAATCCTTGGAATGTGTTCAACAACACTAGGGTTAGGAAGAGAATAATATTTGATGAAATAAATCATGTTAATTGAAATTTTTAATTAATTCCAAATGTTAAAAGCATGTGTGGACGCCTTGGAATCAGATCCTACAAAATAGGAGCACATGGGTGCACATATGGTAGGTGACAACTCACCTTGAGTTCAGTTAACTATTCAGAGTAAGAGACAACACTTCTGAATGCATGTAAAGATCTTAGGAGTTAGGGTTTGATGTTTGCATGCATGAAGTTCAATTCAATTTAGTTTAGTTAAGTTAAGATAAGTTTAGTTTAGTTCAGTTAAGTTCAGAATCAATTTAGTTTAGTTCAGTTTAGTTCAGTTCAGTTCAGTTCAGTTATGGTTCAATTATCTTCAGTTAGTTTTAGTTGAATGCTAGTTGACTTCAGTTAACTTGGAATGCATGGCTAATAACTCGAGTTGCATGACAGATAATAGGTACTACCTTCAGTTAACATGGGATGACCATTCTTGTATGAATGGTGTTGAGAAATGTTTCAGTTAACAAGAAATATCTTGGACCCAATTTGGGTGCCCAATTTGGCTTCTTGGAATTATCTCCTTTGCATGTTGAGATATTTCTGAAACCTTAGTTAAGTGGGGCCCTCTTTTGGGCACCAAATTTGAGGATGAAGCCTTAAGATATTTATAAAATAAAGGTTAAGTTATGACTTCAGTTTGGAACACCCAAATGGATGAAGGAGATGATTTGAAATTGTTCTTCACGACACAACTCTACTTGCATGAGATAGGCGTACCTTTTAGGGTTAGGGCTTGAGCATTGTTATTGTAACTCATTTGGAGTTTACAATGTTGATTAAAGTCTATTTATCTCAAGCAAGTTGAAGAGAGATTTTATCAGTTTTATTGGAGGTTGTGAAGAAGCTTTGGTGAAGGCAAAAGAGGCATTCTCAAGCAAGAATTGGAGCTATTGTAATCTACTTCAAAGATTGAATAATAGATTAATTCTTGGTGGAGTTTTTTACCTGAAAGGGTTTTCTCTAGGGTATATGCTTGTGTAATCTTTCTAATATCTTATCTGCTTCTTCTATCAACTTTTGTCTACATTCTACAATCAGTAAAATGGATTAATCAGATAATCATCCACAAAGAATTTGTAACAAAGTAAAATCTTATTTAGATCAATAATATTAAAGTTTTAAAAGGTATTAAGCTAATAAAACACCTCAATTTTCAATAGAAAGGACAACATTTATTATGGGTGTAATGATAGGAAAAATCATATTGGAATGATGGCAAACAAAGGAGCAAAGTCACATGGTGCTTTTTTTCCAGGTTTTCACCATGGTACTTATCCAAAGCACCACCGAAGTGGTTATCACTAGTGGACGAATTATTTCTCTTTACTATTTTGTGGATTTTTCAATTTTTTTGGTGTTACAAAGATGCCTGTTTGCTAGGTTTTCATCAGGTAACAATTTTTTTGTTTTTTTTGTTTTTTTGTATTTTTTATGATTAATACATGGCTCTCAGAAGCTATGTATAGAATATATTGAGATGAAGGTTGTTGATTGGTTCTGATAATGGTTCTCCTTTAGGTGTAGAAAGCTAGTATGCTCCTGAGCCAAAGACCTCTGTAACAATGTAAGGCCCTAACCATTTGGGTTCAAACTTTCTTGGTTTTTCTCTTTCTGCTTGATTCCTTGGGTTCTCAATTAAGACCAGGTCACCAATGTCAAAATTTTGACTCAAGACTTTGCTATTATAGCTGTGACGAAGAAGGTTTTGATATGCTTGGAGGTGATCTAGTGCCTTTTGTCTTCGTTCATCCAAGAACTCTAGCTCATGCTGTCTTGATACAGGTTACCCTTTATCGTTGATATGCCCTTTCACAGATACCCTTAGGAAAGGAATTTTGACCTTTATAGGTAAGATGGCTTTGGAATTGAATACCAAGGAGTATGGATGCTTGTGTAGTAAGCCCATAGGGTAGGGTTAAGTTGTAAGTGTGAGTCACGACAACATCATTAATAGTCTTTTTAAGGATTCTTAGGATTGTTTTGTTAGACACCTTATCTTGGCCATTACCTTGTGAATAATATGGTGTGGAAAAGTGGTGTTGATATTGAATTCTTCACAAATATGGAAGACTTCTTAGTTTTTAAATGGGTGGCCATTAGCTGTGATTATGGATAGAGGAACACCATACCGACAAATGATGTAGTGAAGGATAAACTTGGAAATTTGTGTGTTGGTAATGTAGGTCATAGGAATGTCTTCAATCCACTTGGTAAAGTACTCAGTCATAGTAATGATAAAATTATGGCCATTAGAGGATGTAGGATGTATCTTACCGATGAGATCAATTCCCCATTGGGAAAAGGTCCATGGTGAAGCTATTGGATAGAGATCTTGTGTTGGCGTGTGTATCAAGTCCTCGTGAATCTGACACTATCAACATTTCTCGACAAAGATGCATGAGTCCTTTTCCATGGTAGGCCAATAATTTTTGGATGTTGTGGTTGTGTTGCTGATAAGTGGTTTCCATTGATGTCAACACTAATAGCATTTAATATGCTTAAGGCTACATATGTCGAGGAGATTGAGAAAATTGTAAAGAATATAGTACAAGAAGCGAGTGGAGCTGAGAAGGTCAGAATGCTAGAAAGCTTTGTGTGTTGAAGATTTGAAGGTGCACTTCAAAGGGTTTTTTTTAGAAAATTTATAGTATGTTGTCTGAAATTTTCAGAGGTGCGCATGAAGTTTTGTGGAAGTTATGAAGATCTGTGTGCCTACAATTATTCAGTTTCTGTAGATGGTGTTCTTAGTTGAAGCGGATGAAATTATGGTAATTTCATGTGTTGCGCATGTACCTATGATGTTCATGGATGATTCTAAATTGTTCTCTATCCTTGTTGTACGTCTGTAGTGATTGGAGTGTTTGTGATCAGAGATTTTTTGATATGTGCCCAAGTGTTCATGTTCTTGGCTGACATTGCGGTGTTAGTGTGTTGCGAATCCATGAGGATTAATATTTTATTGTTTGCCATGTTTGGAGATGTTTGTTTGGGTCCTCACTATGTTGTGACCAACTTGTGTTGGTGTGCATTGTAATTTATTCATGTATCAAGGCCGACAGTTGTAATTGATTCTTTATTTGTGGCCGACTGAATAGTGGATGTAAATCCATGTAGCGGATATATATATATATATATATATGAGATTTCTTTCCTCATTTAGAGGCAAGTGCTCAAGTGTACAAGTATGAATAAAGGTTAGAACATTTAGAGCAGAGTGTGGAAGAGTTTGAGCAGAGGGTGGAAGAGTTTGAAGAAGTTTTTGTGCACCTAACTAGAACTGTAATCAGGCTTTTGTAGAAGCTAATTTCTCAGTTCAAATTAATTAGATGTATTTAATTTGATTACTCTATGTAAGGCAGTGAGCCTTCCCTTTGAGCAATGTGCTCTAGGCAACGTGCCTGAATGCAGGTGTATTCTCTTTTCATTTTTCATTATACTTCTAATAGGGTATAATCTTGTAGACTAACATCCACCATGGTTTTTACCCTAATAGATTTTCCATGTATAAAATCTTGGTGTTCATGTGTCTCTGATGTGTTGTTGATTTAATACTTGCACTTAATTATCAGATCTATGATATAAGGTTGGTTAATGTTGTATAAGTTTGATTTTGGAAACAACTGATTCACCCCCCCTCTTAGTTGTCTATCCTTGTTTTGCCAACAATTGGTATCAGAGCTAGTTCCTCTGAAAGAAGCTTTATAGCTTGAGGCAATCTAAGATGGCATAATTTAACAAGGATAGTCCTAGATTCGATGGTACAAAATATTCTCTATGTAAATTCAGGATGGAATGTCATTTGAGGTGCATTGGTGAACCTTTTTGGCAGATGATACAAATTGCATATATTATTCCTCATAATGGTCCCTCCTCTGAAGATGAGATCAAGCAAGCAAAAATTAATACCAGGGTAGTAGAAACACTGGTGAGTGCTCTGACAGATTCAAAGATGACAAATGTGATGGGATTGAAGACTACATACTAGATTTGGAAAAAGTTGGAAACATTGAATGAAGGAGATGCACTAGTGAGAAGTGCTAAGCTACAAAGTCTAAAAGGCAAATGGGAGAGATTGAAGATGAGTGAAGATGAGAACATCTTTTCCTTCTCACATAAGATAAATGAATTGGTGATGGAAATTAGATGTGCCAGTGGAACTTTGGATGATGATGAAATTGTGGCTAAGATACTTAGATCTATGCCCCTTCCTACAAGACAAAAGCTCATGATATTGATGAACTCAGAACAGTAAAAAATATTACAAAAGACATGTTGATTGGAAAAATTGTTGCATTTGAATTAAATGAATTCGGTGAGTCGATTCCTAGGACTGAATCTAATTTCAAGGCTACTGTATCTGATAAAAGCAACCAAAGATATGATTCATGAGAGAGTTTCAAGAGAACATTCAGATATGAAGATGAGATGAAGCGGATTGAAGATGAAGAAAAGGAATTGGAAGAATTGGAAGCATTGATTGTGAAAAGAGAATCAAGAGGTTATGGTAAGTACAAAGGAAAGTTACCCATTAAATGTTTTTCTTGTAGTAAGATAGGTCATTTTTCTTCTAGATGTCCTAAAAGAGTTTCAAAGTATAAACCTGAGAACACTAGATTTCAAAGAAAGTGCTATTATGCTAAAGAAGGTGTAACTGATGAAGAATCTAATAAAGAAATTGTAAATGAAGATGAATGGGTATTTATTGCTATCAAAGAAAATGGTCAGGTGTCCACTGAATCTGCTAGTAATGTGAATGTTGAGAAAGCTCTTGCAGCCAAAGTTGTAGAGAAAGATGAGTGGGTGATTGATAGGGGATTCTCACATCATATGACTGGTGACAAAAGAAAAATTTTAAGCTTGAAAAACTATGATGGTGGTGTTGTGAGGTTCTGAGACAACACTTTTGGTGTGATTAATGGTAGAGGAACTATTTCTTTTGGTGGTAAGCACAATACTGATGATGTTATTTATGTAGAAGGCTTAAAGCATAACTTGTTGAGTGTTGGACAAATGGTAGAGAAAGGTTACAATCTACAATTCAAGAATGGTAAGTGCAGAATAATGGGAATTTCAGGAAATATGATTGCTTTAAGAAAAAAGACAAAAGGTAATATCTTTCATTTGAGTGTTGCTAGTGAAAGTTGTTTGATTTCTCAAATTGATATAAGCTGGTTATGGCATAGGAGGTTGTGTCATGTGAAATTTGATAAAATTGTCAAGATAAGCTCTACTCAAGCAGTTAGAGATCTACCTAAGTTAGTAAAGCCTACTAACACTATGTTCAAGGAATGTCAGATGGGAAAGCAAACAAGAAATTCTTTCCGGAGCAAAAAATATAGTTCTAATGGAGTACTAGATTTGATACATATCGATCTATGTAGTTCTTCTAAAATCAGAAGCCTACAAGGTGAAAGGTATTTTATGTTGCTCATTGATGACTATTCTAGAATGATATGGGTCCCTTTCTTAAGAAAAAACCATGAAGCATTAGAAAAGTTCAAAATTTTTAAAGCTATGGCAGAGAATGAGATAGGTCAAAGGATGAAATGTCTAAGGTTAGAGAGAGGTGGTGAATTTACTTCATGGGAATTCAATTTTTTTATGAAGAGCATGGAATCCAAAGACAACTATCTGCTCCCCGGACCCCTCAATAGAATGGAATTGTTGAAAGAAAGAACATAACCGTTCTAAACACTGCTAGAACCATGATGTTGGAATCAAATGTTCCTCATTTCTACTAGAGAGAAGCTGTAAGTACTAATGTGTACACCATTAACAGGGTGAATATCAATAGTATTTCTGGTAAGACACCTTTTGAGCTATGGTTTGGTTATAAGCCTACTGCCAAATATTTCAAAAAATTTGGAAGAAAATTCTACATCAAGAGAGATGGTGATATAGGTAAGTTTGATGCTAGAAGTGATGAAGGAATCTTCCTAGCATACTCTACTAAAAGAAAATCTTACCGATGCTTTAATAAAAGGTTGAAGAAAGTGGTTGAAAGTGCAAATGTTAAGGTTGATGAAGATATTGGTAAATCATCCAAATCTAGTGGTTATGATTCAAATGATCAACATGATGATGCTAACAATAATGTTCAGGCACATAATCAACTTCAAATTGTTTTGGCGAACCAAGGAAATCAAGAAGCAAAAACTAGCAAAAGTGCAGAATAAAGAACACAAGAACAAGAGGTAAGAGAAAACTTCAAAACTCCCAAATATGTAAGACAAAATCATTCTAATAGTTAGATCATAGGAGACAAGAGCAAAGGTGTGAAAAATAGAAGAATATTGTCTAATTTCTAAAGATGAACCTAGAAATACAAGTGAAGCATGCAAAGATGAACATTGGATGGAAGCCATGAAAGAAGAACTGTTGTAGATACAGAAGAATGATACATGATATCTTGTTCCTAGACCTGAGAAAAAAAATGTGATTGGAACCAAGTGGGTGTTCCAAAATAAGCTAAATGAACAAGGTGATGTGGTCAGAAAAAAAGCAAGATTGGTTTGCAAAGGTTACTCACAAATGGAAGGTATTGATTTTGAAGAAAAAATTTCTCTTGTTGCTAGAATTGAAGTTGTTAGATTATTTCTTGCTTATGCTACTTTCAAGAATTACAAAGTTTATCAGATGGATGTGAAGTCAGCATTTCTAAATGGTGAACTAGAAGAAGTTTATGTTGAACAACCAGATGGATTTCAATTGACTAATGAAAAGGACATGGTATGTTGATTGAAGAAAGCTCTTTATGGACTAAAGAAAGCTCCTAGAGCTTGGTATGCTAGATTGGATAAATAGTTGATGAAATTTGGATTCAATAAAGGTACTACTGACAACAATTTTTATTTCAAGTTGGATCAGAGCAAAGAGTTGATCATTGAAGTCTTTGTTGATGATATTATTTTTGAAGGTGGTGATGATTTGTGTATGAAGCTTTCTGATGAAATGGAAAGATAATTTGAAATTTCAATGATAGGAGAGCTAAAATTATTTTTAGGATTGCAAATTACTCAGTTAGCTGATGGAATCTTTGTATCTCAGTCTAAGTATGTGAAAGAGTTACTGAAAAGTTTGGCATGGAAGATTCAAAAATAGTTGGTACACCTATGGTGACCGGATGCAAACTTACACAGAAAGATGATTCTCCTAAAGCAAATCAGACAAGATACATGTCAATGATTGTTGGATTACTCTATTTGACTCAAACCAATCCAAACATAATGAATGTTGTGTGCATGGTTGCTAGATTTCAAGCTGATCCTAAAGAATCCCATGTGACTGTTGTGAAAAGAATATTCAGATATCTGAAAGGGACAATTGATCTTGGTCTTTGGTATCCTAAGGATGATGATCTTACTCTAATTTCTCTTACTAATGTTGATTGGGCAGTAGATGTAGATGATAGGAAGAGTACCAATGGTGGTGCATTCTTATTAGCTAAGAATTTGGTATCTTGGTTAAGAAAAAAGAAAAACTCGGTTTCATTATCCACTGTTGAGGCAGAGTACATTACTGCTGCAAGCAGTTGTACCCAAGTAATATGAATGAAGCAAATGTTGAGAGATATCAGAATTGAGTATGAAGAACCCATTGCCATATTATGTGACAATTCAAGCACCATTGACATTTCTAAGTATCTAGTGTTGCATTCAAATAAAAAACATATATCCATCAAGTATCAATTCTTGAGAGACAAAGTAAGTGACAAAGAAGTTAGCCTAGAGTACATACCCACCAAAGAGAAAATTGCAGATATCTTTACCAAGTTGTTGCCCAAGGATACTTTTGAGTACCTCAGAGGTAAGTTAGGGGTGATTTCCCCTCCTAATTAGAACTAAGATGCAATTATTTGCATCAGTCTGTGAATTCATCACCATATCATATTCCGGATTGATGTTGTGGTGATTGCTACTCAAGGGGAGTAGTCAGATGATTCAAAACTGAGATCAGAGCATGTGTACCTTTTCCATTGGTGTCAAAGGGGCAGAGAAACAATGTGAAACATGTGGGAAAGAAGAGCAATGAAGGAAATAGTAAAGAATGAAAAATCTTAGGGGGAGATTGTTGAAGAAGAGTTAGTTGGGTTGATGGTATTATTTTTCACATCATGTGTTTCCATCAATGCAAAATGGGCAGATTGTTGGATGTTGTGGTTGTGTTGTTGATAAGTGGTAATCATTTATGTCAACGCTATTAGTATTTAATCTAATTAAGGTTGTATATGTTGAGGAGATTGAGAAAATTGTAAAAAATATAGTATAGACAACCAGTGGAGCTGAGAAGGTCAGAATGTTGTAAAGCTTTGCGTGTTGAAGATCTGAAGGTGCACTTCAAAGGGTTTTTTGTTGAACCTTTCTAGTATGTTTTTCAAAACAATTAGAGCTACGCATGAAGTTTTGTGGAAGTTATGAATATTTGTGTGCCTACAGTTATTCATTTTTTGTAGATGGTGTTCTTAGTTGAAGCGGATGAAATTTTGGTAATTTTATGTGTTTTGCTTGTACCTGTGATGTTCATGGATGATTCTAGATCATGATCTATCTTTGTAGTACACCTGCAGTGATTGGAGTGTTCATGATCGGAGATTTTTTTGCTATGTGCCCGAGTGTTCATGTTCTTGGCTGACATTGTGGTGTTAGCATGTGGCGGATCCATGAGGATTAACATTTTATTGTTTGGCATGTTTGGAGATGCTTCTTTGGGTCCCTATGTTGTGCCTGACTTGTGTTGGTGTGCATTGTAATTTATTCATGTATCAAGGCCAACAATTGTAATTTATTCTTTATTTGTGGCCGACTGAATAGTGGATGTAAATCTATGTAACGGATATATATATATATGAGATTGTTTTCCTCATTTAGAGGAAAGTGCTCAAGTGTACAAGTAATTTACAAGTGCAAATAAAGGTCAGATCATTCAGAGAAAAGTGTGGAAGAGTTTGAGCAGAGGGTGGAACAGTTTGAAGAAGTTTTTGTGCGCCTAACTGGAACTGTAATCAGGATTTTGTAGAAGCTAATTTCTCAATTCAAATTCATCAGATGGATTTAATCCAATTATTGTATGTAAGGAAATGAGTCTTACCTTTGAGTAGTGTGCTCTAGGCAGTGTGCCTGAATGCAAGTGCATTCTCTTTTCATTCTTCATTATACTTCTAACAGGGTATAATCTTCTGGACTAACATCCACCATGGTTTTTCCCCTAACAGGGTTTCCACGTATAAAATCTTGGTGTTCATGTGTCTCTGATGTGTTGTTGATTTAATGCTTGCACTATTAATTATCAGATCTATGATATAAGGTTGGTTAATTTTGTATAAGTTTGATTCTGGCAACAACTGATTCACCCCCCCTCTCAGTTGTTTATCCTTGTTTTTCCAACAATAATAACCCAATCTCATAATTGCTTTAGCTAAGGTGGGACTACTAGAATGGGATCCACATATACCCTTATGTACCCCATGTAAGGTTTCTTGTGCTTCTTCAGTATTGAGACATCTCAACAAGGTGTTGTCTAGGGCACATCTATAAAGGGTATCTTCGATGATGGTATACTTGGAAGACTTACAGATAAATGTCCTACGTTGGTTGTTCGAAAGGTCTAGGGGTAGGATTTGGGCATGGAGGTAGTCATACATGTCCTTGTACCACAAGGAATTGGGACCAACAAGTTCACACACCATTTCAGAATCTAGAACATTAAATGTAGGGACCAAAAGATGTTCTACCAAAAACTCGAATTTAGGCATGTTGCTAGGAATGTCCAATAGTGAACCAACAACTTCCATTGTGTCTGCTACCCTATTCTAAATGCGGGGTATTTGATGAAAGGTGATGTTGTCAAAACACTATTTGAAACTATCTACCATCCACTTGTATGAGGTGAGATTTTCATCTTTGGTTTCATAGTCATTATTAACTTGTTGGACTACCAAGTGAGAATCTCCATAGACTTGTAGGTGCTTAATCTTCCATTTGACTGCCATTCATAATCCTATTACAAGAGTCTCATATTATGCTATGTTATTGGTGCATGGAAAAGAAATTCTAAATAACTTTGGAATAGTGTTGCCTTGTGGTGTGATGAATAATATGCTAGCCCCTGAGCCATGATTAGTGTGGGACCCATCAAAGTATAAATTTCATGTCATTCTTGTGACAATGGTGAAGATGAACTCATCAGGAAAATCTGCAACTAGAGGATGATCTACCTTAATTGGTGCGTCTGCCAGTTGGTCAATAATAACTTGTCCTTTATAGCTTTTCTTTCTACATACTAGATGTCATATTCACTGAGTACCATTATCCATTTAGCCAGTCATCATTTTAATGCTACTTTACTAAGGAGATACTTTGAAGAATCGATCTTAGTGACCAACATTTTCTGATGGTTTAACATGTAGTGCCTAATTTTTTGAGTAGCAAGAACTACTGCAAGACAAGAATGTTCTATGTGACTGTAATCTAGCTCATATCCCACCAAAGTACAACTGATATAGTATATTTCTCTTTCACAGTCCTCACTGTCATTCTGTGCAAGTAAGGCTCCTAGGGTTGATATGGTTGCTGAAATGTAGAGTATCAAATTTCATCCATTAATAGGTGGCATTAGCACTAGTGGTGTAAGTAGGTAATTCTTGATATTTTGAAAGGCTTCTTGACACTTATCAATCCATACAAATGGTACTCCTTTTTTGAGTACATGTTGGAATAGATATATTTTATCTGTCAACTGCACTATGAATCGTCTGAAAAACTACAATATTCCTTGTAGTGTTCTTAGATAACTTATATTGGTTGGGGGAGGCATGTCTATTGTAGCTAAATTACCTTTGTTGGGTCCACTTCAATACCTCATCTAGAAACAATGTATCTTGGAGTTTTCTTGATGTCACCCCAAATACACACTTCTTAGAATTAAGCCTCACTTTGTATTCTTATAGTCTTTGAAAAATCTTATCTAGGACTTGTAAGTGGTTAGCCCTTATCAATGATTTAGCTATCACATCATCCACATAGTCCTCCATGAGATTATTTATGAAGTCATGGAAAATAGTTGTCATGGCATGTTGGTATGTTGCTCCAGCATTTTTAAGTCCAAAAGGCATAGCGTTCCAACAATAGGTTCCCCATGGACAAGTAAAAGTTGTCTAGTGTTGGTCTTTAAAGCCGATTCTGATTTGATTATATCCTAAGAAACCATCCATGAGGGATAAAATCTCATATCCTACAATTAGGTCCATAATCATATCAATATTTGGTAAAGGAAAATCATCCATAGGACATGCTTTATTTATATCTCGAAAGTTTGTATAGATGCAGATGCCCCCTGTTGGTTTTGTAACTGGTATAAGATTTTAAATCCATTTTGGATAGTCAATTGATCTGATAAAACTGACATCCAACAGTTTCTTTAGTTCAGCTTTGACTAATAAAGCAATTTGTGGGTACATTTTCCTTAATTTCTGCTTTGTGGGCTTAACACCTAGTTTTAATGGAAAATAATGTAATAAAAGGTAAGGATCCAGCCTGAGCATGTCGTCCTGTGACCATGCAAAATTGATATGTCTTTCTGTGAAGAATTTACAAAATCCAGGTTGCTCTATCTCAGTCAAAGAAGTTGCAAAATAGAGTACTCGGGGTTTATCTTTAGTGCCTATGTTGATCTCCAAAGATTCCTCAACTAACATTGGTGAATTTTCCTAAACAATGGGGAGAATGTTCAACCCTCCATCCTTGGGTGCCTTAGAGAGGTTTTTGCCCTTGGATGCATCCTTTTCTTTACTTTTTCATTGCCCAAAGGTGCCTTTCGATTTTCACCTAGGGACTCGTCACTTTGATTTTTTTCATTGTTTTTTTCTTACTTTTGCGACTAAAGGACTAAATAGACTCCCCAAAATAAGCCATGTTATTCAAATCTATGATAAATCCAACCTTATGGTCACCACTAGGTATGCCTTCCCGTAGTCCCATGAACTCAACTATTTCTTTGTCGTTCTCAAAGGTGTCTAAGATGGGGGTGTCTTTTTGATCCCAATTGATAAGTTGGGGGTATACTAGGGGCATGCCATCATCAAAATTATCAAAGGTAGAGGTTGATAGAGTGAGGATAGACCTGTTGACATGGTCACAAAATTTTCTTACCAACTCCTCCTTATTCTTTTTCTTGGGTACGAGTAAATTTTGGGGTGGACACATTATAAAGGTTTGGTCATTAGAAGTGGGTTCATCAGGTTCCCAAGAGGTAGGATCAAGGGTTTCCCAATAGTAATGTTTTAGCCATTCTTATTTTGTCAAGGACGTTTGAGGATAGGAATAAGGTGGATTTGGCAAGGGATTAAGCATTTGGTCAAGTTTCGCAAATAGTTTATCTAAGTCCGTGAAGGTGGTGGAGGAGAGGGAATCCCATTCATATTCATTTGAGTTAGGGGAATCACTATGGAATCGATCAGGGGGTTCATTGGATGTATCGATATCTTCAAAAGCACTTACTTCCTCTTGTGATGGTACCAAGGTATTAGGAACAAAAATTTGAATCAGTTGAAACCCTAGCCCTACGCATTTTGGTCACTGAGAGACAATGATGGGCTTAGTTCTTCCATTCTGATGTAGTCCTAGGCCGCTATGTTTGTCATATCCTTTTCTTTGAATTATCATGAAACCTTTTCCATATTGATCTATAGGTATTTGAATGGATAGAGGAGGGTCTTCCTTGTCTTTTGTGTATAACCAAGAGGTCACAACTTCTTGATCTATACCTTCTCTACTTAACTCTCCCCATTTTGGGAAAGTCATTGTGGGAGGGAAATGTAATGTGACAATGGATTTCCTCCTATCTACTATGGCTAAACCGTATGACTTAGGAGGAACCAATAGGTTGACACAGTAAGATGCTTTCATGTGATACTCCCCACAACCCTTATCTTGGATCTTGACCTTAGGAGTGGAAGGTGGTGTTTGGGAAGTGGATGATTTGGAAAGAGTGGATGGATCGACATACTGAGATGAGTTGGATGATGAAGCCTCTTGATTAATAGGCACCTGTTATTGGGGTATTCCATGTAGGTTAGTGCAATATTGGAAAGGATTGGGATCACCATCTATTGTGATCTTGGTGCCATTGTATGGGAATTTAAGACATTGATGGTAAGTGGAAGGTACGACATTCGTAGCATGTATACATGGTCTACCCAATAACAAATTATAGGGAAGGATGAAGTCCAAGACTTGGAAACTAGCATCCATAATCATAGGAGCAATTCTAATGGGGAGTGTTACAATTCCCTTAGATGATCTTTCCTCATCATTATATGCCTTACTGACTAATGAGCCTAGTTTTTGGTCCAATTTTGGGTAGAATCAATAGTTTATTTGCTAAAGTTGACATCGACTTTGATATTAAATGTTGATATTTTTATACAGTTTCCCTCAAACCATAGACATTGGTTTTAATTCTATTTTTGCTAGTTTTAATGAAATTAGACTATTATGTGGACTATCTATATTAATTTTTCATGTGGTTAATGAATGTTCTTTAAGGTGGTTATAGATGTGTAATTATTATGCGTACTAACATTGCCATGTAGACATACTTGAGGATACTAAATTGAGAAATGCAACTACCAACTGGTCATGCAAAGGAATCATTCAAGGTTCAATTGAAGGACGATGGTAGGAGATTCCTCATGTCAAGCGCACGTAACCACCTTGTATTGGTCTTTCATGATGTTGAGTAGATGTGTTTGTTACTATAGTGTTGAGTCTGCATTTGGACATGCATGTCTGATTAGATTCCTTGCATGTGTAACTGCCCTTCTATTATATTCTTTGTTTTCCCTAAATGGCATCCTCTCTGTTAGTGGGAGTTGAATACCTTGTTTATTTGATAGTACAAATAAGGTTTAGATCCTCCTTCTTCGGGGGTTGTTGAGTTATTGATGTTGTACGATCTGATAATATACTAGCATTTCCCAATAAGCTACCTTTTTGTACTTGTATTTCTTAATGAATAAGATGAAATTTTGAGTTGAGTATTTGAGTTTATATTAGTTTTAGAGGATACTCATCGAATGGGGCCCACTTGGTGATTAATCCATCCTTTAGTTTAGCTAGATTAGTTATTAGTTTTTGTTTAGTACTTAGTTAAGAATCTGGTACTAACAATTCCTGCAACCACTAGAATTTCATTCTGTGATTATTGCTGCAGCCAAAGTGGATAGAGTAGTTTCCTAATTGTTACTCAAATTTTCATTCTTGTCATGCATGTTCAACTTAGTTTAATTTTTGAGTGATGTTTAGTATTTACTTTGTTCCTTTCCATACAATTTACTTTCAATATTGAATCTTTCTTAGCTGTAGAATGAAGATGAATACTTTGAGTTCCTAATGCACATGCTGTGCTAAACCATTTCAAGTTCACATCCCTGGGTTGACAATTTAAATGCACCTTCATGATGGTTAAAATGGCTATTCAAGTTAGATGTCCAATCTCTGAACCACGACTGTAAAGGCTTAGTTATTAAATCATTGTCGGAGACCGACATTTTTGGTGCCGTTGTCGGGGATGGTGTCAAACTAGGAAGTTCTTTGGAGTCATTGATATTTTTTCTTGTTGTAGTATCTCTAGAGTTGTTCTTAGTATATCCCTTGTTAGAAGAGTTATGATCTATTTTTCTTTCACCAATTCTTTGTGTGATTTGGCTGATACTAAGTTGATACTGTATGCATAGAAGAAGAAGAGATGCTTATGGGTGATTCCTTCCTAATAATCCAGAACCATTTCAGCTAGTAGAGCTTCCAAATATTCCCAGAAATGAAGAAGAAGAAGAGCCACACCCTTTTGTTGATACATTTCTTGACTTAACCAGTTCTGAAGTTTCCCTTGAAGATCAAGATCTAGTTGAAGAACCCTCTACTTTGGAATTTCATGAAGCAGGAATGGGTGATGCAAATGGAAAAAGGCCTAATAGGCAGAACCAACCAGCTTTTCCCTTTCCTATTGCTCATCAGAATGAAGTAGACAACCTCAAAAATATCCCTACTTTACTTTAGTCCTTCCTAAGTTCTATAGACTTGTCATAGAAGATCCTAATACATTCTTGTTTGAGTTTGATATACTCTATAGAAATTACGACTATACCACTAATGCCCATAGGCTTAAGCTATTTCCTACCACTTTGAAAGAAGCTGCATTGAGATGGTTTATGAGCCTTGGAAGAGATACTGTGGAGACTTGGGAGGACATGAAGACAAATTTCATTGAGAAATACAAATATTATTGGAGGGGCAATGATATGAGAGGAGATGACATTTTCAAAATCCAGCAAAAGGAAGATGAGAGCCTAAAGGATTTCATTTCAAGGTTTTTGTTTTGTTTGTAGAAATCTCCACACCATACACTCAATGAAGACTCAAAGAAGCTGCTTTTCTTGAGAGGAATTAATGAAATTTGCACTAATGTATTGGACCTGATGGCATGAGGAGATATCACTCAAGTTCCTTGGGAGGATATCAAGAAGACATTCCAGAACTATTCTAGGGCAACTTCAAAGAAAGGGAGAGCTTACCAATCCTCTATGGGTAAGTCATCCACCAGTGGACTTTCAAGGATGGAGATTACCCATTTGCTGGAAGATTTCATGTAGGATATCATAAATAATCTAGCTACTTAGCTGGATACACTTCAGGTCAAGAAGAAACATGAGGAGGCAGAGGCAATGCTAGCATAATATTGTTCTCATTGTATACAAAAGAAGAGGAACTGCAGATGCAAGATGGTAGCTAAAATTGACAAAAAATAGATTCCACCTAAGTTCAAACCAATTCAGACTGAGGAAGATCAAGTCTACTTTGTTGCATAGAGAAGGCCATGGGCTCCAAGACAAGGTATGGCACCAGATCCACTATCTTTTTCCAGGCCATATTTTAATTCTTATTCATCTGGTAACTAGTGGCAACCCCCATGTCCATCCAACTATGGAGGATATCCACCAAAGTCTTGGGGTAACCCTCAAAATGCTTGGCCCAATTATCAAAATTATTCACCTCAGTGGCAACAACTATTGGATGTTGTAGTTGTGTTTCTAATATGTGGTTGTCATTGATATCAACACTATTATCATTAATGCCTTCAAGGCTATATATGTCAAGGATATTGAGAAAATTACATTAAATATGTTGCAGGTTGTTTGTGAAGCTATGAAGCTCAGAGTGGTGGAAATTTTTGTGCGTTGGTATTTATAATTTTCACATTAAATGGATTTTTGTTGAACCTATCTAGTTTATCCTTCGTAAGTTTTAGAGGTGCACATCCAAAATTGAGAGAGTTATGAGTTTTATGTGTTCCTACACTTATTATGTTACTATAGCTGATGTTTCTAGAAGAAGGGAATATAATTCTAGTAATTTGAGTTTTTGTGTATGCTCCTACGATGTTCGTTGATTTTTCTAGATCATGTTCTATCTTTGTTGTACATCCACATTGATCGGTGTGTTCATGATCAAAGATTTCTCCTTTGCATATTCGGGTTTTCATGTTCTTGGCCAACATGGTGGTTGTAGTGTGTTGCAGATCCTCATGGATTGATTTTTGAATGCTTGGCACATTCGAGGATGTTGTTTTAGGTCTCCATTATGTTCTGACCAACTTTGATTGGTGTGCATTGAGATTTTTTCATGAATTGGGTCAACAGTTTGTATTCACCTATTCTTTTATTTTTGGCCGATAAAGTTGTTGATGCAATTCCATGAAGCGAATATATAAGAGTGATTTTTTTCTTCATTTGTGTGGAATTTATGCGAATTTTGCATGTGCTATGTGTGAATAAAGATCAGATCATTCAATTACAGAGCAGAGTATGAAGGAGTTTGAGCAAAGTGTGAAGAAGTATTTATGTGCCTAACCAAAACTATCATTAGGCTTTTGAAGAAGCTAATTTCTTAGTTCAATCTCTTTAGATGGATTTAATTTGAAATTTTTATGTAAGGAAGTGCTCATGAATGCATGTGCATTCCCATTATTCATTTCTCTTATACTTTTAATAGGGTATAACTTGTGGATTAACCTCCACCATGGCTTTTCCCCTAACAAGGTTTCCACTCAAAAAATCTTAGTGTTGTGTGTTTCTGATGTGTTGTTTCATGCTTTCACTTCTATTTATCAGATCTAACATTGAAGGTTGATAAGGTTAAATAAGTTTTAAATTATATGAAAACTGATTCACCTCCCCTATTAGTTGTTTATCCTTGTTTTTCCAACATCAACCTTAGGGGATTTGGCATAAATTTCAAGGACCTTGGCAACCACCTCTAGGAAACTGGCAACAAACATCTCAATAGAGAGGTGGACAATAATGGCCAAACCAAACAACCAGTTACATGTAACCACCTCCTCAATACCAGCAACCTACTATAATGCCTCCCCCTGCTAATCCAAGCTCAAATGTACCCAAACCTACTCAGCTACCAGCCCAACCCACACCTAACCCATCATAATTGAGCTTCTTGTGGAAGAGCAAGAAGAATCTTTGAATGATCTCATTCAGTCTAGTGCACCTAAAAATCCTGAACCATTTCTAGCCAAGCAACTGACACAAGAACCACCATTCCCCTAGATTTTGGAAGTTTCCAAACAAAAGGAAGACAAGGAGAACACCATTTTTGACATTCTAGACCAGTTGAAGCATATATGTGTCCAGATACCCCTATTCCAGGCCATAAAAGATGTTCCTATTTATGGCAAAGCAATCAAGGAAGCATGCCTCAGGAAGCCGGACAGAAAAAAGAATGACCTAACTATAGTTCATGTAGTGGGATAGTTGTCTAACATCATGCTTGTAAAAGTAGCTATTCCCAAGTACAATGATCCAAGTAGTCCTATGGTTGAAGTTATTATAAATGGGATACACATAAAAAATGCTTTGATTGCTTGGGTGCAACAATAAATGTGATGACTAAAGATATCCTACAACAACTAAACATTGTAAGTATGAGATCCACTCCTACTGTCCTACAACTTGTTGATAGTTCCACTATTAAGCTTGATGGCATAGTAGAGGACCTTGTGGTGATTCTAGACTCTTGGGAGTATCCAGCTGACTTCATGATTCTTTCTCCTAAAGCTACACTAGGCAGATATCCTATTATCCTTGGAAGACCATGGTTAGCAACAACAGATTCTTATATTGGATGTCAGTTAGGTGAAATGACCATTTTTTATATAGGAACACCAAAAGTCTTGTCCTTTATCCTCCTGCTTAGCCATACCATGATGAGGATAATCGTGTATGGCCACATGTAGGTGAAGAGGTCGATGAAGTTAACTCTGTGGCACAACTTATGGTGTTAGATAGAAGTCCTCTCCTGTAGCTTCAAGATGAAGATGAAGTGTTATATAATATAATTTTGAACCATTATGAAGTAGAGGAGGTATCACCCTCTCATGTGTCTAGTTCTACTAATTTCGTGAAGATACTTTTGCCTGATCTTCCTGTAACCACTATCTATACAACCATTATTTTTGTAGACAAACTTCCTGTACCAACAGGTATGTTCCACACAATGTTGTCATATGAACTTAAGGTACCATGTATTAATGAAACAACTATGATAGAGTTAACTACACAAGTACAGGTGTCTGAAGGAAGATATCTAAATATCAACAGTAAATTGACTGAAGAACAACAGTTGACATTGGAAAATTTGTTGAAGGCCCACCAAAATACATTTGCATGGGATTATCATGATATGAAGAGATTGGATCCTAAGATATGCACTCATAGAATATATATAAGAGATGATTGTACACCTATAAGGAAAACACAAAGAAGAATCAACCCTACATTGAGAGAAATTGTCAAAATAGAACTGCAAAAGTTGCTAGATGCAAGATTTGTCTATCCCATTTTAGACAGCTAGTGGGTGTCTCCATTGGTGATTATGCCCAAGAAGGGAGGAAAATGGTGAATTTTTGTTGACTACAGGGAACTCAACACTGCTATTAAGAAAGACCATTTCTCTTGCCTTTTGTAGATCAAGTCCTAGACTCACTTGCAGGAAAATTGTAATTTTCTTTTCTTGATGGATTCAGTGGCTATAATCAAATTCAAATTGCACCAGAGGACCAGGAGAAGACAAAATTCATATTTCCATAGGATAAATATGCCTATTCAGTACTTCCCTTTGGTTTATGCAATGCACCTGCAACTTTTTAGAGAGCAGTCATCAACATATTTTTCAGAAATTTCCCTTGACTGCATGAAAATATATATGGATGACTTTACCACCTATGGTGCTGATTTTGATGAAGCATTGGAAAATCTCAAGAAAGTCCTACAAAGATGTGAAGACCAAAATCTATCTTTAAATAGTGAGAAGTGCTTCATGATGATGCAGGAAGGTGTAGTTCTTGACCACTAAATTTCCCACCAAGGAATTCAAGTAGATCCTGCAAAAATTGAGGTAATTACTAATCTGCCTACACCTGAAAAAAAAAAGGATATTAGGATTTTCTTAGGACATGCATGATATTGCAGGTGTTTCATCAAGACTTCAGTAAAATAGAAGCACCATTGTATACTCTCCTAACTAAAGATGTTGAGTTCCAATGGATAGAAGATTGTGCCAAAGCATTTTCTGACTTGAAGGAAGCTTTGGCTCATGCTCTTGTACTTAAGGGACCTAATTGGGAAATTTATTTTCACATCCATATAGATGCATTAGACTATGCTATAGGAGAAGTCTTAGGAAAAAAAGAAGAATCCATTGAAAATGCCATTTATTTTGTTAGCAAAAACTTACAAGGAGCTGAATTCAATTATAAAGTAACAGAAAAAATGTTGGCAATGATCTACGCCCTGAACAAATGCAAGCACTACATAACAAGCTACCAAATATTTGTGCACACCGATCATGTAGCCATTAGATATTTCACGAATAAACCCTTGATCTTAGGAAGGTTAGCCAGATGGTTCTTGTTGATGCAGGAGTTTGACATAACCATTGTGGACAAACCAAGGAAGGCCAATGTTGTTGCAGATTTTCTTTCAAGACTAGCCATATCAGAAGACAATTAAGCCATAGATGACTCCTTTCCTGATGAGCATCTATTTTCTATTAGTGTGCACACACCTTGGTATGTTGAAATAGCTAATTACCTAGTGACAGGGAGAGTTCCTCCTCACTTCTCTCCAAAAGAGAGAAGAGTGCTCATTGAAAAGTCTTTTCCTTTTTCATGGATTGTTGGATGCTTGTTTCATACTAGACCAAATCATGTTATGAGAAGATGTGTGAGGGAAGATGAGACATATGACATTTTGCATGCATGTCATGATGAACCCTATGGAGGGAATTTTGTAGCCAAAAGGACAACAATGAAAATTTTGAACACAGGATACTATTGGCTTACACTCCATAAGGATGCAGGAAGATATACAAGGAAATGTGATAGGTGCCAAAGAATGGGCCGACCAACCAAATTAGATGAGATGCCACTCTTTCCCCAAGTAGTAGTCACTCCCTTTGACAAGTGGGGATGGGATTTTGTGGGACCCATTGATCCCCCATCAAATGGTAAGTCTTATATCTTGGTATGCATTGATTATGTAACTAAGTGGGTGGAAGTCAAGACCATGAAGCATGCAAGATATAACAAGATTGAAAAATTTCTTTATGGAGAAATTTTCACACGATATGGAGTCCCAACAGAAATAGTAGCTGATCAAGGAGGTCAGTTTACCTCAACACTTATTACAACACTAGTCAATGAATATAACATCAGGCACAAAAATTCTACTCCTTATCACCCCCAGGCCAATGGACAAGCTGAGGTGACCAACAGAGAAATTAAAGTCATTATAACCAAAAAAGTGGCTATTCATAGAAAAGATTGGGAAAATAGATTATCAAAAGCAGTTTGGGCCTACAGAACCACTTGGAAAACAACTACATGCTTCACTCCATGAGCTACTGTATGGGAAGACAACCATGATTCCCATTGAATTCAAGCACAAGACTCTTAGAATTGTAGTAGACTTAGGGATGGATATTTCTAAGGCACAAAAATAAAGAATCATGTAGTTGAATTCTTTAGATGAGATGAGGAAAATAACCTTGCACCACATTGAGGTCATGCAGAATCAAAGAGTCAAATGGCATGAAAAATTTATCAAAGAGAAGAAATTTCAGCCAGGTGACTGGTAATTTCTTTATGACTCACGATATCAGGACAATGTAGGAAAATTGCAAACAAGGTGGCTAGGACCATATGAATTTGTTGAGGTCTTTCCCATTGGAGTTGTTCAGCTCACCACCATTGACCATGTCAGATTCAAGTTACTAGTCAATGGTCATCGTCTTAGATTGTATCATAAGCCAACTTCCAAAGAAGAGTTCCTGCAACAATTCATCCAACATGCAACACCCGAGCTTCCTACGACCGAAGGAAGTGGACCTAGTGTCCCTCCTTCTGGCTAATTAAGGTACACACTTGTCATAATAAAGACTTCTACTTTTGTAGAAGTCCATTTCTTCACCCATCCACCCATCCGCCCATCCATCACCACCTTTCTATCTCTTCCATCACTTCATTCCACCTCACATCATTCCACTTCATCACCATTAATTGCTCAATTTATTTCCTGAAAAGGTGAACGGTACTTTCTCCATGATCTTTGCAACATATCCTCCACATATTCAGGTATGTGCGCATTAATTGCTCTCTTAATTATCTTCTTAGTGCATTCATTTAATTGTTGTACGCTAGTATGGACATTCACATAATTTTCATAACTCCCTATCAAATCACTACTCCCATCTCGCATGTGTGGACACATGTCCAAATTTAGGTTTGGGGGAGTAATGAGCCTAGTTTTTGGTCCAATTTTGGGTAGAATATATAGTTTATTTCCTAAATTTGACATGGACTTTGATCTTAAATGTTGATATTTTTATAGAGTTTCCCTCAAACCATAGACATTGGGTTTAATTCTATTTTTGTCAGTTTTAATGATATTAGCCTATTATGTGGACTATCTATATTAATGTTGCATGTAGTTAATGAATGTTCTTAAAGGTGGTTATATATGTTCCATTATTATGCGTACTAACATTTCCATGCAGACATACTTGACGATACTAAATTGAGAAATGTAGTCGTCAGCTGGTCATGCAGAGGAATCATTCAAGGGTCAACTGAAGGACGACGACAGGAGATTCCCCATGTCAGCCGCACGTAACCACCTTGTATTGGTCTTTCATGATGTTGAGAAGATACAAGCATTACTGCAGTGTTGATTCTGCATTTGGACATGCATGTCTGACCGGATTCCCTGCATGTGTAACCACCCTTCTATTCCTTTCTTTTTTTTCCCTAAATGGCATCCTCTTAGTTAGTGGGAGTTGACTGCCTTGTTTAGTTGATAGTATAAATAAAGTTCAAATCCTCCTTCATCAGGGGTTGTTGAGTTATTGATGTTGTACGATCTAATAATATACTAGCATTTCCAGACAAGCTACTTTTTTGTACTTGCATTTCCCAATGAATAAGATGAAATTCTGAGTTGAGTATTTGAGTTTATATTAGTTTTAAAGGATACTCATCCAAGGGGACCCACTTGGTGAGTAATCCATCCTTTAGTTTAGCTAGATTAGTTATATTAGTTTTTTTTAGTACTTAGTTAAGAATTTGGCACTGGTTGTTCCTACAACAACTAGAATTTCATTTTGTGATTGTTCCTGCAGCCAAAGTGGACATAGTAGTTTCATGTTTCTTACTTAGATTTTCATTATTTTTCATGCATGTTTAGCTTAGTTTAATTGTCGAGTGATGTTCAACATTTAATTTGTTCCTTTCCATGCAATTTACTTTCAATATTGAATCTTTCTTCGTTGTAGAATGAAGATGACTACTCTGAGTTCCTAGTGCGTATACTATGTTGACCCATTTCAAGTTCACGTCCCTGGGTTGACAATTTAAATGCACCTTCATGATGGTTAAAATGGCTATTCAGGTTAGATGTCTAATCTCTTAATCATGGCTATAAAGGTTAGTTATTAAATCATTGTAGGAGCCCAACAATGATCATGCTCTTAGTAGTATCCACACATTCCTTTGAGAAACCTAATGCCTTAACCAATTTCAAGGTGCAAAGATTCAACCCTGGTCCTCCATCTACCAAGACTCATCTAAATTTCATTTTGTGAACAAGGACTTCGAGGTGTAATGGGTCATTGTGGTGTGTCTTCTCAATTGAGTAGTCTTGTTCAGAGAAGGTAGCATGATCAAAGTTGGTCAAGTATCCTACCATCTCTTGGAAATGATTGACATCTAGGTTGGTGGGGAGAGTCGTTCTTTGCAAGGCTTTGTCTAAGATAGCCCGATGGTCAAGTGATATAGTCAATAGTTCCAAAATAGAAATTTGTGTTGTGGTCTTCCCTAATTATCCAAGTAAATTCTACTATGACTTGGAAGACTGTGGTTGTTGTTGTGCTGGAGGACCTTGGAAAATTATCTTAGTTCGACAAGTGTTGACTACACATTTGAGGGTTTTCTTTATGGTAATAGTATTGACATTTTCATCGGCATCTCAAATGTGATTTATGATTGTGTCATGGGTATACTCATACTTGGCATTAGTATAGTTAGATAAATTATTGGTCTTATTCCTCAAACCAGAGGATTTTCCTTTACCATGGTCATGTAATGGATCACTAAAGACCTTATGGTCATTGTTTGTGGTTTGTTTCTATCCATTAACTTTAATGGTTCCATTTTCAACGAGATCCTGTATAATGTTCTTCAGTTGTTGACATTGAGATAGATTGTCTTCCTTAGTTTGGTGGAAATCGTTGTCATCCCACCAAGAGGGTTTAAATTGTCCAGGATCATACTATTTTGGCTCTTGAGGTTGTATGAGTTTTTGTTTTATTAGTTCTTTGAAAAATGACTTGATCGGTTCCCCTAGGGGAGTGAACTCACGTTTTGGAAACCTCCTTTGTGGTCATGGTTGTTGCATGTTTTGGAAAAGATTGGAAGTTTGACTGACATTATTGGATGTGTCATGAGAGGGGTTGTATCCTCTAAATGTAATGATTGGGCCTACACGTAAGGTTTTAGCACCAAAAACTCCATCGTTACTTACATTCTTGTTTCAAGACCAAAATTTGTTCCTATCATTAGGGGCATTTTGTTGTTGAACATTTGGATTCCTGTTTGACTTCTTGATTTCCCCTTTGTGAATGGCATCCTTTTCAAGCATGATTCATTTTCTACTAGTTCCACAAAAGACGTACAACAGTGTACTCTTAGGTCACTTCTCAATTTTGGATTAAGGTTTTCTAGGAATATAGAGACCTTTTGTTTTTCAGGTAATTCAATGGGCATCAACTAGCTAGACTCCTCCATCTCTGGAAGAAGGTGACAAAGTTTTATCCTTCCTCTTGTATGGTGTGAAATAAGGATGCTATTGTGATTTTGTTGTCAATGTTAAAGGCAAAATATTCTACAAACTTTTCAGCAAGTTCACCCCATGACCTTATGCCATATGGAAGTTTAGAAAATCACTCAAATGCTATTCCCACAAGGCTCCACAGAAAAAGTCTCATAAGATATATGGGATCATATGCGACATCCATGCATGTTGTGGAAAATTCCCTTATATGTTCCAAAGGATTATGCCTCCCATTATACTTAGGAAAGTTAGGTCTAACATACCCATGTGGGAAGGGTGTCATGTACAAATTTTTGTCAAAGGGAAATGGGCATAAGTCTTTTTCTGAAAAGGTCTTTTTGGTAGACATCATCATGTTGTCTATTTGTTGTTGTAGGGCTTCCATTTGTGTTTGTAGAACATCTACTTGCATCAATGACATGTTGGTTGTGTTGTTGGGGTCTATGTAAGTGTTCTGAAACCCAATGTTTTTTGATGGATTCTGGTTCAATGTGGGTATGAAGGGTGGATTTTGATTCGGTGTAGGTACGTACCCTATTTGTGAAACCCCTACTTGTGGAATAACACTAGTGGTATTGATGTTTGGTATAGCATTTGATGTGTTTATGGTAATTCTAGGCCTTTTACTTCTAGTATTGGTTCCAAAGGGATTTGATGATGATGCTCCTACAAAAAAACTAAGGCCTTGTGTCATGCTCAATGTACCAAATGGTGTTGTATGCACTATTGTGGTAGCTTGGGTAGGTATTCCATATGGTATAGCTGCAGTTATTTAAGGAATGGAGGCATTATATGTCATCGTGTTTGTCCCTTGAGTAGATGAACTTCTCAATGTATGGATGTCAAATCTAGGAGGTAATGTGGCACCTTTTACTAACAATTTTGCTAGATATCGTTGGGGATCTTGTGTTGAACATTCATCTACAAAAGATACAAATTCTGGATCTTGGACATTAGTGTCTATGCCCTCAACTAAAACCTATCCTTAGGGGTCCCTAGTGACAAATTTTTCCAATAAGGCTCTATGAGGTCTAGATGTCCTTGATGGTGGGTTTGAAAATGGATTGATGTAGTCTTGTGGATAAACCATTTCTCTTTGTTTCTTTTTGGACCTTTTTTTGACCATGTAAGATACATGCTCGAAAATGGGGATGATGAAAAACTATATCTACGAACGATATGATTTTATTCTATGTTTTTTAGATTTTTTGGATATAAGGAATGAATGCTAATGCAACTATGTTTTTGGTATTTTTTTGGCATATAAAGGATGCTAAATGTTGATTAATGTCTAAAATGATGGTATTCTAAAATGACTATGTCTAAGTATGCTAAAGTGTAGGCAAGCTTTCAACTTTGGGAAATTTTGAAAAGAGGTTAGCAACCATCTAAGGTTTAACCAAGGGTTCAATTTAGTATGTCAAGGGACCTTTGTGAGACTAAGACCAAGAGATAAATTGAGCTCCCAAACTAGACTGTGAGTTGGAAAGACTCACGAAGATGACAAAAGATATGTGTGACAAGTGACTGGCTCAATGACAATTTTGGTTGAAGCAAGGGTTTATCCAAAGCATGGGAAGTTGGCCTATTTTGAAATCTGCAAAGGTGACTATCATAAAAGTATGATTGATCTAAAGATTATGAAGACTACTAAAATGTGACTAGGATTTGCAACTAATATGTCTATTGTTATGGCTAAATGACACTAAAAGATGCAATTATGACCTAAGGTGAGCAAATATTTCTAGTTTCTATTCAAAGATCACTATGGAAAGATAAACAAAGATTGGTTGTGACTACTTGACCTCAGACTATGATGGTGAAATTCATTTTTCTAGTAATCAGGCAATTGCGGTTCAAGATGATAGATGCATCACATAAATTAACAGATGTGGTTCTCAATGTCATATGCGGTTTTCTGGTAAAATATGTTTGAGGTCTGTGATAAGAAGATGCGTCGTTCTAGACTACAAATGCGACTCACAAGATCAGATGCATCATAGGGAATTTCAATTGTGGTTTTCCAGTATCAGAGGTGTTAGCAGGTTTGACATATGCGACTCAATAAAAGATGTGGTTTTTTAGTAAACAAATGTGACTCAATATGGAAGATGTGGTTTACTGGTAGATAGATGTGGCTTAGTTTAAAAGATGCGATTTTTTGGTTAATAGATGCGATTTTTTGGTAAATTGTTGGTTTGGCTCAGTCTGTTTTTTTATCAAATTTTGGCAAATAAAGAAAATCAAAAAATAGTGTGTTTTAGGTTTGATGAACATGAGCATGTATAATTCCAGAAGAAAAGAACAATCCTAAGGTTGGTAATGACAATATCTATTGAATTTTCACTTGGGTTTCCCCAACTGCGCTTATTCAGAGCGGATGATTAGAAGCTTGACCACATTGGCTCCCCTCCATGACACTCACTTCTACGGGTCAGCCAAGCTTCATTTCTCATGAATCTCCCATGACGAACTTTTCATCTCTACTAAGAATCACATGTATGTGAGATAGATTCAAAGGTCCAACCTCTTGCACTAGCAAATAGGGGATTTTGGTTAATCTAAAAATAATTAGCTTTTTAGTAAGGGCACCCATTCAAAAGGCCATGCAAGAGGCAAGATTAACTCCAATAAGGAGGCTTCCCAGCCTGTAGAGGTTACACTCTACAAGTTTTGATCCACCACAAGGGTATTAAGATAATCACTATCACTTGCTTGTCTACAGGAAGTTCTGTAATGCTAAGCTTTCCTCAACATTAAAATTTGTATACTGATTGGGAATAGTTTGATTTAGCTCATCACTGGTTTTGAGTCACTTTGGGGTGAGTACTTTTTTCCACCAAAGCAAGCACAGATCTAGAGTTGATAACAATTTCTCTTACACCTAGGATCACACAAGTGCACAAGGGGAGATGATACTTTTGTTATCAAATCAAGTTCTAATCTAATAGAATGTGGGAACGCACCAAACATAGAGAACAATGATTTATTTTAAGCATTAAATGAAAGCATGACCTAATCTAATAAGACAATTAGTTTCAAAATAATATTTGACAAGCGTTCTGCACAATAATTCATTAGTAGTCAGATCTTTGTCTTCGTCAATCATCCTCCAAACACTATTTGTATATTTATCTTCTACAAAATGTCTTGCAAACACTATATTAGCTCCTCAAGAAAACACGCTGCAAACTCCAAATTAGTCATAATGAAAATTACAATTAAAAATTCAAATTTAGAATTCGGACATCAAATTTTTTTTATACCAATCAAATGCATTGTAGGGAGGCACAAATGTGTCTCTAAATGTCAGATGTGTCACGAAAAATTCATATGCAGCTCACGAGGTCAATTGTGTCATTTTGTGCTGCAAATGTGTCATGTTGTACCTATACCTACAAAACTCAAAATTTTTATGGGTTTTTTTGAAGACGGTGTCTTCACGTCGAGTTCACCAATGTAACTAGGAAAACAAGAAAGATTAAGCAATACAATGCAATAAACTCAAATCTAAACCTATGCTAACAACAAAGAACAATGGAAATATAATTAAAGCATAAATAAAAGAATAATCTCACCAAAAGTCTCATCCATTCCATGAATTACCTTTATTGCACTTCTTCATTTTGTTGTAGTATTGATGCCCTCAAATTTATCTTAAGTATGTAGATATGGCCTATTGATAATGATTATCAAAATGTTGAAGATTGTTAAAGTTTCTTCCAAACACATAAAATTTTGGGAGTAATAATGATGAAGGTCAAGTAAATTTATAGAAAATTGATTTCCGAATGATAGGCTCAGATTAAAAGATAAATCGACGATTAAGATTAAATATATGACATGCAATAGAGTTTAGTGTCAGTAATAACATGGGTGATAAAGCATAAAAGGTGGGGATTAAGATTAACTAATAATTTAATCTTTAGTTGAGATAGTTCGAAACTCAGAAGAATAATGATTGCATGTAAAAGATAAAAATTAACATAGAGGAAATGGTTTGTTCAAACACACGAATGAATTTATTAATTAAATAAAGCTATTTAATTAATAAAAGTTTGCACATAGAAGAATAAAACTAGATAACTGACTGATTAAACCAGAAGGTCTGTTTGTCATAAATAATTAGATATCAAATCAGGAGATAGTTGTCTAATTTAATTAAATCTCGACTTAAGTGGTAAATGACTAATTAGATAAGTAAGCGATTATTTAATTATAGAAGAATATGCTAGGAATAATTCTTTTGATGAATTAAATAATTATTTAATTCAACATTCCAAATTTGGGGATTAAATTTTAAATAAATAAAGATTTATTTAATTGATTAGAGAAAAGGTTAAAGAATAATTAGATAATTTTAGATGATTATTTAATTATAGTCGAAAATGTGATGAGGGTAATTTAAATAAAAATTTATTTAATTTTTAGATAGAAGATAAATTTAATTAGAGATGTAATTAAATAAATAATAAAGGTGAAAATGAATTAATTAGTCAAGAACAGATAAAGGTGAAAATGAATTAATTAAATAATTAAAGTTATTTAATTAATAGAGAATAGGTGACTTTAGAAAATGATTAAATAATTTTTAATTATGACAATGAAGATGAGAATTATGTTGAAAATTGAAGTCAAAGGCCTAGACCAATTTTTAGTGTCTACAATTAGAAGATGGTTTGGCAAACAAGTTGGTAAAGGAATTTGCAAAGAAAAAATTTGATCATTATGAATGCCTACTATCGTAATAGTGAATAAGTGATTCTAAATGGGTACCTAACAAGGCTTTTGGTTGAGACTCATACTTTCTAGATCATGAGGGGATATCTAAAAATAATTAGCATAAATAATTTATGGGGAGATGTTGGAACAAGTAAATTAATTATCCACCAACACTGAAGACAGGATGTAGAAAGTTCTATTGGCACGGACCAGTAGGACCCCTCACACCACCCACAGTCATTCAACATCATCTTCAGCTACCCCATGCCATTCATGCTCAACTGTCCACCATAAATTTTATAGCTAACACTCTATTGTATGGTTTGTATTGAATTGATTATGCATTTATTTATAAATCTAATGCACGAGCTTGTGTATTGCAACACTCAATTTTCATGGAGTTGGTTTGTGTTTTGTTTTCAATTTAGATGCTAGGGAAAATTAGAAAGGAAAAATGTTTGTTGCTGGTTTCAAAATTATATTGTTAAAGAAAGGAAAAACTGATAATGTTGTAGTAATAACAACATTCTCTAAGCTTACAACCACACTTGGATACCTAAGGATAATGATTCTTCCCTCTATATAAGACTACCTACCTATGAGTATAGTATAGAAGGAAGTTCAAAAGTAATTAATAAAAAAATATATACAAATACATCTTTGTGAGACATTGAACTTGGTATATAAATTTCATTTGACAATCTGCTCCATATCAAATGGGGTATACATTTTCAAAATTGAGACAAATTTTATAACCTCTAAAATAAAATAGTGGATGCAAGGTTTCAAATGTAGGCAATTGTGGCAACTTAGAGTTGGCCTTGGACATGGGTTGGACAGAAACAATTTTCTAGTCTTCTCCTCCATTCGTCTCTCTTCTTCCTTTTCCATACCCCTTCCTCTCATGTTTTTTCTTCCAAAACAGCACATGTATCCCTAAATTATGGGGTCGTGGGGGTTTAATAACAACCTAGATTGCCCATTTTCCACGCGACCTGGCAATTTTCAACGGCTTGGGGACTGGGATGCGACCTATTAATGGTGCGACCTTCTTAGTCTTACCAATGCCCCTCCCTCCATTACCGTGGGCTGCCTCCTTCCATGGAAATTCCCTCTCTCTTCTTCCTTTGGGTCGTTGGAATTCCCATTACTTAGGCAATGCTTTTGCCTTTTTTAATCTTCGTCTTTTTGTTTTTGTTTTTTCATTCCTCAAGCTTTATTTTCATAGTATTTTAGTTTTTGTTATTTTTTCATTTCTTTCTTATATTTTATTTATTATTTCATTTCATTTTTATTATTTATAATGTGAGTATTTATAAAGAGAGAAGAGGTTAGATTAACTATATTATTGGAGGATGGTGATCTATCACCGATAATTTTTTATTGGTGGTGTAATTAGGGTGATTTGATCTTCTAATTGTTAAAACTAAATTATAAGGTTTAAGATTTATTTTTGAAATAGGCCGCCAGGTCCACCTTTTGTTGCACCTAGAGGACCTGCAAAACCCACTCAATATTCACCAACACATCACCACAAATGTCAATACTTGGTTAGTTTGAAAAATATAGCATATATGTATAGATACAACCATGTCGAAATTAAAAATGAAACCATTTAATTCATAATCTTTAATTACTTGACAATTGCACAATTTGATGATTAAAATATTAAGTTTACAGGATTTATCATTAAGTCCATGCGCACATCCAAAATAAAAAATGATCAGTCTTAATGTTAGAGATCTACCTTCACCTAAATTGCATCTAGATGTTAAGTGATTAACACAAAAGAAATACAGAGTTTACAAAAATGTGACAGTAATATTTGAAGTTATTTACTTTGATAGCATGAAGAAATAGAGGTGCACTGCTAACCAGTTTCTATTGTGTGAATTCACAAAAAATGAAAAAGCACAACGCTTTACCAAAATTACAAACAAAATAAAAAACACAGTGTTATATTTTATTTTATTTTTATTTTTTTCTTATATTTTATTTTATTTTTATTATAATGTCATCTCTAGGTTGAGTGTTTGTAGAGAGGGGATAGGCTAGATTAAATATCCGAATGGAGTAGAGTGACCTATGATCAGTCAAGGGCATTAGTAATAGAGACAAAAAAATGCCAGTTGGGTGGTTTAACTAGGATGATTCAACATCCTGATTGTCAGACTAGGTTAAAAAATTCTTAGTTGGGTGGTTTAACTAGGGTGATTCAACATTCTGATTGTTAGACTAGTTTACAAGGTTTAAGATCCATTTTCGGAATAGGTTGCCAGGTTCAACTTTTGTTGCACCCAAAGTACTTGCAAGACTCACTCAATACTCACACACACATCACCATAAATGTTGTATCTGATTAGTCTGTCTAAAGAAAAAAAACCATTTAAATCATAACCTTTAATTACTTGACAATTGCATAATTTGACAATTAAAATATTAAGTTCACAACATTCATCATTAAATTCATACACAATCCAAAATAAAAATACGACCATAGTCTTAATATTAGAGTTTTATCTGAAGGATTAGGCAGAGATAAAAATTACACAGAAATTTTTATATTGTATTCATTCAAACATAGAACAACTTCCAATTTGCTTTTTCAGAGCAATGTTAAATTTTCTATCTCTTTCCCGTAAAAATTACAAGCACCGGTATATATCAAAGTTCAAGGCCACAAAATATTTAGTACAATATTAATGGCAAAAACGTATGCCAGCAAAAACTTGTCCATCCCGATAAAGCATAGACATCAAACATTAAAAACAAGTCCTATAGATTAAGTATTCATCCTTAAAACCTAGTTGTCTGCCAGCGCACCATCCACTAACTGCCGCTATAAAAAATGAGCATATCGCATCACCGCAGAGGAGAGAGAAAGTCCTCGCGGTAACATGGTGAACACTACCGACCAATAGAGCCGCTATACCATGGTGAGGGAACAGACAACCATTGGTACTGCGGGTGATATCGCCCAACTGCAGAGGATCTGGGAGAGACTGCGGTGGTTGCGGTAACAACATTGAAATGGTCAGGAAACAGGCTAGTCAAGGAGCGACGAAGGTCACTGCGCCACCACACGCAGTCAGGAGGGTAACCACGAGACGACGGTAACGACTTCTTGGCGGTTAACTGCATTGCCGCAGGCATCATGCGGTTAGAGCATGGTAATGAGGTAGACGACCAGAAGGGGAACCATGAGACTGCGGATAGGAGAGAGAAGGGTTGTGGTGGACACCGCGGTACCGCGAGCTGGTGAGCTTGATGGCACGGGGGCATGGTAGGAGCAAGAGATAGGCACGGGAGTGGAGTGAAACTCCAACACTCCCCCTTGAACGTAACTCCTACCATTCTTGACGCCAAGTCTGCTTCTTTGGTAAACAAATGAATCTTTTTCCAGCGCTTTGGTAAGTATATCTGCCTTCTGCTCATCTGACCTGCAAAAAGTTAAAGAAATCTCTCCATTGTCGATTAGCTCCCGAATAAAGTGGTAGCGCATGTCAATGTGCTTGCTCCATTTGTGAAACACATGATTCTTTGATAGAGTTATGGCTGAGTTGTTATCACATAATTTTTTTGTGGCATCAAACTGCTCATTTTGAATCTCCTTCACTATTCTTTTCATCCATACTGCCTGACAAGATGTGCTAGTGGCTACAACATACTCAGCTTCAGTTGAAGATAGTGTAACAATTGGTTGTTTTTTAGAAACCCATGAAACAACTCCACTACCAAAGTGAAAGACACAGCCTGATGTGCTTTTTCTGTCATCTATGCTGCCAGCACAATCACTATCAGTAAAACTAGTTAGTTTGAATTCATTTGTTCTTGTATACTAGATGCCATAATTTATTGTACCACTGATATATCTCAATATTCTCTTCCCAGCCTTCCAATGTGACTCCTTTGGTGTTTCCATGAATCTGGATATTAAGCACTACAAACATAATGTTTGGCCTTGTGGCTGTCAGATACATTAAGCTCCCAACTAGTTTTTTATACAAAGTTGAATTAACATTTGATCTTTTATCATCCTTGCTCAACTTCAGACCAGTTACTATAGGAGTGGGTGTTGATTTACAATTTACCATATTAAATCTTCTTGTAACATCATTGGCATACTTTGCCTAGGAGATAAAGATGCCATTTTCATTTTGTGTTACCTCGATGCCCAGAAAATACTTCACCGGACCTAAGTCTGTCATCTCAAACTCTTTCATCATTGCTTCTTTGAACAAATCAATTGAAAGATTTCCAGTCAAAATTAAATCATCAACATACAGACAGATAATTAAAATTTCACCACTTTCATTCATCCTAGTGTACAAGGTTGTTCACTACAACATCTGGTAAAACCATTCTGTATGAAATAACTGTCTATCCTACTATACCAAGCTCCTGGGGCTTGTTTCAGACCATACAGTGCCTTCTTCAGCTTGTAGATTTTTTCTTCTTGTCCCAAAATCTCATATCTAGGTGGCTATTCAATGTAAAATTCCTCTTCAAGATAACCATTTAAAAATGATGATTTAACATCCATTTGGTGAGCTAACCATCTATTATGTGCTGCTATGGAAAGTATTATTTTAACTGTATCAAGTCGTGCTACTAGTGCAAAAGTCTCTGTATAATCAATTCCAAGTTGTTGTGCATATCCTTTCACTACGAATCTTGCTTTGTGCTTTTGCACTTCTCCATTTGCATTCAATTTAGTTTTATAAATCCATTTAACATCAATTACATCTTTGTCTTTTGGAAGACTTTGCAACTCTCATGTCTGATTATTTTCAATTGAATCTATCTCTTCATTCATTGTTGTTATCCACTTATCTTCTTTGATTGCATCTTCATAATGTATTGGATCTTCAGCTTGAGAATAAAATGCAAAAAGTGTAAATTGTTGGGAATCATTCTCACCTTCATTCTGATTATAAATATCACTCATGCTTCTGATTTTCTGTCTTCTCATGTTTGCTAGCATTGGGTTTGATAAATCACTCGAATCTCCATAATGCGGACTTGAAGGTCCTGCACTAGAAGTTCTTGCTATGGTTGGCATCTGCAATCCTCTTGTTGCTGCTCTTACATTGGTTGTTGGTGTCCATTGTTGACCACTTGTTTGAGGTTGAACTGGGACAACAGGTACATTTGTTGGAATTGAAATTTCACTTTCCTCTTGAGGGATATTGACTGTAGCATTAACTGTGCTCTCTCTACTTCCATTCCATGCTTCGTCTTCAAAAAATTGAACATCCCCGCTGATTATAACCTTCTTAGTTGCTGGATTGAATAGTTTATATGCTTTGGATTCATCACTATATCCAACAAAAATGCATTTCTCTCCTTTATTATCAAGTTTTCTTTCCAACTCATCAGATACGTGTGCATATGAAACACATCCAAAAAATCTCATGTGAGATACACTATGCTTTTTACCAGTCCATGTTTCTTCAGGGATAATATTCATCACACTTTTCGTTGGGAATTTTTTCATAATGTATGTTGCACAAGATACAACTTCACCCCAAAATTCATTTGTCAAATGCTTGGCTTTCAACATACTTCTAGCCATCTCCATTATGGTTCTGTTTTTTCTCTCAGCTACCCCGTTCTGTTGAGGTGTGTATCTTGTTGTGAACTACTTGTGTATACCATGGTATTTGCAGAAATTTAAAAATTATTTTGAAACATATTCTCCTCCTCTATCTGTTCTCAGCACTTCAATAAAGTAACCACTCTATTTTTCAGCAAGAGACTTGAACTAACGAAAGAAATCAAACACTTCACTTTTTTTTTTTAAGAAATAGACCGATGTCTTTCTTGAATAATCATCTATAAATGTCAAAAAATAATAACTACCACCTATTGAAGGTGTCTGCATTGGACCACAAAGATCTGAATGAATGATTTCTAAAGGGGATTTTGCTCTTGTTGATTTCCCTGTTGGGAAAGACTCTCTATGTTGCTTTCCTAGTATGCAACCCTCACAAACTCTCTCGGGTTTTTCAATTAATGGAATTCCTTTAACCATACCTTTCCTATGAAGCAAATTCAGTCCACCAAAATTCAAATGACCAAATCTTAAGTGCCATAGCCAATTTTCATCCTTTACTTCTACTTGAAAGACAGTCTAAGTAACTATTGATACCTCTTGTGCTTGTGCATAGTTTGTGCTCAAATCTGGCTGAATTCTCAAAGGAAACATTCTATTTTTTGTCATCTTGATTTTAGCTATCAACTGGATACTTGGGTATTTGTCTAAAATAGTGCACAGCCAATTTTTGAAAGTCACTCTATAACCCTTTTGAACTAATTGTCCTACACTCATCAAATTGTGTTTCAGACCAAGCACAAAATAAACATCTGAGATATATTTTTGCTCCCCCTGCTTGGTCAAAATATTAACATTTCCCTTTCCTTTAACTGACACTTTGTTCTCATTACCCAAGGTGACATTTGACTTAATATTCTCATCTAGACTCATGAATAACTCTAAATTTCCTATCATGTGGTTACTACAGCCTGAGTCTAAAAACCAAACATCTTTCTCACTAGCTTGAGCTCCATTACAGGCTAAAAACATTGTTCTTTTATCAGGTCTATGGTCTTGACTCTCTTTAGTAAAATTTGCATTTTGCCTACCCATATCATACTACTTCCTCCTACACTCATTCATATAATGTCCATTTTTTTTACAATAATGGCATTGGACTTGAGATTTTTCATACCTTTTGACCTTGAGGAAAGTTTTGAGATGGGTTTTGGTTGTTTCCTCTTCCACTTGAACTTGACGGGCTATATCTGCCACCTCTGTTAAAACTTCTTCCTCTTGCTCTGAAATTTGTTCTACCTCTGCCTCTTCCTTGGTTAATTGAAGTTTGTGATTTGAATGCATGCTCCAATGACATATTTGTTGTTTTGTTGATTTTGTGCTCATGAGAGATTAGTGAAACATAAAGCTCATCAACTGAATACTGGGTGAGGTCCTTTGTCTCCTCTATAGTGACTGAAATTGACTCAAATCTTGTGGGTAAGCTTCTTAAAATATTTTCTACAACTTTGACATCGTCAAGTGTCTGACCATGTGTTCTCATCTAGTTTACCAGTCTCATTATCTGAGTAAAATATGAATCTAGAGACTCATTATCTTTCATAAATAGTGTCTCAAACTCTCTTCTCAGTATTTGCAACTTTGCAGTTTTAACTTTGTCCATTCCTTGATATGCAATTTGTAAAATGTTCCATCCTTTCTTGGACCTAGTTGTGGCTGAAATTCTTAAAAAAGTACTTTCATGTACTCCTTGTAGAATGAAAAAATGTGCCTTTGAGTCCTTCTTCTTGTTATCCTTCATCAAATATTTCTCTGCTTGAGTTAAGGCATTATATGCTGCTGCATCTGCCGGTTCTGGAAACCCATTTTCTACAAACTCCCATAAATCTTGTGAACTGAACAATTTTCTCATGGTGATAGACCAGTAATCGTAATTCTTTCCATTTAATTGAGGGATTTGGGGATTAGACAAGCTTGTGCTTGCAACCATGATTTACAAACTCTCTACAAATGACCTTTGGCTCTGATACCACGTGGAGGATTAGGCAGAGATAAAATTACACAAATTTTTTTATATTGTATTCATTCAAATATAGAACAACTTCCAATTTGCTTCTTCAGAGATGTTAAATTTTTTATCTCTTTCTCGTAAAAATTACAAGCACCAGTATATATCAAAGTTCACAGCCACAAAATATTAGTACAATATTAATGGCAAAAACGTATGCCAGCAAAAACTCGTCCATCCCAATAAAGCATAGGCATCAAACATTAAAAACAAGTCCTATAGATTAATTATTCATCCTTAAAACCTCGTTGTCTGCCATCGCACCATCCACTAACTGCTGCCATAAAAAATGAGCATACCGCATCAACGCAGAGGAGAGAGAAAGTCCTCACGGTAACACGGTGAACACTACCGACTAATAGAGCCGCTATACCACGGTGAGGGAACAAACGACTAGCGGTACTGTGGGTGATACTGCCCAATCGCAGAGGATCTAGGAGAGACTGTGGTGGTTGTAGTAACAACATTGAAATGGTCAAGAAACGAGCCAATCAAGGAGCGACGAAGGTCACTGCGCCATCGCATGCGGTCAGGAGGGTAACTACGAGATGGCGGTTAACCGCATTGCCGCAGGCATCATGCGGTTAGAGCACGGTAATGAGGTTGACAGTGAGAAGGGAAACCGTGAGACCGCAGATAGGAGAGAGAAGGGTCGTAGTATTTCGGTGGACACTACGGTACCGCGAGCCAATGAGCTTGATGGCGCAGGGGCGCGGTAGGAGCAGGAGACATGCATGGGAGTGGAGTGAAACTCCAACATTATCTTTGTCCAAATTACATTGATACATCATGCAATTAATACAATAGAAATATAGAATTTAGAGGAATGTGACAATAATATTTGAAGTCACTTACTTTGATAGCATGAAGAAATAAAGTTGTGCTGCTAAACCAGCTTCTACCATGCCAATTCACTAAAATGAAAAGCATAATGGTTTACCAAAATTACAAGCATAAACATCATGAACCTTAATTATTTAGACTGCATAATTCCATTTATATTAAGGGCTTGCATTTTAGTGTCAATTCATCCAAGTTGGCTTGCAACTCATAAGTTTCTACAAAGTCATTACAGTCCAACCATTCCTTAGCATTATTCAGGTCCTGCATGATACCTTTAGTGAGGCTTTTCTGCATCGTCCCTTTTTGCCTGGCCTTTGTCATCCTGCTTTTCATGTTACAAACATAACACTCCAGATTGTTTTTAACAATATGCTTCTTTGTCATTTCTTCATCCTCTTTTTGAAATATGTCTGCATTAGCTACCATTCTATCTATGTCCTCCTTGATCAGTCTCTCACGCTCATTTGTAATAGTAATCTGGTTTCTTAACCTTGTTCCCAATTCTGTGGCAGAGGATGTAACAATTCCCTCTACATCCACTTCAAAGTTAACTCTTATAGTTGGCTTCCTACACTGCTCAGGTATAATTCTATCCAAGACAAATTTGCCAAGAAAATTGTTGTGTGCAACCAAAGGTCTCTCGCCTTCATAAATTGAAAATCTTACATTTGTTTGGTTGTCAAATTTTGTGGGGATAAACGCCTCTTTCATAGTAGGAATGGGAGTATTGCAGGGAACTATTACTTTCATGACACCATTTTCAATTTTAATTCCAAGACTCAAAGGAGTCATTTCCACCAAGACTAAGTTGATGTTTTCCTTGTTCAATGAAGCTTCCTGCATAGCTGCACCATAAGCAATTGCCTCATCTTGATGTATACTTTTGCAGAGCTCCTTTCCCTCAAAGAATTGACTTAGCAATTCCTGTACCTTATGTATGCATGAAGAACCTCCTACCATTACAATTTCATTGATTTCGTGTTTGCTCAACTTAGAATCTTCCATGCATTGCTTCACTAATTGTATGCATTTGTCAATAGGTCCACGTTGAGTTGGTCAAACTTCACCCTCTTGAGCTTTGTGTGGAAATCTTTTCCTCCATGGATAGAGGCAATCTATGTCAATTACAGTCTCTACTGCCAAAGACAAACTTATTTCTTCCCTCTCACAATCTGAACGTAGTCTCCGAACAACTTTGGGATTAGTACTCATATCCATTTCATATTTTTTGTTGAACAACTCAACACAATAATTGAGAATCTCACTGTCAAAATCCTCATCTCCCAAATGCATTTCTTTTAACGGTAACTTGGTCGAAAGAAGGAAATTCATAGCGAAAAGAAATCTTCTAAATATAGGTAAAATAAGTGTGGAGACCCTTCAGAGAGCTTACATAAAATCCAAAAAAAATATTAACAAAGAGAGCCTTCATAAAAATCAAGCAGGCATAGTCGTTAATGTACCTAAATAGTAAATGACTAAATGAATTTGAAGTATCAGCTACTCCCTTCTCCCCTTAATGATCACTCTAGAATATCTTCAACGCTATAAAAACAATAGCACTAGTCGTAGCTTAAATGGTCGCTGGGTTAATCTAGTGTTTCCTCCTGTTCATGTCGTCACCCATGTGAACACTACCTTCAATGAAGTTAGTAGGAAGCTTCATTGAAGAAATTGTTCATGATCCTAAGGAGTGTCTAAAAGGAAAAATAGAACCATTCAAGAGATGGTAGCAAGTATGCTGAAAGAAAAGGACTGTCACATGTTTTTCGAGGCATAAAGCTATAGCAACAATAGTTTACCTATTAAATAGGTGTTTTACAAAGGTTGTATGTGATAGGATTCCACAAGAAGCATGGACAAACAATAAATAAAGTGTTGAACACCTAAGAATCATTGGGTGTGTGGCATATGCATTCATGTCAAAAGAGAAGAGGTAGAAATTTGATGATAATGGTGAATAATGTATTTTCATAGACTCTAGTGAAGAGTCAAAAGCCTACAAACTATATAATCCCATACCAAAAAAGGTTGTGGTCAGTAAGGATGTTGAGTTCATTAAGAATGAAGCATCAAATGGAACGATGGACAGCATCATAGGTATTTTAGTCACAATACCCCTTGATGATGAAGAAGCTCTAGAGGACAACAACTTAGGAGGAGCTCAAAAGAGTAGCAACTTAGGGAAAAACTACCATAGAGATTTGAAAAACAACTCCAGAGGTATTCAACAAAATAGTAGTTCTAGAGCTATTTAGCAGAATAATACTTTTGGAGGTACTTAGTAGAGTAGCAACTCTAGGATTTAATAGAGCAGTAGCTCTGAAAATCAACAATACAATAGATCCAAAGGTTAGAACAACAGTAACTCTGAAGGTAATTCATACCCTACACTCGCATCATTGATGCCATAAAGGACAAAGAGTGTGAGGGAGATTTATGACAACACAAGGTATGCTGATTTTGATGAGAATTTGGGTTTTGATGAGATAGTGATCCAACACACTTTGAGGAAGCTGTGAAAGAAGAGAAGTGGTGTCAGGCCATGGATGAAGAGTTGGATACTATAGAGAGCAATGAAACATGGTGCAACTAATAGATTTTACCCAAGGGTAAATAGGTGATTGGAGTTAAGTGGGTTTATAAGACCAGGTGTACAGCTGGAGGTAAAATTGAAAGACACAAAGTAAGGAGAGATGTTAAAGGATACAAACCAAAATCAGGAAAAGATTATGATGACATATGCACCATTTGCAAGGTTGGAAATGGTTCAGGCAGTCATAGCAATTGCAACCCAACATAATTGGAAGGTGTATCTAATGGACATGAAGTGTGCATTCTTGATTGGAGTGCTGAAAGATGAAGTGTATGTGGATCAATCACCTAGCTAATGAAGTCCCATCGTAAGAGGATAAAGTATATAGGCTTTGAAAAACTCTCTATGAGCTGAAACAAGCACCTAGGGCATGGTATAGTAGGATAGACTCATATTTAGCGAGTAATGGCTTTAGAAAAAGAAAAAATGAGCCCACACTTTACATTAAAGCAACTCAAGGTGATATTTTAATTGGTGTTTTACATGTAGATGATCTGAATTTTACTAGAAACAATGACATCTTCATTGTTGATTTGAAAGAGGTAATGAAGAATGAGTTTGAGATGACAAACTTAGCTTTGTTGAAATATTTTCTTGGGATTGAAGTCCAACAAACAGAGCATGGCATATTCATTTCACAAACTAATTATGCCAAATAGATTTTAAGAATATTTAAAATAGAGAACAAAAAACTTGCCCCAACACTAACAACAATAGGTCTGAAACTGAGCAAAGAGGACAACAACAATGAAGTGAACCCAACCCTCTACAAGAGAATGGTTGGAAGTTTGATGTATTTGACACTACTAGGCTTGATTTGATGTATGCAGTAAGCCTGATTTCTAGGTTCATGGAGCAACCTAAGGAGACACATTGACAAGCAAGAAAGAGGATTTTCAGATATGTGAATGGAACACTAGTTTATGGCATTTTGTATGCTGATTCTAATGATTTTAAGCTAGCTAGTTTCATAGATAGTGATTGGGAAAGTAATGTAGATGATAGGAAAAGAACATCGGGATATGTATTCCATATGGGTTTAGGTGTAATTTCATGGGCATCTAAGAAGCAGCCCATTTTCTCCCTCTCTACAACACAAGCTGAGTATATTGCAACAAACACAACATGTCAAAACTATTTGGTTGAGAAGGATCCTTGTAGTTTTGAAGGAGTAGCAAGAAGATAGCCTTGACAAAGAATTAGTCTTCCACGGACGAAGAAAGTACACTGAGATTCATTATTGCTTCATAAGGGAGTTTCTTCATTGTGACAATGTTTCTTCAATAGCTTTGACAAAGAATTAGTCTTCCACGAACGAAGAAAGTATATTAAGATTCGTTATCACTTCATAAAAGAGTTGGTAGAACATGGTGAGATTGAGCTTCAATATTGTAGATCCAAGCAGCAACTTGTTGACATCTTCATCAAGGCATTGCCAAAAGATAGTTTTGAATGCCTAAGAGATAGGCTTGACATTATAGACCACCGAAAGTGTGCAGCCCTGAAAAGGAGATAGCACTAGAGATCAACTCCAAAAGAAAATTACAAAATGAAATCTGACTTCAGATTAAGGGAGAGTGTTGAAATATTTTAATCTTCAATCAACAATTGTTCACCTACCTCCCACATAAACCTACAAATTATTTTTGACTTTTCAATAATAAATCTGGTAGATGAGTTTGAATTCAAAATTAAGTGCTCAATTTCATGAGCTTACAAACAAGGTAAACAAAAGGAATGTTACCGTGAGTAAAAGAGAGTCGGGTTTTTGGCATTTTGAGAATAAGATTGATGCAACACCACAACTCCTTCAATTCAACACAAAAATCCTTCTCAGGTTTTACAAATACAAATAGACATAAATTAAAGAACATCCACGAATAAATAGGGAATAACACATTCAATAAACCTTACAACAATTCAGGGAGAAAAGAACCCATCCACGAAGTCTAGCATGCAACAACACACACAATATTCATATATTTACAAATACAAGGGCTTACAAGAGGTCTCTGCACAATATAGATGTCTAGTAAATCCATCTTCTATTCCCTCCCCCCTCCTCGTTACAAATCTTTAGTTCAATATATACTTTCTTTGCTCACAAAGACACCCACTCCTAACAACATTCTAACTCTATTTTTAGCTACCACATTGCAGCAGTTTCTGACAGTTAGAACCACTAAAATCTATTTCTAAACATATCAAAAACCGTTACAAATGCCTACAATGACCAACAAGGAGGAATCTTTGCCCAACGAGTAAACAAATCCCTCCTACTTGTGAGGAAACCATTGGAGGTCAACATCCTGATTCTCAGGAATCAGTTTGCACCATTCTCCCCTTCTTTTAAAATTTTGAACCTCCTGGTTCAAAGCACTAACTACATGGTCTACCTTTCCAGCAGGTTAGGTACTTCTGCATATTTTCACATAATTTCTTCCTATGCTTCCAACTACTAGTTGAATCAGAAATTGTCCTTCTTAGCCTTCTAGTTCTCCTCCTCTTTTCCCAATGAGTGGTCTTCCTCCACCAATATCCACTATGGCTCTTTCCATGGTATGTCCAACCTTCTGCCACACCTGCACATAAACTGTTAAAGACAAAAATCAAATTAAGTGAATCAAAAATTGTCATAGGTGCTCCCTCCTTCAGGTCTTTACTCTCTCCCTCAATCATCATCAATTTTCCTCCCAGAAAGAGATGATCTTCTTCTTCTCTCTTCTCATCAATCACAGGATTCTTCAGACATCCCTCTAGCTGGTCCTTGATTTGTTTCTGCCTTGGCCTTATTTTGTCTTCCAACCTGATTATCCTCTTTCTTACATTATGACACAACTCCATATTTGCCATCCACCATATCTCATCTAATGCAAACTCTAGTTTTTGTAGCTCCTTTCGTTGGTCTTCAGTTTGCTTTTGCTTTTGTCTTTGTCTTATTTTTTCTTCCAACTTTATTATTCTCTTTATTACATTATAATTTAACTCCATATTTGACTTCACCACCAAAGCTCAAACAAACTACTGTCCCTCCTAATTGAATAATGCTTCCACAATCTAGGCCCTCCTAACCATTTGCAACTATCCCTGTAAGTGCCCATGCTTCCCCTTTCTAACCACAAAAACATTAAAAATAGAGCTCTTACAGCATTGCCTTACACAACCTTCATGCCAACGTCCTCTCTCAAGGATCGATTTGCTCTGATACCAAAACTAAGACCCTGCAGCAACAAAAGGAGCATGTTCAGCTGGGAACAAGGAGACAACAACAGAGACAAAAAGGAATATTCAGCAGAAACAGGGGACGAACAACAAGCAGCTACAATACATTAGTCAGCTTCAGTTTAGGTGAATAAACATCACCAGGTATTGGAAAACAGTTCAAAGTGAAAGTGGAATATTTTGTATTGTAAAACAGAACTAGTACTCTGTATTTTTGTAACTTTGGAAAACAAGGAATATATAAGTTTGTATTTTTTGTGCACTTGGATTTTTTGTTCTCTATGTTTTTCAGTTTTGTCTATTCTTCTCATTCTGTAACAACAGTAATATTGTCTTGCTGCTCCCTGCCTGCCAACATTAATTAGGGTGATTCGACCTCTGATTATCAGACTAGATTACAAGGTTTAAGATCTATTTTCAGAACAGGTTTCTAGGTCTGCCTTTTGTTACATCCAAAACACTTGTAAAATTCACTCAATAGTCACGTGTGCATCACCACAAATTTTGTATCTGATTAGTCTGTCAAAACAAAAATAAACCATGTAAATCATAACTTTTAATTACTTGACAACTATACCCATTTGACAATTAAAATATTAAGCTCACAGTATTTCTCATTAAATCCATACACAATCCAAAATAAAAATATGACCATAATCTTAATATTAGAGTTCTGCCTTTGTCCAAATTATCCCTTTGATGTGTGATTGCATATATTAGGTTGAATATCATTTGGAAAGAGAAATTTATCAAAACCCATGCAATTAATACAAAAGAAATATAGAATTTACGAAAATGTGACAGTAATATTTGAAATATTTGAAGTTACTTTGAATAGAGATGCGCTGCTAAAACCAGCTTCTACCGTGCCAATTCACAAAATTGAAAAGCACGATGCTTTACCAAAATTATAAACATAAAGATTGCAATCCTTAACTATTTAGACTGCATAATTCCATTTATATTAAGGGCTTGCATTTCAGCGTCAATTCATCCAATTTGGCTTGCAATTCATAAGTTTCTGCAGACTCGTTACTGTCCAACCATTCCTCAGCATTATTCAGGGCCTGCATGATACCTTCAGCGAGACTTTTCTGCATCGTCCCTTTCTGCCTGGCCTCTGTCACCCTGCTTTTCGTGTTACAAACATAACACTCCAGATTGTTTTTAGCAAGAAGCTTCTTTGCCATTTCTTCATCCTCTTTTTGAAATATGTCTGCATCAGCCACCATTCTATCTATCTCCTCCTTGCTCAGTCTCTCACGCTCATTTGTAACAGTAATCTGGTTGTTTAACCCTGTTCCCACATCCTTGGCAGAGGCTGTAAGAATTCCCTCTACATCCATTTCAAAGTTAACTCTTAATTTTGGCACCCCACACCGCGCAGGTGGAATTCCATCCAGTACAAATCCGCCCAGCAAATTGTTGTGTGCAACCAAAGGTCTCTCGCCTTCATAAATTTGAAAGCTTACTCTTGTCTGGTTGTCAAATCTTGTGGTGATAGACCCCTCTTTCAGAGTAGGAATGGGAGTGTTGCGGGGAACAATTACTTCCATGATACCATTGCTGACTGAAATTCCAAGACTTAAAGGAGTCACGTCTACCAAGACTAAGTTGACGATTTCCTTGTTCAGTGAAGCTACCTGCATAGCTGCACCACAAGCAACTGCCTCGTCTGGATTTATACTTTTGCAGAGCTCCTTTCCCTCAAAGAATTGACTTAGCAATTCCTGTACCTTGGGTATACGTGAAGAACCTCCTACCATTACAATGTCGTTGATTTCGTGTTTGCTCAGCTTGGAGTCTTCCATGCATTGCTTCACTAATTGTATGCATTTGTCAAACAGGTCCGCGTTGAGCTGGTCGAACTTCGCCCTCCTGATCTTTGTGTGGAAATCTTCCCCTTCATTGAGGTGATCTATGTCGATAACAGTCTCTACTGCCGAAGACAAACTTCTTTTTGCCCTCTCGCACTCTGAACGTAGTCTCCGAATAGCTTTGGGATTAGTACTCATATCCATTTTATACTTTTTGTTGAACAGCTCAACACAATAATTGAGCATCCTACTGTCAAAATCCTCGCCTCCTAAATGCATGTCCCCTCCAACAGCTTTTACTTCAACCTTACCTCTTTCAACTGTAACAATAGATACGTCAAAGGTACCTCCTCCAAGGTCAAAAACTAGAATGTTTCTTTTCCCTTCCTGAATTGAATCAAAGCCATAAGTTATTGCTGCAGCCGTGGGTTCATTGATGATCCGCATGACATTAAGCCCTGCAATCTTACCGGCATCTTTAGTTGCTCGCTTCTGCGAATCATTAAAATGAGCAGGTACAGTAATAACAGCATTCTTCACATCACAATTGAGATATTGTTCCGCTGTCCTCTTCATTTTCATCAGCACCATGGACGAGATTTCCTCGGCTGCAAATAGCTTTTTCTCACCTTTATAAGCCATTTCGACCATTGGCTTGTCATTCTTACCAGGAACAATAGTGAATGGCCATGATTTTTTGTCGGACTGCACAAAGGGATCATTATATCTCCTTCCAATGAGTCTCTTGGTATCAAACACAGTGTTGCTAGGATTACTTGCAATATGGTTCTTGGCACCATCCCCAACAAGTCTTTCCTCGGAAGTGAAAGCAACCATGGAGGGAGTGATTCTGTTTCCTTGGTCATTAGGAATAATTTCAACTCTGTCATGGTTCCATACTCCTACACAGCTGTAACATGTCCCGAGATCAATGCCAATAACTTTACCTTTGCCCTCTCCGTCCATGTTATATTCTGCATGAATGGAAGGAGAACATTTGGAAAATTTTCAGTTATGTAAGCACAGAAAAATGCTGTTATTAAATCCAAAATTTTCAGTTAGGCTATGATGTTATATTCTGCATGAGTGTAAGGAGAATATTTGGAAAATTTTCAATTATGTAAGCACAGAAATATGCTGTTATCAATTCCAAAATGAAAATATTAAGAACAGAATGCAACCTTAAACATATTGTAAAAGCATTCTCTCACACGAGTCACACCCTTGTTTTTCCACAAACTATCTCCTAGGCCAAATCTTCGTATATTGACCAAACTAATACAATCTTGATGATACAGAGGGAAACAAATGGCATAGTAAAATCAGAAATGAGAACTATTCCATGGGTGAGCTTAAATTTGATTTTATTAAACTGTTTCTCCCGCCCACCCGCGCTGCAGATTGGCTTTGTCGAAATCCTCGAAAACGAAAGGCAGGTTGATTGGGAGTGCTTCCACAACAGCCTGAAATTTGTCTTTCGTGAATCCTGAAATCTCGTCGATAATCATGTTGAATTTCCCAATTATAAGTTTTCTGAAGCCGTTGGGTACTTGTGTGGTATCGCCTGGCCAGAGAGTAATCCCAAGCTTATTTTCTTCTTTTGCGGGCAGATAGAAGTCACCGAGAATCTTTTGTCCAAAACCCAACGGTTTTGTAATATTTTCCAACCACGTTCATGATTTCATACTGACAGATTTCTAAATCATTGCCAGCAGCGCCAGATTCTGAGCGTTAAGTATCCTGAGAAAGAAACTTTCAAGTAAATGCAATTGGCAGGTGTAAAGCCAGACTCCAAAACCTTTGCCAGAATCCTCCCTGCCTGTGCCGACATGGGAGCTTTGGAACAGGCTATGCACACCCATCACATGAGATGTTGTAGTTGCAACTGCCCTGGTTGACAGGTATGTAAAATGTAGAAGCATAGACAAGGCACGCGAACTGTTTGACAAAAATGCCTTGGTATGAGTTTTCCATCATTCATTTAAAACTCATTCATTTAGAATTGTGCAAGCTGTGTATGTTTTTCGTTTGACGTTTTGGATTACTTTCAGTGATCCATCATATTTTTCTTCCTGATCCAAAATGTTGAACAAAAAATATACACAATTTAAACCAAAAACTTGCATAATTCTAATAGAATGCATCAAAGAAAGGTACTCTTGAAATGCCCTGATTGCAGGATATTTGAGGCAGACGATTTCTCAGATTCTGCAAATTCATAAACTCCCCTCTGTAATACAGAGGAAATATGAACAATAGAACAGAGATAAAAAAATATTAGGATTCATATTCCTTGAACTCTACTCTAAAATTTGCAACTCTTTTTGGCTGATCCTTTGCTGGTCTTTTGTTAGCTTCTACCCCCACTTTTGTCTTATCTTTTTTTCATCTTGGTTATCCTCTTTGTCACATCATGTTATAACTCCATTTTTTTCACTTCACAACCAAAATTCTCTTGTTTCCTCACATGGCTAGGTCAAATGGGGCACTGATTGTCCACAAAATTCAGAAAGCCTTGGGAACAGAATAATTTTTTTCTCTCACTGAGCTGATAGCACATAAAATTCCACCTACACAAGTTTCTCGCAACTCATTATAGAGCTACCAACATGTTCTGGTCCCTACATTTTCCCAGGCTGTGAACCCTCCTCAATTGAATACACTAAATGCACAAAGATGTTCACATTCCTCTTCCACGACCAATCCTTCATCACTCTCATAAACTGTGCACTCTATATCCATGTTAAGGGAATAAAAGGACGACGTCACATAAAAAAAAAATACTACTATTATATAACATGATGGCTCTCAGACACAGGAGCGAATTGCTCTGATACAAATCTGATGCAGACGATTCCTTAGATCTTGCAAATTAATAAACTAGTTTATTAATTTATTAATTTGCAGGATCTGAAGAATCGTCTGCATTAATATTCACAAAATGGATTTACTGAAAAGGCTTTAGAAACTTTCAAGCAAATGCAATTGGCAGGTGTAAGGCCAGACTCTAAAACTTTTGTCAGCATCCTCGCAGCCTGTGCTGAATGGGAGCTTTGGAACAGGGTATGGCCATCCATCAACGCATAAAGGATAGAGGAATGCTGTCAGATGTAGTTGCAACCACTCTTTTGTTTTGATTAAATGTTTTGATGTGATTAAATTTGACAACCTTCTTATCCAAGCAATGATTTCCCTATGAATGCTTTCCTAAAAATCAAAAGAGCGACCAATCAAAAGGCCTCCATATCTAAGCAGCCTCTATCAAATTGAAAATAAACTGGATCATGATATGTATGATTGCCGCCTGCTATCTTCGTTTATTGACTAAACCAATACAATCTTGCATTAAAAGGAAATCCGGGAAAATCCAATGAGGAGAATATAAGAACCTAAAAAGACTTCTTAAACACTCCAATCAAGAATTCTAATTAAAGTAACGTAGAGGCTAGTTAGGAAAGAAAATTCAAACAAGAGGTGGATATAAGAACCTAAATCATATTTTGATACCACAAAATTAATACTTTATATTGAAAAAATTCCAACTAATTCAAGTATTTAGATCTTACAATCTAATCAATTCATCAAGAACTAAGAAAACTAGAACACTTTTAAAGCTAGGAGAATAATTGATCAATAAAATTGAAAAGAAATAAAGGGATTCGTCATTTTTAAAAAGAAAAATGGGGCATGTACATGCAAAGAATAGCATGTTTCTAGCTAGCTTTGTAGATTATTAGTAAGAAAAAAAAAACATAATCTTACATTATTAGAATGTATATTATCTTTCCGAGTAGATGGAGATGCGAATTTTAAGTAACATATGATAAACTTCAAAAGTGAATAGAATCATGTAATTGTTCCATTAAATTTCATAAAGAAAACAATAGCTAGAGTAACTCCATCAAATTGAAAATAAAGTCAATCATGATTTGTATGATTGATGCAGCTATCTTCATTTATTGACTAAACCAATACAATCTTGATGATACAGAAAGAAATAAATGGCATTGTAAACTCAGAAATGAGAACTATTCCATAGTGAATTAATTTGAATGAAGAAAACAGAGAGAAATGACCTAAAAGCTAGCTCCACATATCTAAGTAAGCCACAATTTATATTTTAATTAATGATTGCGCCACTCAAATAAAAGAGTAGGAGATGTCAGGACAAACAGATACTCGGTAAAGTGTATTAAACTAAGAATCAATGGAGCATTAAAAGGAAATCAGGACAAATCCAGTGAAGGAGGGAAATTCATAGCGAAAAAATTCTTCTAAATATAAGTAAAAAGAAATCCGGGAAAATCTAGTGACGAGGTGAGCATATTTCTATATTTTCCTGTTGCGAATTCAAAAGATCTCCATCCAATGGAGCGGCAGAACCTACAGAGGATGGAGGTGAGCAATTTAAGGGTAACTTGGTCGAAAGAGGGAAATTCATAGCTAAAAAATAGCTTCTAAAGTGTGGAGAGCCTTCAAAGTGCTTACATAAAATTCAAAGAAATTATTAACAAAGAGAGCGTTCATAAAAATCAAGGAAGCAGGCATAGTCGTTAATGTACCTGAACAGTAAATGACTAAATGAATCTGAAGTATCAGCAACCCCCTTCTCCCCTTAACGATCACTCTAGAATATCTTCAACGGTGTAAAAACAATAGCAGTCGCCGTAGCTTAAATGGTCGCTGGGTTAAGCTACTGTTTCCTCCTGTTATGTTCGCACTGCCTTCAATGAAGTTAGTAGGAAGCTTCATTGACGAAATTGTTTACGGTCCTAAGTGTTGCGTCGTCACTGGGATAAGTTGTTTCCTCCTGTTTGCGTCGTCACCCATGTGAACACTGCCTTGAAGGAAAGGACCGCAATTTCATTGACGATCCAAAGAGTTTCGTACTGTTTGTGTCCTCAAAGTAAGAAGCTTCTTCAATGCTACCGTCTACTTCACTTCATGCTGCCCGTTGTGCATATGGATAGAGTTAAAAAATACGTTATCATAGCAATTGTCATATTGTTTGAATATTCAATGTTAGTTGATAAAAATATCAATATTTAAAAGGGAAAAATAGAAGAAACTATCTAGTGTGTTAACTAGTGAAAGGAAAGACATAAGAAATTGTCTTCTTTCGAAAATATTGTTATTCAATGTTTTCAATGTTGTATATAAAATTAGTGAAAGAAAAGACATAAGAAATTGCCTTGTTTTGAAAATATTGTTATTCAATGTTGTATATAAGTATGTTATTATTTGAGGAAAATAAATAAGAAATTGTTTTGCTTTGAAAACATTGTTTGAATGTTCAAATAGTATATTACTATTTGAAGGAAAGGCATAATAAATTGCCTTGCTTTGAAAACATTGCCTGAATGTTCAATTTTGTAAGTAAAAATACCAAGTTTTGAAAAAGAACAAGAAATTGTCTTGTTAGCAAAATATTGGTTGAATGTTCAATATTACACATAAGAATATCAATGTAAGGAAACAAATAACAAATAGTCTTGCTAGAAAAGTATTGTTTGAATGTTTAACATTGTAAATAAAAATATCAAAGTTTGAGAAAATAAATAAAACATGTTTTTGTTGGGAAAATATTGTTTGAATACTTAATGTTGTACATAAGATTATCAATATTTGAGTACTTAATGTTGTTTGAATATGTGGATAATGGATGTCAGAGCATGCTAGAGCTTTGTGGCTTGAAGTCATCTATTAAGATTTGTGATGGAAAACCATTCAATGATTCCCATCTAGTGAATTCAGATGTAATTAAAACGTCAGTGGTAGTTACAATTTTTAATCGGCAATGAGTAATATAAAAGAGCATTTGAAATTCTACTGCAATAGTAAATAAAGGATGGGATCGTGTAGTTTATTCTAGGATATTTATTTTTTTGATTTAAAAGCTCGGGAGATTCAATGTTGGGGGAGAGAATATATTTTGGGGTGGTATCTATTTTTAAAGGGGAGGAAATGGCTTAGAAAATTTTATGGGAGGAATTGGCTAAGCATAGTGTTGGCACTTTTCTTTTGTTGTTCAGGTTTTCTTTATCAGTCTGATCAATTTTTGGCATTCACAAGTATGTTTATTTTTATACCTAGACAGTATGTAATGACATGTCTATGTCGACCTATGTGTTGCATAGACAGTTGTCGTTGCACCAAAAGATCAACATGTCAATGGCCGATACAACGACCAGAGTTAATGAATCCACAAGAGGTAGTTAAGCCATGTCATGAACCCAATCAATGCATTGCACAACATAAGGATACCAAGGGTTCACACTTTGCAACAATCCCCCCCAATGTAAGTGAGGGGTTTAAACTAGTGACACAGGCTCTGATACCAATTATTGAACAAACGGTTATCGTTGCACCAAAAGATCAACCTGTTTTAATGCCTGATGCAACCACAAGATTTAATGAATCCATGAGAGATGGTTAAGCCATGTCACAATCCCAAGTGTTGTGTTGCACAACATATGGAGACCAAGGGTGCATAACTTGCAACACTATGTTGTTGGCCTTTGATAAGTTGATGTACTATGCACTTAAGTTTTGTGTTGGTTTGGATTTATAATAAAAAGATGTTGTAGTATCTTCTTTGGGTATAACATGAACATGTAACTACCCTTATTTAGTTTTTGCATATCCTGTTATTGTTCATGCTCTTGAGTATGATTCACAAGAACAAAGAACTCTTTTATAAGTTGATTTGTAAGGAAGATTATTTGTTTTTCTATTGTTAATGATCATTTTATAGGGGAAGAGGTCAATTTGCATCAGTTTTTGGTATTAGAGAAAATCGTGATGGCCCAAAGGGGAGTCCACGTGAATTGGGGAAGAAGAGGTAGGAGGAATGCAGGCCCTCGAAGAAACTCTAGTGAAGTGTTTAGATGGCTAGAGGCCCTGAGACTATATTACAATTGGACGAGACCGAAGAGGAACCAAAAAACTTAGTAAATGTTGCTAGGGTTTTAGACCCTATAGAGGGACTTATTGAAGCATTGACTAAACAAAGTTCCAAAGGATCTTATACCAATTGTTGTATAGAAGGTTGTTGTTGCACCAAAATATTGACTTGTTAATGCTTGATACAACCACCAAAGTTAATGAATCCATGAGAAGCGGTTAAGCCATGTCACAAACCCAAGTGTTGCGTTGTACAACACAAGGAGACCAAGGGCACACAACTTGCAACACTATGTTGGCCTTTTATAAGTTGATGTACTATACACTCAAGTTTCATGTTGGTTTAGATTTAGAATAAAAGGAATATTGTAGTATCTTCTTTGGGTATAACGTGAATATGTTACCAATATTTAGTTTTTGCATATCTTGTTATTGTTCATGCTCTTGAGTATGATTCACGAGAACAAAGAACTCTTTTATAAGTTGAATTGCAAGGTAGATTATTTTATTTTCTAGTGTTAGTGATCATTTTGTAGGGGAAGAGGTCAATCTACATTAGTTTTTTGTTATTAGAGAAAACCATGATGGCCCAAAGGGGAGTTCGTGTGAATTGGGGAAGAAGAGGTAGGAGGAATGTAGGCCCTTGAAGAAACACTAGTGAAGTGTCTAGATGGCTAGAGGCCCTTGAGACTAGATTACAATTGGATGAGTTTGAAGGGGAACTAGAAAACTTAGTAAATGATGCTAGGGTTTTAAACCCTATAGAGGGACTTATTGAAGTATTGACTAAACAAAGTTCCAAAGTAAAGGTGGATATTTCGACGATCTGAACTTTGATTTATTCCTAGACTGGATCCAAGAGTTGGAGAAGTACTTCAATATGGAAGAAATGTTGAACACCTAGAATATTGAGAGGGGGGTGGATCAATTATATTCTTTTAAACCATTTAAATATTTAAGTATTTATTCCACATAGCATATTCAATGTGTAGAAGGAAAGGAAAGCATGAAAACAACCATCAACATCAAATAACACATGAACATAAGATTTTTATGTGGAAAACCTAAAATGGAAAAAACCCCGGTGAGGATTAGCTCACAATATATTATAATCGGTTATAGTATATTACAGAAGTGTGAACTGTAGGTACACTCACTATCCATGTGGACTCATTTCCCACTAAGAGAAAAAAGATAGAAGAGATTGTGGTGCACAACCAAGATTGAACTACATTACAATTGCATCTAGCATGTGAATGAATTATAGTTCCATTAAAGCTTAAAATATAGAATTTAGACACTTCATACTAATTTAAACTAACACACTGCTCTACTCTGCATTCGCCTTATACTCACACAATTCACATCAACTTTACATCATATTACAGATCTCTATCCTCAAAACATGGAAAAAGAACATACATATATATCCATTTCATCCTTAAACACTTAGCAAATCAATTAGATCAACCTAATTAGATGTATCTTACCAATTATACCTTGTTGGCTCAACATACATACATACACACTTTGCACCAAGATCCAAAAATCATAACAACTCAAAATAGGTTGGCATGGACCCAAAATATCTCCCACATAATGGATCAATACATATTCAAACTCTGCAATACACAAAGCTCATTAGGTTGACACTAATAATGACCTAATAATAAAATTTTCCAGCTATACAACCACATTCAAGCACATAGACCTCCAAACTCTATGCCATTTGGAATACACACTTTATTGACACATGTCAACATCTCCACAAAACCATAAAGCCAGATTCCAATCTACGGAGAAGTGTGGATTCACCAAAACATATGTATTGAACTAAAAAGCACTTGTTACTGCTAGACTGATATATTGTCACTCATAACTTCAACACCAAGAGTCAAAAAAATATGAAATTTTAGAATTAGATTCCTCTATCATTCAACAGAATTATATCAAAAGCATAGAGAAAGATCTTATACAATGGCAATGCAGACCTAGAAACTAGATGTCCTCTACACATAATACTTGTATTGACACTTAGCCAATTTTCATGTCAATTGCCTTCACCGGACCAAAATACAATGTTTCAAAATTGATCTAGGAGGATTAGCCCAACTAATCCAAATTTATGATTTTAAATACTTATTATCTTGATGGATTGCACCCCAAATGGTAATATTTAAATATTTTTAATCTTATGCAACATGGGGACATCCTTAGGCCTATGGGTTGCCTAAGATGAGGATGAACCTCCAGATTATGGGTTGGCTCCCTTTGAAAACCTCCTAAGACTACTAAAACTGATTTGGAAAAGGGGAAGAGATTGCTTAAATTTAAGGTAAACTGAACCTAGGAGGTGATGCACCAATGATAAAAGCCTTAAATACCTACTGTTCTCACTCACATTTCTCTCAAAAATAGCTCTATTCTATGCACAACTCAAGCTTTTGACCAATTATACAAAAGTGTTTCAATGGGAGGTTATATTTTAGGATTTGTTGTAGGAAAATGATGTGCTTTCTCAACCGGCTATCATAGCCTATGAACTACATAAATTATTCATATTCTTGCATAATATTCATTGCAAATGAGAACTAACTCAAGGATTTAATGTTTAAATCATAAAAATAACCTCGAATCGTTCACAATATCATTCATATGGGAAAAATTGAGAAGGAAAACTTGCTTATTTTTATTGATAAAAGGAGCTTCTTTGCTTGTACAATCTCTTAAGAATACATAAAAATAAACTAAGTGTTGCTGCTCTACTAATCTCAAAAGAGTTACAATCTTTTCTTTTTGCATAAGGAAAAAGAAAGCCAAGAAAGAACTAGGTGAGAAAGGAAGAGTAGAAGAAGTTTTATAGAAAAGAAGCATATTTCCTAACTGAAAGAAAATATTGAAGGTGAACTCCAACTCGAACTCATGATAAAATTCAACTATTTGCTTGAATTGATTGACTTCTTTCTTTGAAATCTTCTCCACTTTGCATGATGAATCACCTTTGATTCATACAAAAGAGAAAAACCTGCAAAAGAGGCCTTAGAATTCAACAAGAACTATTGTAGGCTAAAAACTTGTCTTGAATGATACTAAACCCATGTGGGATCTTGAACTCAACAAGAACTATTGTATTTTCCCCAAAATCCTTCCTTTTAGGCCTCTAACTACTCTTAACTCCAATCGCACCCATGTAGGCTTCTAAGATAGGCTAAAATTTCTTGTAAGTGCATGATAACTGAGCATGAAGACCACTCAACTTGTGAGAAATCATTACACCCATTGCATGATAATAGATATGTAGGGTTGACTGAAGGCTGTCATGTCCCCTGACATTGTGATGCTAAATATGAGATATTGAAATACAAATAACAAAATCGAATAAATATTAAAATATGAATATGAGTAATCAGAATTAAAATATTATAATTATAAGACGGATATCATAATACAAAATGAAATAATTAATATCAGCAATTATAAAACATCATAATATTCACAAGAAAAAATAATATAAAATAATATTAATTAAAACAAAAAAACATATCAAAATAATTATGATTATCCTGAATAATATTATAATTGACATACAACTATCATAATTAATAAGGACCCTTTATATTATTTATTATAAGTATCATAAAAATAAATACAAACCAAATACTCAACAACAATCCATAGTAAGAGGTATAATAATTATTAATATAACAAACATAAAGCAGCATTCATTAGCCCAAGATATAATAACTAGTAACAAGGCATAAATAGAGATAAAACAAATCAGCGATCAAGGGATGGTCTCCTATTCAAAAGACACAACACTTAGAAGGTACGGGTAACACCAAGGGTCATGAAGAGTCATGTCTTTGGAGGACCAATCAGATATATAAAGCATGCAATCCAAACAAGAGGAGCATGGAATGGAATAGAACAAAAAGAAAATAAAATCTGAAAAATATTTCTGAGAAGAGGGAGATCATAAGAAGAGGACAACAAGTAATAAAGATAGAAAAGAATATATATGATATATTTAGTAAGTAATATCTTTGGAATGTTAAATATTTATATGCAATCATCATGCAAGGATGATGATTATTTATATGATTATTAATATTTATACATGCATAGATATAGACAAATTTTATAATGAATAAGATGAAATGAGTATATATATATATATATATAAATATAAGTTACATATACATAATATATATTTATATTCATGATTGTGCTATAATGATGCTTGCAGCAATTATTGAGCCTTATAAGTAATTACGATCTTAATAGATTAATATTTATTTATATATGTTTTTATCCTATGATCAATCAAATGTAAGATTGAAGGAAGACGATTAAGGAATGAAGAGTCATGGGAAGACACAGCAGATCAGGTGAGACTAGACTCACTTAGCTTTAATATTTAGTTGTCTTCAATCTAACATAACAATGTTACATGAACCTTGTATGCCCAACCAATCTATGTATTATTAAAAATAATTGATATGCTTTATTCATTGGAATGCGCACAGTCCCCTCTGATGTGTTGGAACCATGCCTTCTTGATACCGAATCTAGAAATAGATTCATTATACTAGAAATTGGCATTGAACTTAGGCAGACTATGTAGTCCTTGATTGATCAGAGACCAAAGGGTTTATCTTCTATAGATATGGCTTTAATGATGATTAATTTGCATTTGTATTTGATTTCTGCTAATATTGGACTTGCAGGATATGATGAATTGCAATTGAACATAATGAACATGTAAACATGAATATTGCTTAGTTTAGTTTTGTATTCTGATATACCTTCATATTAGGATTCAAGGAACTGTTTGATCATATTAAATACTCGTATTGCATAATATGTGTAAATACAAATGAAGTACTAATGACTGCATATCGATTGTCTGAATTGTGTTTGTAATCCCGCTAGGAGAGCTGAGTCATAACTTAAGTGGTTCGTCTAAAAACCTCACCTAGGTTCCGCCCCACAGGCCCAAAGCAAGGTTTGGGCAGTCTGCCTCACAGACCCATGGGTTGGGCAGTTTTTCCCCACAGGCCCATAACAAGGGTTGGGCAGTCTACCCCACAGGCCCATTGCAAGGGTTGGGTCATGGAGGGGTGAGGGTTCCACCTTGGCATTCTGCTCCATAGGCCCGAGATACGGGTTGGGCATTAGAAGGTGGTAGACCGTAGGCCCTTAGGGATTCTCCTCTCCTTATGGGCTGAGTGACTCTTCTTATGTTTATCAATCTTTATTTATGATTATGTCTGATTTTGGATGTCTATATATTAATGCTAACAAGTATGTTGTTAATGTGATGAATACAGATTCCAATCTAGGGTTATTGTATTAAAAGGACATTCTTTGGAAAGAAAAAACCCTAAACCTAATCACCAAATCAGATTATATGGCAGACAAATGGATTTTAGGGTAAGTCCGAGTAAGGGACATTACAATGACTAGGTCTTCACCATCATTACATAGGAGAAGTTGTTAGGCTATTGAAAGTGATGCATTGTTTCATCTATATGAATTCCTCAACTTCACATCTCAACTATGGTGAAAGATTTTAAGAATGAAACTGTTATGATTCTAGATCACTACCCTTTGCTACCCTACATAGTATTGCTCAAAATATGCCATCTTGATGATCACACTCTGGAAAATATACCCTGTTTTTGTATTCAAACCCTTAAAGGAATTCATGACTTTATTGATTCTTTAATCGAGTTACAACCCCTTGACATTTGACTATACCACTGTTCACTGTCTTTACTATTGAAACTCGTCAATAAACATTAAAAATTCATTACCACAGGTTTTTCACTTTATCATTTGACTTGACTATGCATTGTAAAGAGTTTTTCCTAACACTCTATTTCAAATATGTGCTTTGACCCTTCAAAAGTAGTAATTTGTTTGAAGCAAAAGAGAGCTTGTAGCTAGAACACTAATCCTGATATGGCCGCCCCTATGTTATTGAAAGTTGTTGTCTTTCTCTTTTACCTATCACACTATCATATCAACCTATCTTAATCTTCTAATGGATCCTTATGGATTGTCCTATGCTCTTGGAGAAAATTTTATGCAATAGTGTTGTCCTTCATCAAAAAGATAAAAGGGACTTCCATATTTTTCTTTGATAAAGGACTATATGAATGGCTTCAAATTCACATTTGCATTATCAACTCTAATATACTGCCATACCATGGCATACCATGATTGTCCATGCAATAAAAAGGGTTGTCCTTAAATTTGGAACTATGGTGTTCCATTTTGAATGATGCCTATCTTGGTGGTATCTCTTTAGCTTCACTTGTGATGACAACTCTCCTTTGCTTATTGTTAGGTTACCATTGGAGTAGTTTCCCTTTGAAAGGACTGTCCCTATATCACTTTGCTGATATATTGTCATTGATCTATACACCTATTGACCCTTTGTATTTCATGACCTCCTCTTTTAATTTTGTTTGCAAGATGATATACTATCTTATTTATAGAGTTAAAATCTTTTGAAAACATTGCATTTTGATAACTCATATGCTCTATTCTCTACATGATGATAGTCCTAATTTTATCCATGATTAGTGACCGACTCTTAACTCCTCAGGTTTTTGCCTTTAGATTTTAATGAACTCCTACATATGGCTATGTTATTTATGACTATGCTCATAAAACCCCTTACCAAATTACTACCTTAGGCTTTGACCATAGCCATGATCATCCCTCTTTGAATATTGTTGTCCTTTCCTCATTCTTGCAAATCTTCAAAGTCTTGACTACCAAATTTTTTATAATGACAATGAAGGACTACCACATGGCAGTGTATATAGGTTATTGCTCCTTTCAATTTCATTGCTCCTCAAATTGTGTTACTCCTTCATGAAAAGGTTAGGTGGATGTCTTATAACAACATTAATGACTGTCTTATCTCCTTAATTCTTTCCAAAGACAACCTTAGGGCTGCATAGAAACTGATGTCATTTGTTGATTCAATTAGACTACCTAAACTGAAAATACTACCCTCTTCTAAATGATCATGGTCCTTCATGATGCTCGACTAGATGCACAGAGGTTGTCCTTTCTGGTGAATAGTTTTTCCTTCATTCTTTGCTTCCTTACTAACAATCTACCCTTCTTTATGATAGTTTATTGGGAGAATGAAGAAGAAAATATCATTATGCAACTTTTGTGTTGTCATTGATGTCACCATGTTATATGAGTTAAAATTTCATCACCATATAAGTTCAAGCTTGATCTGGTATTCTGAACCGATATATAGAACTATCCTCCAGTATTTTGGTCCATAATCCTCTGTTGATGAATATCTTTCATTGTAGTTTTGGGATATGGTGTTGGTTGCTAGAAGCTTGTAAATTTAGAATTTCATGTGTACAAGTGCTCGTATGGCAAGTTGGCATCACTCTGTTGTTGTATTTTGTTATTAGGTCTATCCCTAACCAACCTAATCAATAGTTGATGTTATAATGAATTAATTTTGTGTTGCAGATGTATTTGTGACCTATCCTAGGTCCATGCTGACATATTGTAGCATACTACATGCTTGAATTGTTTTTGGAATTTTTTTGTACAAACTTGAAGCTAACCTAATTGATGCTTGCTGATGAGTTAGATATATATACTGGATAGTTTTGAGATTGAAAGATATATGATAAGTATGAAAAGATGAATCAAGGTGAATACATATCTATTGATATGCGAGTTTACTGAGCATCAAAGGAACTGAATCAACACTTGTTAGGTGTAACCTTATCAGTTCATGTTCTTGCTATAAGCCATTTCTACATTGTATCTTTGTAGGCAGTGAGCCTCTTTGTTTGGACAGTGCGTCCTAGAAGTGAGACACCCTTTGTAGTATCTTATAACTGGTTATATTATATTGCGATTTAATCCTCACCATTGTTTTTCCCATTTCGGGTTTTCCACTTAAAAATCCTTGTGTTCATGTGTTGTGTGTTTTTATGTTTTGCTAATGCCCTTGCTCATTCTTATTGTTATATGCATTGGAGTATTTGGATGGTGTATGCTCAATAAGTTTAAGAAGATATTGATTCAACCCCCCTTTTAGTATCTTGGGTGTTCAACATAGTCATCTTCTCTTCAATAAGCCCATCATACACTCTATTTGTGCAAGCACAATCTTGTTAAAAAATGCATTCTTATCCATTGCATCATCCATTCTCTATGTAACTTTTGTAATTGTTTTAGCAAGGACAAGGTATCAAGTTTACTACATAATTAAATATATCAATATAGAATCCCTTCATCATGGTTATTCAATTACCTCAAAAACTTTCTTCACACAAACCCTTGGGTTTAATGCATAAGTTCTGTCAATGATCTTCACACATAATTCATTATTGGATCTATCTCTATCCATGGAATAATATATGCACTCTTTTCAACTAACAATCATTTAAGACTCCACGATCATAATTGTAGTCCTTTTCAATGAGGTCATGACTATCATAACTATAGTGACTTCATTAAGTTCTCGAGCTCTGCTTTTTGGGAATAGTTACAATCAAAAAATCATTCTACATGATATCTTAGCCTTTTATGGTGATTGCATTCTTGTGTCATTTATGCATGCCTATGAATTCTATCTTACTCCAAACCTTTTCCATTGTATTCCTTTAATTGTTTTAAGGTTTGCTAAACTAGCACATGAACTGCCATGTTTACTATAAACATTAGCAAGGGCATTCTACTCAGAAATATTAGAGTTAAACCTTGTCCTCATAATGTGATCATGGACCATCTTGCAACATTCTCAAGATGCTAGAGATGAACAAGCAACAAGAACAATAGAAAAGGTATATTGATCAAGGTATATGCATGTGTCTTAGCTCCCATAGTCAATATTTGTGAGCAATAAACCTCTCAATTTCCTACACAAATGATAGGGATGTATAAGACTCATGGCAATATCTCTTGGTGAATCCATAGAATTCTTAATGGAAGATCCTAAATTAATTCATAAAAAGAAACCCTCTATCTAAGCACATCTTTATTCAAGGAACATTTCTACTTCAACACCTCAATAATATAATAGGAAATTCCCTCTCATTCTCAAACGTGATTTGAAGAAAGAACAAGGCTTCTTGCTCTAGTTAGAGCTCCCTCAAATTTGTTACAAAAATTACTTCCACATAGTCTTTAGGAGGCTTTTGTCCATACTAAACTTCAAAACCCATCATCTCTTCAAATACCCCTTTTGCTAGGTCATAAGATCCTAGTTTCTATATGCACATCTCACAATGAAAATTATAGACATTCAGTTTGATGGAGAAGCTGAAAATAAAAGGGGTTAAATATAACATGCCTGCTCTTTAATCTCGTTGATTCCCATGTTCATATCTCCACATGCATCTATATGGCTAAAGGCAACTGCTACTCAAAGTGTTAGCATGACCTGCACTCTCTCTTTTTCACCTTGCATGCTGCTCCCACGACCTGGAATCATGCTCAAGAACTTGATACTCCTCATAACTACCTCTGGAAATAGCTATGGTTGTCACACTTATCTTTGGAAGTTCTGTGTGGATAGTTTTCAAGTGGATTGAAATCCTAGTTGCTCAATCTCCATTGTGAAACTCAGAATTCACCTCAATTTTCTCCTCCTATCCTTGCACGTGAAACCTCTTCCCTTTTTATTTTCACTCTTTTTGGTGCTCAAACAAAGAGTTTTAATTTTCATTTACCCTTTAAATCCTTTACCTTTTTACTTTGGACTTGAATGGTAAAATTTTAAGAAGACTTTTAATAAAATCTTTTCCATTTAAAATGAACAAAAGACAACACCCTTTTTTTAAAAAGGGAGACTTAAGACCCACTTAGACTATTTAGATGAAATGTTTAAATAGTCGAAGTTATCATACCATTTTGGAAAAAAATGGACTACATCCTTGGTGACCTCAAGGGTGTTTTACCTACCAACAAAAAATTGACCAATAGACTTGGCATCCATTGGGAATAGGATTCAATATGTGACTTGAAAAGACTCAGATTAGACCTTGACACAACTATTAGAAACATTGGACAACAAGAACTATCTACCAACTAAACTAAAACGTGTGCATGAGTACTTAGGGAAAGGGGAAAAATTGAACCAAAACATGTGCTTAAACACTTATTTGAAAGGGAAATCTATCCTACCATGATACAATTTTGAAATATCACCCCAATAACAGAGCTTGAGATGAATCCCATTGACTGGGAGTGGTAGCTTCTCTCCTTCAAGATTTGATAACCGAAAGGCATTATGTGGCTTGTATTTTGTGATCATGAAAGGAACACTCCACATAGCATCAAATTTGGTGTGCTTTCTAGGCCTACTTTTCTTCTCATCCCATTTGAGAACAAGATCTCCTTCTTTGAACACTCTTGGGACTATATTCTTCATTAGTGCTTGATGAATATCTAGATTTTGAAGTGTTTGTCTTCTTGTTTCTTCCAACTCCATCAACTCAATAATTCTTACTTCCATTGGGTCTTCCTCGATCATTTCCAATTCTTTGATCAAACTTAGAGTTGGTAACTCTTCTGAGACAGGAAACCTAGCCTCTTTTCCATAAACAAGAACATAAGGAGAATTACCTATAGACCTCTTAGGAGTAATTCTATCAGACAATAAGACTAGTTTTAGCTTACTATGCTAGCTTCTCTGATTGTCTTCAATTAGTTTTTTGATGATACTAATCATATTTTTGTTAGTAGACTCATCTTGTCTATCACCTTGTGGATAGTAATTGGATGAAGTGCTCAAAAAGATATCATTTTTAATAGCCCATTCAGTTATTCTCATGCCTACAAAATCCAATGTATTATGTGAAATAATGGATTAAGGGGTACAAACCTTGCTACTATGTCCTCATAGATGTTTAGTACTACACTTTCATTTTCCTCCTTCAATGCTACAATATTTTTCCATTTGGTGAAGTAATCAATGGTTGTCAATATCCACTTGTGCCTTGAACTGGAAGGTGGGTTTATGGGTCCAACAAAATCAAGACCCCACTTCATGAATGACTTCTCTACTTGAATTGGATGCAATGGTAAGGCCGCTAACCTCTATTTTCCTACAAATATAGTACATTTTTTGCATTTCCTTACCCGTGCATAATTTTCCTACAAATATAGTACATTTTAAGAGTTGTAGTTCTTGGTGCAAAATGGAAACCAATTACTCCATTATGGAATTTTAAGAACTTTGTTTATCTGACCAGGTTCTATGCATCTCAATAAAACTCCATGAAATTTATTCCTATATAAATTTCCATCCAAAATGGCACAAGGAATGAATTGAAGTCTGAAATATCTTTATTTTGAATTGTTTAGGCCTTATGGACACTCACTAGTTCAGAGGTAATGCATCATTTCTTGAATCCAACTTGAAGGAGGAGTTGGGACAGTAGCTTGATCTTCATTATTTAGCACTCAAACAACTTCCTCTTCAAGATCTTTGTTTTTTTCTAACCTACTAGCTAGTTGTTCACAAAATCCTTTGCCTCTTACCAGCTTGGTAATATTGATTTCAATTTCATATTCCATGACTTTGGTTATCCAACTAGACCTCTCATAATTTAGATCCTTACTCATAAAGAATTCTTTAACACTTGGATGAGAAACCATAAAAGATATCAGTTATATACTTGCAAGGAAAGAGAAAGGGCTTACAAATGACAAAACAATTTTTTAGAAGAATAAGAGACCTCCTTGGTTTTAGGACCATCCCTATAACACTAATTGACATAATGGTTTTACAATAATGATGACATTTGAATGAGAAAGTGCACATTATGAAACAAATTCTCTCCTTCTATATTTTGTCATATGAATTATTAATAAAATGATCAAGGATCCTTTTATTGGTCTTCAATAATTTTGGTTGAATGTATGATTTTATCTCTACTTTAATTCAAGGAATTAATTAAAATTCTCTAATGGAATCATAGGTTTGTGTGACTAAGTATGAGGATTTGATAAGTAGTTTCTATTCTAGGAGATTTGAGTTGTTTTATTTTAATGCAATATCACAATAGTTTGTAAATGTCGAGCTTAGTCATTGTTGTATTATAGTTATTTCAGATTTGAATTTGTTACCTAATGGATAAGGCATTGTTCTATTAATTTTGTTAACGTTAAATTAATTGAGTCGTCCCTATCTTTCAAAGAATAAATTCTTATACAAAATCATTCATACACCTTAAATTTTTTTAAAGTTTCACGAGAGGTTTCTATTCTCTACTTTATACGATTATTTGTTAGAGAATTAGCTAGATTCTTGAAGGATTTCATCTAATCTATAATCTATGGGAATGTATTTGTTATTTATAGTGCCTGCGATAAATGGCACAAGAGTATCATTAAGTACATTGTAGGGATCACCCTCTTAGGTCTTGCAGAGATCAAAATATAGAGGGAATTCCTATAAATCTTTCACCTAGTCGTTGGCCAATCCTCACAATTGTTGATCATTAAATTATGGTAAATTCATAAACAATTGTTGAGACCAAGTTTGGTTCATTAAAAACTACCAACAGGTGTACACTATATCAGCAAGGCCCTGGATAAATTGTACACCCACCCGGTCCAATATAATTCTCAAGTCATTAACAACCTTAGTAGCCTTAGCTATAATTCTTTCTTTTCCTAAATTTTCCCCAAAATTCGAAAGAATCATTTTTATGGCTGAAAGTTTCTCTATAGTAACCTTGAGAGCATCATCTTCCTCCATAGATGAAGAAGAGGAGAAGCAGGAGGAGTATGAACACGAGGGTCTTCCCCAAAGGGACTAGAAAAACTTGTATTTATTTTACAGACTAACTCTTCAAAAGAGGGATCTATAGTGACCTTAGGATCCATATCTATGGGTAACACGCTTCTTCTAACAATGCCCAAAGGTCATAGATTGAGCTGTAAAGATCATATTTAGCTTTACAACACACAAGTCTAAAACACACCTGAGATGTGAAAGAAGAGTTATCGACACAAAGATACAAAAACAAAGACATTCACATCGATTTCACTAAAAATGTAGAGTAGGGTGATTCATCATGACCAAGGCTCAAGGTTATGGGAGAGTTGTAAGGAACGAACTACCCTAAAATACCTCGGGTTGACTAGATAGGTTTGAAAGGATGAAATATTGAGGCTGAAAATGAAGGGCGAGCAACACACCACTTTCTTTCTACTAAACTAGGTGTTTATAGGATCATAAGAGTCAACTATAGAGGTTTCAATTTACTTCCTAGATAGCTCATTGTTTGAGAATGGAAGCATAGATCTCAGACTCCAACACACCATGTTGTCATCCTATATGGATAGATGTCTAGAAAGAAAACAAAAAAAACTATGATCCTACTAGCTATATGACTGATTATGTTTTGTAGTTTGATAGAAAGTATGGAAAATATAGAAAATAAAACACTTGAAAGGAAACTATTTGAAATGATCTATTCTAGAAATGTCAAAGAGAGGATAACAAAGGGTACCATACTTCCCATGACTTGATTCTTCAATTAGCTCCACTCAGATCTTCCTACACACATAGAAACAAGAAAAATATTGGGCTATGTTTGAGGTCTTCCTTAGTCAAACCCCCATTTTGGTGTTCCCAATGCCACGGACATCCAAGATGCCACAAGATATGGAAATCGATAAAGGAAGTAGTACAACTAGATAGAAATCAAAGACAACTGAAATTCTATCTAATAAGCACAATGATGCAACCAAATAGAAAGACACAAAGTTACCTTCCCAAATAGTGGAAGGAATAGAGTGACACCACCATGTAGAAAATATGAAGCTTGAAAATCCTATAATGAGAGTGGTGTTACAACCAGAGTACATTGTTGGAGCCGAATGAGGAGCTTGTAGCAAGAAGAACAATGGCGTAGAGTGAAGCAAGAGTGTGAGAATGAGAGAATGAGAGGATGAATGAAGTGTTAGAATGTGAGAGAAATCATGCATGAATGAAGGAATTGGAATAAATTTTGAATTATAAAAATTGAGGAAAGTGGTCAAATTTTGTCAATCAAGGGAGGCAAGGAATGTTACTCTTCATAACCAATGGAAAGCATGATGTTTCTATAGATCCCAAGGGTAGGAATCTTGCTATGATGGCAACATGACACAAGGACGTCTATGCAGCGTGCACACATCCTTGACAAAAATTCTTCCATTGATGCAAAAAGATGTGGCTAAATAGAAGGGACAAGGTGGCGGAAGTGGATTTTACATCATCGAGTTTATATTTTCTAAGGTAGGGGATATTAAATGGGGAATTATCTTAGGGTACAAATTCACACCATTACACATCCTAATGAAGTTATGATTTTCCTAAGGAACCTATGACTGGTCTAATGAATTTATGACTATCATAATGAACGTCTGACCATCCTAATAATGTTGTGATATTCCTAATGAATTTATGTTTGTCCTAATGAAACTATGACCATCACATCTCAAGTTATGACTATATCCTAATAAATTTATGACAATCCTTATGAAGTTATGACTCCCTTAATGAGCCTATGACCATCACATGTCAAGTTATGGCTGTCTTAATAAATTTATGATAGTCGTAATGAGCTTATGACTTTCCTAATGAACCTATGACTATCACATCTCAAGTTATGATTGTCCTAATGAGTTTATAACCATCCTAGTGAAGTTATGATTGTTTGAATGAAGTTATGACTTTCCTAATAAAAATTATACCATCGTAATGAAGTTATGACAATCCTAATTTTACGATTATTTTCATATTTATGTTTGAGATTGTAGACATGTAAAATTGACCTAACACTTATCACACACCCTAAACAACATTTTCACATCATCGACATCATTATAATCAAACAACACTGCATTTCACATCAATTACATCAAAAATCATAATTTCCTCTATTAATTGAATAATACGACATTATTTAATTAATAAACTTTTTCATCATTTTTGACTAATTAAATAAACTCCATTTATTTAATAAAGACTTGAAAACCCTAATTTTTCTATTAATTAAATAAAATGACATTATTTAATTAATTCACTTTTTCATCAATTTCGACCAATTAAATAAATTACATTTATTTAATAAATTCCTAATCTCACATTATGTGTCCTAATTTGTTAAATTACAACAATTATTTAATTACATTGCTAAATCACTTTATTCCCCTAAGTCGATTAAATTATTAAATCATAATAATTTAATTAACCCACTTTCCCTCCAAAAATTGAATAATTAAATAAACTATTGAAATCATTCATCAAAAATAAAATCAAACTTTAATGCAACTTTGTTTGCAAAAGACAAACTTGATTTGCACATTCAACTCCAAAATGAATGAATGAATTAAATCAATTAATTAATCATTCTCAACCACTTTTTTGATTGAGTAAATTACGATCCCTTGATTTCTCAATCTATTCCTAATCGATCCATCTATTTTTTATTGAGAAAATTATGATCTCCTGACCGATCAATCTAATTCCTAACTAATCAATCTATCTCTCAATCCCACAGATCATTCAATCTATTCTTCAATCACACAAATCACACAATCTATTTTGTATAGATTATTCATGTCTAAATCCTCTCAACAACCTTCAATCGTTGATCTTGATTCAACATTGTTTAATCTGATCATCTATTTTGAATCACATTTTCTATATAACAATACTCTTTCCTCACAGATAAGGATTGGAGAATCAAACTATTTAGACAATGAATTAATGCCAAAACACCATTTATAGAGCTTCAACATATCTTCGATCAACCAACCAAGACATTATTCTTCAAGCTTTTGCACACGAACTATGGAGGCTTCATAGTGATATGAGAAATCCAAAATTAGGTGAACACACTCCAATACGGGATGGTAACAGTATGCTTTTTCATGAATTCATGAATGCTTTCATATTTTGATCTTGTTTTCTTGAATTTTGTAATAGCTTGGTTTCATTTTGTAAGTGAAGGAATAGATCTTAGATTACTGTTCTTGATTATAGATTAGATTCTAATTTCAAGTACGTTTATCATGTTTATGTCTATGATTTTCACCCTCACATATTTTCACATGCCTGGTGGGACCATGGTCCTAAATACTAACATTTCCATGAGTTTAAAGTGAATTTGTAGGTTTCCAGAGTGCTTTTGAAAAAATTTCATGCATTGTTCCAAAAAATTTCATAATTTTCTGTCAAAGAATCTACACAGTTGAATCTGAAATCCACACACTTGACCATGGTTTCTATGCACTTGATATTTTTCAGCACATCTAATTGATGACAGAAGATGCACTTGCAAAATTTCTGCACTTTTCTCTCTGACAAAGGGCACACTTTTTTTTCCTGTGCTTTTGCTCTGTCAAACCTGTATTCAAGATCTGCTAATTGGAATTTGATTTTTTCACTAACGAATGCCTGATTTTGGATGTGTGATAGATATTAACATTTATGGATGTAGAATTTGAGAAACACTAACACATTTTCTGTAAGGAATATGAACAGTCAAAGAATTCCAAATTTTCGATGCTTTTTAAAGTTAGGAATATTTTATTTTGGTGCATAAAAAGAAAAAAACACTTTTTTTTAAGGTGCTCCTAAAATGAATCATTTCAATTCTTTCTAAAGTAGGAATCTTTATTTGGTACTTAAAAAAGAACCTACAAACAAATAAATTTATTTTTCAGTGCTCTAAAATGAACCATTTCAACGCTTTCTAAAATAGGAATCTTTATTTGGTGCTTAAAAGGAACAACACAAATGAACACTTTATTTTTGGTGCTCTTAAAAATGAACCTTTTCAATTTCTTTCTAAATTAGGAATTGTCATTTGGTGCATAAAAAGAACAACAAACATTTAATTTGGTGCTCTAATTTTTTGAACTTTTAAAGTAACACATGAATGCTTGATTTCTATTTAAACAAACAAGATGAATTTTATTTTGTTGACGTACACTCAGATTTATTTTTGTTGAACAATTAAGACTAGGATCACTTTAGAAACACTCAAAATTGGGCTTAAAAATGGAAAAATCATTCTTTTTGTATTACACCTTTGCTATGATATTGATTGATGTCTAGAACACTTCCATTGGATGTAATTAAAAAGCATCACTGATATCTTCTTCACATATTTTTGGGGATAGCACCGCTTGAGGTGCTTAAAAATAATCAAACTGCTATGAATTGTATGTCATGCATTTAATGTTTGGAAAGCTAGATGGTTTTCTTCTCCATTCACACCTTTTGGTGATCTTGGGTGAGCAAAAAAATCTCAAGTTTTGTAATTTTATTTTCAAAATCATACCTTAGAGAGGGGGCTTGCCTTGAGACACATCTTGTGTTGGAGAACTCATTGCAAGGTCTCAAAGCATGTTTACTAGTAGACTATATGAAAGATTGTGAAATCATAAGAAAGTAGCTTCAAGTCATGATGACAATAGACTACACCTAATCCCATGCCTTAAGTGGCAAGTGGGTGAGAGTCGAATTTTCGTGTTCATACTTATTAGTAAGAGCCAAAATGTTTTAGAAGCTACCCTTTATCCAAAAACATTCTTTGAATGTGGTGCATCAAAATTTACTTTTGAGAAGTTACTTGTCAGGTACGACTACATGAAAGGTTGTGAAATCATAAGAAAGTAGCTTCAAGTCGTACTGACAATAGATTACACCTAATCCCATGCCTTAAGTGGAATGAGAATGGTTAAAGAGCCTTAAGTGGCCAGTGGGTGAGAGTCGGATTTTCGTGTTCATAGTTATTACTAAGAGCCAAAATGTTTTAGAAGCTACCCTTTATCCAAAAACATTCTTTGAATGTGGTGCATCAAAATTTACTTTCAAGAAGTTACTTGTCAGGTACGACTACAGGCTTGCACCATAAGTTGCATGTAAAATTGAACATACATGTCATTAAAAATGTGAGATAAAGTACAAATATATTGAAGAGAATATACCTTAATCATCAAGGTAGTTGATCACTGATCGCTAATTTGGCACACCTGGATGTGCAAGAGGTAGCTTTATAGGTTCTTTGTCCCATAGGGAAACCTTGATGTGAAAGAGAGAGAGATGGCTCTACAAGTACTCGGTCCTAGTGAATTGAATCCATAGGTTCTCAGTCCCACATAATTTGGACAAAGGCTCTATAGGTTCTCAGTCCTACAAATAGAAGGAGCTTCATAGGTTCTTGATCGTGCAAAGGGAGCACCATAGGTTCTTGGTCCTACAAGGCTTGGCATGAAAGGACTCTACAATTTCTTGGTCCTAAAGATCTTGATGTGAAAGACCCCTACAAGTTCTTGGTCTTGTAAGGAAAGCTTGATGTAAAGGGGATTTATAGGTGCTTAATCTTGCAAAGAAATATGTTAAGTTGCAGACAAAACATGTTAGGCAAAAAATAAGCCAAAAAAACACACATATCACAAATCATGCATTTGAAGGAGAAGTTTTAAAATGGGTCCCTTCAGGAACCCTTCAAAATAGCAAAGGGTTTGTTCAAGGGGACACTCTGATTTGAGAAGCACGACATTTTATGCAAGTGATTTTGTCATCAAGGAACCATTTTGAAAGATCTCTTTCATCAAGGAACCTGGTAGAAAGAATGATCCTTTTCAAGGGAAAATTTTTAGACTTCATCAAAAAAAGTACTCCCTTTTCGAAGGAAATTTTTCATATTGTCTCACTATGAATTCATTCTTGAAAGAAAAATTTCACAAAGGAGTCCTTGTTGACGAATGCATTTTTGAAAAATGAAATCTTTTTAGTTAGGGATTCGTTGGCTATCGAATTCACCTTATTGAAAATTAGAGAAGCATAGTAGCCCCCTCTTAAGATGGTGTGTGCAACACAAAGGAGCACATAACATCCTAAGGAGAGAAAGAAGAGGCAAGGATGTTGTGGCCCATGATACATTGCAAGATGTGAACATAGAAGTTTTGTCACACATATGAAGGACAATACATAAGCACCACAACATCACTAAGTAGATAGAGAGAGACAAAAAGAGACAAAGAAATCAAAAGATAGGGGCATCTGGGAGTTCGAGGTCAGATATGTTCATATATATAAATAGGTGTCATACATTGTATGAATGAAAGACCTCAATGACCAAAGTTCCCATATCATGAAGAGCACATGAAGAAAAAATGAAAATAGAAAATTGGGTCAACATAGAAGAGGGCCTAAATGCCCCAATGATTTGCATCATCCCCAATTGTCAAAAAGAAAGGAGAGGGTTTATGGGTTAGGGTTTAAGGGTTTCGGGTTTAGGGATGAGGGATTAATAAGTTATAGGTTAGAGGTTATAGGAGTTGAGGGATTAGGGTTTAAGGGTTGAGGGTTGAAGGATTAAGAGGGTATAGGGGTTGAGGGATTAAAGTTTAAGGGTTGAGGGTTGAGGGTTGACGGATTAAGAGGGTATAGGGGTTGAGGGATTAAGATGGTATAGGGATTGAGGGATTAGGGTTTAAGGGTTGAGGATTTAGGGATGAGGGATTAATAGGGTATAGGGGTTGAGGGATTAGGGTTTAAGGGTTGAGGGTTTAGGGTTTAAGGGTTTAAGGGTTGAGGGATTAAGAGGGTATAGGGATTGAGGGATTAGGGTTTAAGGGTTGAGGATTGAGGGTTGAGGGATTAAGAGGGTATAGGGGTTGAGGGATTAGGGTTTAAGGGTTGAGGGTTGAGGGATTCAAGGATTAAGAGGGTATAGGGTAGAGGGATTAAGGTTGAAGAGGGTATAGGGGTTGAGGGATTAGGGTTTAAGGGTTGAGAGAGTATAGGGATTGAGGGTTTAGGGTTTAAGGAGGTTGAGGTTGAGGGTTGAGGGATTAAGAGGGTATAGGGATTAGGGGATTAGGTTTAGGGTTGAGTTTAGGGATGAGGATTAATAGGGTATAGGGGTTGAGGGATTAGGGTTTAAGGGTTGAGGGATTAAGAGGGTATAGATGTTGAGGGATTAGGGTTTAAGGGTTGAGGGTTGAGGGATTAAGAGGGTATAGGGGTTGAGGGATTAGGTTTTAAGGGTTTAGGGTTGAGTTATTCAAGGATTAAGAGGGTATAGGGGTAGAAGGATTAAGGTTGAAGGGTTGAGGGTTGAGGGTTGAGGGTTGAGGGATTAAGAGGGTATAGGGATTGAGGGATTAGGGTTTAAGGGTTGAGGATTGAGGGTTGATGGATTAAGAGGGTATAGGGGTTGAGGGATTAGGGTTTAAGGGTTTAGGGTTGAGGGATTAAGAGGGTATAGGGATTCAGGGATTAGGGTTTAAGGGTTGAGGATTGAGGGGTGAGGGATTAATAGGGTATAGGGGTTGAGGGATTAGAGTTTAAGGGTTGAGGGATTAGGGATTAAGGGTTGAGGGATTAAGAGGGTATAGGGGTTGAGTGATTAGGGTTTAAGGGTTGAGAGTTGAGGGTTGAGGGATTAAGAGGGTATAGGGGTTGAGGGATTAGGCTTTAATGGTTGAGGGTTGAGGGTTCAAGGATTAAGAGGGTATAGGGGTTGAGGGTATATTTCTCCCACTCTCACCATCTCTCCAAGCAAAAAGGTGTGATTTGGTTATTGAGAAGATTCTAGTGTATAAATTTATGACCACATTTTGTGACAGTATACTGTCTGAGTATGCAATGCATATCCATAGAGCTCAATGGTTAGACACACAGTTCAACCTATGCAAGGACACCTTTCCAGTTGGAAGCATAGTATCCGTGGTTGACTTTGCAGAGAACTACACTCTACAATGACAACATGAGGTGTAGTCACAGTAGTACAGCTCCACACAAGTTTTGATATTTGTGCACATAGCATTCATTCATGCATTTGATAGTACAGATGAGAAAAGGAAGGTATTGAGGGAGTACCACTTTTACATTAGTGATGATCGCACACATTCTCCAGAGTTTGTGCAAGGTTGCTTCCAGATGTTTTACATTGGTTTGGCTCAGAGGGGCATAGAATATGATCAACATATAATATGGTCTGATAACTGTGCAAAATAGTTCAAGAACTCGCGCATGTTCTACTGGTTCTGCAGGATGCATGTCATTATAGGTGTTCAACATATGTGGAACTTTTGTGAGGCTGGACATGGAAAGGGGGAGCATGATGGTGCAAGAGCATGCGTGAAAAGAGCATTAGCACGAGAAGAGTTAAAGTATAAAGATAGTGCAAAGTTGATAGATGCAAAATCAATCGTCGAGTGGTGTAATGCTTTGATGGGTCCAGGTAATGAAGGTACGTCTTCAGTTCGTAGATTTTTTTGGTTGATGGATGATACTAACATTGCACCATATGAAGACTGTTGTACACTAATAGGATCGAGTGAGGTACATTCTTTCCTTAGCTCAAATGCAGGTTCATGGAGTATCAATACACGAAAGATGACATGCTTTTGTTCTTCATGTATAATGCAAGCCTGGAATGATTGTGAGTCAGGGGAGGGGGTTGACAAATCATTCACAAGTTATCTTAGCCCACTTCACACGTATCACCCTTCGACGACATTGGAATTGACACAGATAGAATCATCGGCTGACTTTGACCACATATTAGATCTAGTTCAACTAGGTGATATATGTACTTTCTTAGTTGTTGAAATTCCATATCGTTATCTTACTTTGTACTGTATTCGTAATGTTGACAAATTTTAAGAGATTTTTTGCAGATATCAATGCAGGGCATGTTTATGCAGTTATTGCAGATGAAGACAATGAAGAGGGAACAATCTATTACTTGTGTCATTGTGTTGGGACCAAAAAAAAATTGGAGGCCCCAGTTATAGATGGAGAAAACATTGAATACCCTACAGGCTCAGTTGTGGTTACTGGAACATGGCTTAGAAGGTACCCACATTCAAGTGTTAAACATTGGCTATTTCAGGACTTTGACATGCATCGTAAGATTCTTCATTACTCAAACCTTGTCGTAGCATCCAATGTTCATTTGACCAAATATGGGGGTAGACCTTTGAACAAAACATTATGGAAGGTCCGTGAGTCTGACCATGAGGCAATATTTGACACAATAAAGAGTAGAGCAGACCCAGATGGTTCGTTGGATTAATTTGAAAGTATATGCACATTGGTTCTTATTAATTTATACTTGTATGCACATTAATTTGTTTGATGCCAATGCTATCATCTTCTTTTATAGTGATTGGTGTCCCCTTGCAAAAAATGCAGATATATGAGCCATCCAAGAGAATGTCAGCCATAAAAGCAATGCAACATCCTTATTTTGATGTTTGCATGCAACATCTATAAGTGTCTTCCATCTATTTTTATTTCATTTCCATTTTGCATGCTCTTTCTTTTTCTCTTTTACTTTGCGTATTTGTAAGTAAACTACTAAAAATTGATTGATCTTTCGTTTCAGAAAATGTTGATTTAAGAGCCACCAAAGAGAATCTCAGCCAAAAAAGCAATGCAACATCCTTATTTTGATGATCTTGACAAATCTCAATTTTGATTTCAAGCCATTATAAAAGAGCCTGTGAAGCTTAGCGAGGGAATGTCAAGTTACTCATTTGAATTTAACCTCATAATGAGCACCTATGATGTAGACATTTAAAGAGAATCTCGAATGTATGAGTGACATTGTAAAAGATCTGTGAGAATGAAGTGCCTAAGGCATTGTAATAATATTTAATTACATAATGAGATATAATCAAATATTGTAAGGTTTCAGTTCATGTTTGGTGTAGTAGCACCTTATTCTGTAAATGCGTTGAATAGGAAAACTTGCAAACTTTGAATTTTGAAATGTAAACAATGTGAAAAAGGTCATATAAAGGTCATGTAAACAATTTGTAACTTTTTTTCTACAACTCGTGTGACGAAGCAGACTGTTCCAACACGTCCGAATAGGTATGTTTATGCTAGAAATGGTCCTCTTTCGCACTGAAACACGTGGAATCGCTCTGAGCTACATTCCACCGGATCGATCCCTGAAGGGTCCAAAGAGCAAAATGGCTGCAAACTTCAGCATGCTATTACTTGGATATCATGATGCTTAGAAACTTATCGTCTAATCCTATTGGATCATGTTGAGCCCCTCTATAAAAACCTCTCTTGGTTTTGGCTATCTCAGAGTGGTTTTCCCATGGTGGCGGATTTTCACTTGATGGAAAAAGCATCAAATGCAAGCAGTGCAAAGTTGCAAAGTGGTCCAACTTTTGTTCTGCAACTTGTGTGACCAAGTGGACCATTCCAACACGTCCAAATAGGTATGTTTATGCTAGGCATGATCCTCTTTCATACCGAAACATGTGAAATCGCTCCGAGCTATGTTCCACCAGATCGATCCCTTAGGTTGGAGGAGTCTAAAGTTGCAAATTTGTAAGTTGCTTAAAGCATAAAATTTGAAATGCAACGGTTACTTGTTTTGAAAGTTGGTTTTTAGTTAGTTGAGGGAGTGGATCAGTTAGAAAAGGGTGTAAAACACTATGTAAAGCCTTGAGAGGTTCGAATGGAGGTTGTTGATGAACTTTTGGAGAAGATAAGATAAGAATTATTTACACTGTTCTCTATTTTTTAGATCTCTTATACAAACTTGTTGATCCTGTACTTCGTACGACCTCCAGCTTCCTATATGGTCCCAAGGCTGACATGGATTAAAAGAGGGCTGAGTTCACAAGAACCCATCTCTCATGATAATGAATGGCCCACTTAGCATTCATTGCATGTAGGTGATGCTCACAGAGGTGAGGCACTAGGCCTTCCCAAGAGGTCACCCATCCCAGTACTACTCCAGCTCAAGCACTTAACCATGAAGTTTTTTCCCCAAGGTTAAGCCCACTTAGCTTGCAACCCCATTTGCAACACCTTCAACAAGTGTTGTGCCTTATGAAACATTCATTATAGAGCCCCTTTAGCTCATCAACTGATAAGTAGGAGGTATTTTCTACAATGTGTCAAATTGTGATATTGCTATCAGGATTCAATTGTGTAGTTTTCGAGTATAAAAGAGAATAAGAAGGGAAGATTAGGGTAATCAATTTGCGGGATTATTTTTATTATTGAATTACCTAGTGTGGGATTGGTCTATATGAGAAAAAAATTATAATATGGGAGTATAGGTTTCAAGCATATAATCCGGAAAGGACTCAAAGTTAGATGCATGAGTACAAAGTATCAATCAGGAAAGGCATCCCAATTCTCAAGGCCTATATATCAATGATAGGAAGATTTATATTCAAAGCTAGCACATGATTTTAATTGATTAATTAGAAACAACTATTATATTTATTTATCAAATTTCCATTATCAAATTAATATTTGAATTAGATTTCATATTCAGAATTTATTTCATTTATAATTTGGGGACTCCGTTATCTATCTTAATAATATTGGATGACAACCTTTGTCAATCCAATAAGAAATAAATCAAAAAACTATTGATCCAGAGCTCGAGTCATTACAGTGGTATTAGAGCGAATGAACCTACTAGCCTTTGGGTATTGCAACAAATTGACTTTCCATTAGAAGCATGGCAACCAATGATAGTGCTTGGCATTACTCAAGAAGGATGAACATCTTAAAGACATTTGCGGAAATCGGGACAAGTAACCTTCTTGTGGACATAGGGTTGCAATATTTGATCTACAACATGTTCCACCATTTCTTCAGTAGGATCAAGAACAGACATAATGAAGGTGTGTTTACAACCATGAAAGATTATGGTTCGAACTATCCAGAAGTGTGATGTTTTATCTCGACCACCCATATCTATACCATGGTTTGTTTGGAAACAAGGATGGGTTCTCTCTTGATCGACATATACATTATTCCTTGATGTGTTCACACTAGTGCTACCAGACTTGGACCCACCTTGGACTTGACAAGCCAATTTTTGACTTGGACTCGGGCTCGGAGCCCAAACTCGACAAATAGAAAAACCTAAGAAATTCAAAGATTTTTAAGTATTTAAAACTTGTTTCATACACCCTTTAATAAATAAACTTTAAAGACACAATAGCATCATCAAATAGAAATTACTATGATCCCATACACAAACATACATCAATCACATAAGTATAAGCATCAATAAAAGACATTTGTATTAACACAGAAATTACCTTGAATACACGTAACTCATAACTATTCAACCATCAATTTAGAATGCAAATATGGATAGGCATCGATAAAAGATATTTGTATCAACCAAATAGCCATGTAGGCATACATCAATATATGTCGATATAAGTATGAAATATATGTACAAAATAGCCATATAGGCTTACAAGAATGTCATATAGGCATACAATGTCAAATATATCCAATAAGAAATATGTACAAAACTGCCATGTAGGCATACAACAAAGGACTCTGGAATCAAAAGTCATTGCTCTCCATGCCCTAGAAATAAAATCTTTCCCTTTCCTTTTTGCTCGGATGGTGATAGGTTTGTCACTCATTTTTGCTATGCTCGTGGAGTGCTCCTGCTACTCCTCCTAGGGTTTAGTTCATGGTGAAGTTTTAACTGTTACAATAAGAAGTAAAAACATGAATATATAGAAATTAAATTATAAAAAATTATATATTTGACAAAATAATCACTTACAGCCATCTCACGATCTCTCTCCATGAGGGAAATATCCTCACACCCATGCTCAGGCATGCTCAAGCCCTGTATAAACCATAAAAATAGAAATTAAACTACGTGAATCAATAATGGTTTGATTTTTCACTAACTAACATCTATAACAACAAATGTAAATTGAAATTTACTAATTTGCCTCATACCTCTTCTGTCAGAGTCATCGAGGATTGTATAGCAGATGTCACACCAATATCCATTGCCCTCGTCACATTCAGAGGTGTATCATCTCGCAACAAATGAAAATAAAACAACAAAATATTCAACATAATCAACGATATGCATATAAACTACACAAATCTATTAAGTACTTGATTCATTATTTAAGCTCTTTATTCTATTACCTGCATGAAGGTTTGAGTAAATCCACCGCCACTAGGAAGTGTTCCATCAAAACCTCCAATATTAGTCTGTTCAATATCCAAAATCGCATATTAAATTACCATTCATAAAAAAATGCTATTAACATGCAATAAATTTATAATTGTTTACTAGTTACATACCCTAGCGATAAGTGTACTGCATAAATAGGTTGGTGGGGGGCCAGTGTATCCAGTCTCAACACTGTGACCTTGCAATTTTATTAAAATCATAAAACATTTTGTTAATCTTGCATTTTAAAATCAAAATTTAATATATTAAATTCAATGAACACATGCACTAACTTTTACCTGACTGTCAATGCCATATGCCTCATGCAAAATGTCAGCTTCCCTCTCCATCTCCATAGCTATAGACGGATCCTGCGTACCAGTCTCTTGAGTGTTGGTGGGGTCATATGAACAAGTAGCCCCACAAGATTGACACACATGTGTTTGAAGGCCACCACTCGAAGACTGCCCTGGATGGCACTGTAGAATAGGGCTAGTATGATGGATGACACTCTGGGTCAAAGTGTTGATTGCCTGAAATGTCTCTACGTCAGCACTTTCCTTTGCAACGGAAGCCATAACAACGTGTCATGAGGTGGCCTAGTGAGAGCTCGTCTACCTTGCGCGTAGGATCCGACTGTGCACCAGGTCTATCCTGAGCTGACCCCCCACCTCTCCCTTGGAAATCTCTCATATCAAAATAATTTGGGATTTTGTTCAATATGAACTCACTGTATAGTTTCCTAAGGAAATATTGCGGGACCTCGCAATTTTTGCACGGTGGGTAATCGAAGACCATGTACCACCTATCATAAAACTAGTCCTTCATCTGTTGGTGGTCACACCAATGGATAGGAAACCTCTTCGCATTGAGGGTAATATTTGGATTTGTGCGTGGGTCAGTGAATAATGAGCACAAATCACCTTTTGTAATTTTTAAATCTTTCACATCCTTGTATGATAGTTTATTTGCATAATAGTCCTTAGCTGCCTGCCTCCTATCTTCCCATCCAGTTGTTTGTTTGCTAATTGAATCTACGTTTGTTAACATATCTTTCAATGAATTTGCTAGGGTCATTCTTTCTGTGGTTGAACCATTTGGATCACTCAACCTATTGATCAAATCCTCAATTTATTTTTTGTTGTTCTCAATTTCACTCATTAAATTTTGTTGAGTGCCAAGAGGGGGTTGAGTGATTGGTGGAGGAGGTTGATGTTGTGGTTGATTTTGATCTTGAGGATTTTGAGGGTTTGCAGGTTAATTTGCATCTCCTAAAAATTCAAACAAATAGATATCAAATTCAACCTAAACCTAAGAAATTCAAAACAAAAACCATAGAATCCTTACCTCTTACAGCTCCTCGTCGTCGTGGCGCCATCGTTGTGAAGAAATAGGGATTCTTGGTTAAAAAATTCTCCTCCTAGAACGCGAGCACGATATTTTGGGGTTTTTTGCCGTGGGTGCAACAAAAAAATCAGTTAAAATGCAAATGAGAGATTTGCATTTGTTTTTTTGCTTTTAACAGTTAATAATGCGAGCATGTTATAATGCACTCATGTTATTTGTTTGTAGTTTTAGCCACCGAGACCTTTCCTAGGTTTAATGGAGACATAACACGAGTGCATTATAATGTGCTCGTGTTATGGTTTTCAACTGTTTCTTTTTTAGGGTGTCCACGGAATTGCTACCCATTTCCATGCACCCACCCACCAAGCAAGGGACAAATCGGGGAAATCTGAAGGTAGCGGAAATCCGTGAGGTAGGCAGAAATCCGGATCAAAGAACATATCGAAAATCAAAGAGAAAATGGGAAATCAAGGAATTCCGATAGATAAGGAATTCCGCGAAGACTCTGAAAACCCGAATACCTACGTTTTTTCTTGACCTCGCTCAAATTGATTGAATGATCAAAAATTTGAGGAACTAGAGCTTGAAACCAACTCGATCTAGACCTCCTATAGATCATCCTTGAATTCTAACCCCACCTCATAGCAAATCAAGAGGGACTAGTTATGCCCTAGGTACGAAACCCTAAACCTTCGCCATGGGTGCACAAAAAAACTTGGGCTCCTCTTGCTTACTCACAAGGGTTTACAGAAGGTTCGACATAGCCAATACAGGCAAGCTACCCCGAGATAAAGTTGAAAGACGAGCTCAAAGCAATCACCCAAGAAAGGTACTCAAACAAAATGGGAAATCCCTCCAGCTTCGAAATACATAACACTAAAAATGGCAGGAATTCAAACCCCAAGCAAACCCAAAATGCCAAAGAATCACATGCATTCAACAAGCAACAACATAGCAATGTGAATTAGCATGAAAGTGCCCCCAAATGAAAACCATAAACCCAAGCATCAATTACAAAACCCTATCATACCAGCGTTCTGACTCACAGCATGTATGCACACATCATAAATCAATTCATTTGAATCATAAACGAGAGAGAGCATCAAGTACATACCATGAGAACAGAGAAATTAAAATAAAGGAAGCTGGTAAGAAACCACAAAGTCTGAGTAGAATGCAAATGGCACCCAAAGAATCCAACTGCAACAATCGAATCCAATCCCAAACGTGCAACCCAACAACAACACTCAAGATTAAGCACTCCAAACCAAATAGGAAGCAAATGATGAAACTCAAAATGGCATAAAACTTCCCCAAAGTCGATTTAACACTACCACAAAGAAAGGTACAATCGAGCATTAATGCAATCAACAAGACAGGTCAAACCAAACCCGGGAACCTGACAACGCAACGAAGAAACTGGGGAAATCCGGTCACGACGAAATTCCACGGAATGCCAAAATATTTGAATTTTCAATGAACAACAGCTGTCACCGAGCTTCGACAGGAAATTGGGAAATTCCGCCAGGAGTGGGTTTTCTCAGAAATAGTGAAAAATCCCGGAATGAACCCAAAACTTAAGGTTTCAATATAAATAAAAAAGGGGAGCCCTAGAATCGAAGCAAGATAAACATCCAAGCACATGCCCAAGTGAGAGAATCCCCAAAATTGAAAGGCCAAGACACCAAAAATGAAAAACCAAATGAGCAAGAAAGAGGGTCCCTACTTTTAGTGGGGCATATGTGCGAAAATTGCACAACACAATCCATATTCCAAATATTAGATTAAATCAAGAAAACAAGAAGATGTGAGGGTTAGATAAATGATTGAGCATTAAAACCCTAAAAACTAGACCAAGTTGCAATGTCATTTGAATTTAGATGCAAAAATGGAAAATTTAACTCTACCAAAATTGAAAAACACTTATACCATTACATAGAGCATGAAATTCTACCCCATTTAAAAAAAAATCTTCGAAAAGGATCTTTGTATGACCAAGATATGACCATTTTAAGATAGACTATAAAAAAAGGAAAATGATAAATTTGCTATATCAATATAGCGACGCTTTTGTATTATGGCGATGCTTTTTTCAATTATGGTGATGTTTTTGCAAAAGCATCACTCTGGTGAATAAGGGTGTCGCTCTGTTGAAAAATAACGTCATTGCAGCCTCTAAAAGCATCGGTCTAGTCTAGAAACCTGCAACTCATAGAATTTTTAAGAGAAAATCATCAAACAAAGTTAGTAAATCCCTCCTTCTAGCACTAGAATGTGACCAATGGATTAGTACGGGTTAACCAAACTTGATCCATGAGGAATCGTAGTGTGATTTAGCCGCTAAACCTCAGTCCCAATAAAATCATTCAATGTAAATTGAAGTGGAAGCCATTAAAACTTAACATGTTAAATTACAAAAGCTTTTGAAATACCTACTCTAATCCATTGAAACTTATTATATTGGGGAATTGGTGTGGTATTGATGTGGAACAATGACCCTTTCCCAATCTTGTGATTAGTGAGCTTGTTTCAGTCAATTCTATAGAAGAGAATCAATGAAACCATTGTGATTGATGTAGTTTTACAACTTGATTTAAGTTATAATGGACATGATGCAAGCTAATTAAACATGATATTATGCTAAAAATGATCTAATTATGCAATTTCTAAGCTACTCTAAGCTATTTCTATGCTAAAAGATGAAAACTTTAATTTATAATTAAGCTAAGATGGATGCATGGAAGCCATTAATGGATGATCTAAGCTATTATGCAATTAAAATGAACTAAAAAAAGTTAAAGATGAGTAAAATATGAGAGTATGGATGCAAGTGATTTCAACAACATGAGTTTTCTCTTGAAGATGGATCCATTTGCCTCCAAATAGTGCTTTATTTATAGGAGAGCAAATGAGAAATGGAGGCTTGATATCGAAAAGCTTAATCAACGGTCCAAGATGAAAGGAAGGAGAGGCATGGATCATGGATTCTCATCAACAAATGAAAATTCATGATGGGATTTAATCAAGGTTTCAGACTTGCTTCAAACAAACACACTTTTGACCTACACACATAGGTCAAAGGTGACTTGTTCAAAAGGTTGAAAGATAACTTGTAACTCAAGTTATAAGGTAATTTGCATTTGAAGCCAAGTGCAAATACCCTTTTTTCAAATGATGGAGGAATAAGAATATTCTTTTGGAATATTCCTATGGGTGAGGAAAAAGGTATTTTGCAAATTAAAATAAAGTTTTAATTGTGCAAAATAGGGATAAGGAATATCCCATGGGAATATTCCATTTGATTAGAGGAAAGCTAGATTAATTCCTAATTAAACAAGATTTAATCACACAATTAGGGGATTTTGGAGGAATAAAGTGATTTTCATTAAATTAAATGATTTAATGAATGGGAAAAGGGTGAGATGACATTTAATTAAATAACTTGGGGTTTTTTAATTAAATTAGAAGACTTAGGAAATTAAATTAAATATGCTGATTTATTTAATTTAATTAGATGAAATGTTAGCATGAAAGGGGGTGAATTAACCCTATTGAATTAATGAGGTTAATGGAAACAAATGATGTAATTAATTAAATAACTAAGATAATTTAATCAATTAAGCGAAAGAGGATGGGTTTTAGGACGAAATGATGTTAGTTAGCCAATGTGATCCATCAAGACATTTTTAGGTGTCTACAAGAAGATTTGAAAGAAAACAAAGAGGCAGGGTTCGTGGTGGAAAGACTAGTGGATGGTGATATGGAGGTCGAAATGAAGATCAAATGAAGAGTGAAGGATCCAGTAGCATCCAGAACCAGAAAGGAGATAACACCTACTATCCTCATGATCAAATTAGTGGAGACCAAAGAGGAAGAGGATGATCTGGATGAGGACCAGGAATAAGAGGCTTTCATGGATCCTATTTCTAGTGCGAAGAATGACATAGAGCCTATGAGTGTCCTTAATCTCAAGGAAGGATAAATAGAAGACTAAGGGTAATGCATGAGTTGAACATGTAGATGAAGATGATAAGTATTCACATTCTGAGGATGTAGAAAGAGGAGAGGTTCTTGTTACTAGAAGAGCCTTGTTGAATGAGGAGAAAGAGACAACTCAAAGGAAGAATTTGTTTCACACCAGATGTAAGTGTGAAGGTAAAGTTTGCAATGTTATTATTGATGGAGGTAGTACTAATAACCTTGTTTTGAAGAAGAGATGGTTAGTAATTTTTGGTTGGAGAGAAGGAGGCATCCAAATCCATACTGGATTGCTTGGTTGTAGAAGGACCATAAAGCTTTAATAAATGAACAATGTCTAGTAAAGTTCAAGATTGGAAATTACCATGATGAGGTATTGTGTGATATTATTCCTATGGATGTTTGTCATATGTTTTTAGGCATACCTTAGTAGTTTTATCGACAAGATGTACATGCCAACACCTATTCTTTGATAAAGGATGTGGTTCGTCATAAGTTGAAGCCCTTGAAAGAGGCAGAAGAAAAGGTATGTAGTAATGCAAGAATTTTTTGGTTGATTGGAGAAAGTTCCTGGAAGGTATGACCCATGAGCATATGTATTTTCCATTGATCCCTAGAATTGATAAAGAAGATACTACTGAGGTACCCATACAGGTTTCAAATTTATCGAATGAGTTTCAAGCTATTATTTTTGATAACGTACCTAAAGGTTTGCCTCCAATAAGAGAGATTAGTCATCAGATGGACTTGATTCTTGGAGCTAGTTTGCTGAATAAGGTAGCTCATCATATGACTCCAACAAAGAGTGAAGAGTTTAACAGACAAATGCAAGAGTTGTTGTGGAAGGGATTGATTAGAGAGAGTTTGAGTCCATGTACATTACCAATAGTAATAGCATCAAAGAACGATGGAGAATGACAAATGTGTATAGATTCTAGAGCCATGAACAAGATCACCATCAAGTATAGATTTTCCTTACCGAGAATGGATGACTTTATGGATTGTTTGAGTGGAGCTGAGTACTTCACGAAGATAGATTTGAAGAGCGAATATCACTAGATCTAGATTAGAGAAGGAGATGAATGGAAGACAACCTTCAAAACCAAGGAGGGCTTGTACAAGTGGTTAGTAATGCCTTTTGGACTAACCAATGCACTGAGAACATTTATGCTGCTTATAAATGAGGTATTGAAAGAATTTTTAGGAAAATTTTTTAGTTATTTATTTGGATGATATTTTTATTTTCAACAAGACATTAGAGGAGCACTTAATGCATTTCTGAAGATTTTTTGAGAAGCTAAGGGAGAAGAAGTTGTTGATTAATTTTAAGAAATGTAGTTTTGTGAAGAGAGAGTTTGTGTATCTGGGATTTCTTCTCTCAACAAAGGGTCTAAAAATTGATCAAGAGAAGGTTAGAGCTACCATTGAATGGTCTACCTCGAGGAGTGTTAAAGAGTTAAGATCATTTCATGGTCTAGCAAGTTTGTACAAAACGTTTATTCAGTGTAACCAACCAGCCCATATTCTTTTGCTGATGTGTATAACATGCCATATCCTTTGGTACCATTCACATACCTTAGGATTCTCTTACCTGCTTTCCAATGGGTGTCTCTTGGAGTCTCCATAAACCTAGAAATAAGACTCACTCCATGCATTATATCCGGCCTAGTTGTTGTTAAATACATCAAGCTTCCAGCCAAGCTTTTATACATGGTCGGATCCACCTTGTTGTTGCAATCTTCCTTGTTCAACTTTAGACCTATGGTTGTTGGTGTTGGGGCAGGCTTGCTTTCAAGCATCCTAAACCTCTTCAAGATCTCATTTGCATATTTTTATTGAGAGATAAAAATGCAATCATGCATTTTTTTTACATCTATGCCTTGAAAATAACTCAAAAGACCTAATTCTATCATTTCAAATTCTCTTTTCATGGCCTCTTTAAAATCAGCAATGAGGAAATCATCATCCCTAGTAAAAACAAGATCATCTACATACAAGACAATAATCAAAATATTACCATTTGTTGCCTTGATGTAAAGAGTGGGCTCACCATCGCTTTTGCTAAAGCCATTGCTCATCAAATATGAATCAATCCTATTGTACCATGCCCGTGGAACTTGCTTTAGCCCATAAAGAATCTTCTTCAACCTATACACCTTGTGTTCTTTACCTGGAACTTCATATCCAATTGGCTGCTCCACATAAATTTCCTCTTTCAATACTCCATTTAGGAAGGTGGACTTCACATCCATTTGAAACACTTTCCATTTATGTTGGGCTACAATTGCTATTCCTGCCCGCATGGTCTCCATCCTTGCAAAAAGGGCATATGTCTCATCATAATCTCTCCCAAACTACTGTTTGTACCCCTTGACCACTAATCGTGCCTTGTGCCTCTATATCCTTCCTTCAACATTGCACTTGGTCTTGTAGACCCATTCACCCCAATAACTTGCTTGTTGGGAGGCAAATCAGTTAGCTCCCATGTGCTATTCCTTTCTATTGCATCTATCTCCTCATCCATGGCCTCACACCATTTATCCTCTTTCACAACTTCTTCAAAATAAATTGGATTACTATGAGAAAATAATGCAAAATTCATGTTCTCATCAAATTCTTCATCATACCTTTCATCTTGGTAGATCTCCCTTAGACTCTTGGTCTTTCTTGGCATTAGGGAGGTGAGAGTGGGGTCTGAACTCTCACTACTGTTGTTGTTCTATTGAACAGGCTAGCTTCAGAGCGATCGGGAGCTCTCTGCAACCCATTCTTTAGCTGTCTGTGGCTGCTTGTCTTTCTGTCTACTTGCATCAGGAGTGATTATGACCGATCAGGAGTGATTTCTGAAATTTTTAAGGGCTCCACTAAATCATCATTATGTACTTCCTATTCCTTTTCTTCAACATCAAGAATGATCTGGAGTGATTTGGAGCGATTGGGAGTGACTTTTCCATCTAATGGCTGATCTTCTAAGAACTCCACATCTCTATTGATAACAATTTTCTTAGTGACTGGGTTATACAGCTTGTAGGGTTTTGATTCTGAATAGTAACCTGTGAAGATGCACTTCTCTCCCTTGTCATCCATTTTTTTTCCTCTTTTCTTTAGGCACGTGTGCATAAGCCATACAACCAAACACTCTTCAGTGCTCAACCGTCCATCTATGTTTTTTCCATGCCTCTTGTGGGACTTTATCATGGACCACCTTTGTTGGACTTCTATTAATAAAATAAACAGTTGTTACTATACCCTCTCCCCAATATTTTGTTGTGAGTTTCATCATGCTCCTTGCCATCTCCACGATGGTCCTATTCTTCCCTTCAGCCACTCCATTTTGTTGTGGAGTATAACTGGTTGTAAGCTCCTTCTTGGTGCCATTTCGCTTGCAAAAATTCACAAATTGATTGGAGGTATACTCTCCTCCATGACCTGACCTTAGGAATTTGATGAAATATCCACTCTCCTTTTCAGCCTGGGCCTTAAACAATAAAAACTTATCAAATGCATCAGACTTATGCTGCAAGAAATAAACCCATGCCCTATGGCTGAAATCATCAATGAAGGTCATAAAAAATCTGCTATTACCAATAGACGTAATTTGCATAGGGCCTACCAAATTTGTGTGCACCAACTCCAATGGTTCTCTTGCCCTTGTAGAGTTTTCCGATTGAAAGGTTTGCCTATGTTGCTTGCCCAAAATGCAAGCATCACATCTAACATTAGGCTCTACTATACTTGACAAACCATCAACCATTCTATTCTTGGACAAAATACTCAGACCAGCAAAGCCTAAGTGTCCATACCTGAGATGCCATAGCTCGGAGGGGTCTTCAATGGTGCTCTTGAGGGCTACATGTTGTACTACTGTACATTTTCCATCCATGAGGGGTGCAAAAAATGGACTGAGATGAGAATCACGTCTCAATCTTCAACAAAAACATCCAGTTCTTTGTCATTGCAACTGTTGCAAACACCTTCGTCCTCTCATTCTTGTCATAAATGATGCATTGTCCCTTCTCCATCAACACTTTGTATCCATTTTGGATTAGCTGCCCAACACTCATGAGGTTATGCTTTAACCTCGGTGCAAAGAACATATTTTGAACCTCCTTCTTCTCACCTTGCTTGGTGTGGATCATAATAGATCATTTGCCTTTGACTAGAACTATTTAATTGTTCTTCATTCTAATTTCAGACTTTATATTTTTGTCAATGAAAGAAAATAGACTTTCATTACCACTCATGTGGTTGCTGCAATCGCTGTCCAAATACTAACTTCGGGGCTACCTTCTTCACCAACATTACACATGATGAAGGATGTGGACTGATTGCCTTCAACTACATTTGAATTAGCCACATTAGCATTCTATTTTTGTTGATTACCGTGCTTTTTCCAGCACTCACTCGCATAATGGCCAAACTTATGACAGTAGTAGCATTCAATGTTGCTCTTGTCACTTCTCCCACTCGAAATGTTGTTCTTCGTGCCTCTTCGAGAGTTATTTTGAGAGCTTCTCGCTCCTTCTTGGCTGCTTGCTTGTCCTGAGCTTTCTCCTCTAGCATTTCCTTGACTAGATCTGCCTCTACCTCTTCGGGAGCCATTTCTACCTCTCCCCCTGCCTCTTGCATTTGACTGAGGTTTGAAAGCTTTCTCTTGGGAAGAAGTAGCATACCTCTTTAGGCGCTACTCATGGGTTGGAAGAGAACCCATTAACTCATCCATTGTCAAAGTGGGGAGGTCCTTCGCCTCTTCAATAAAAATGACAAGAGCATCATACCTAGTGGGTAGACACCTGAGGATTTTTTCAACAATATTTTTCTCCTCTACCATTTCTTCATTTTCACTCAGCCGGTTTAACAAATCAGAGAACCTTGTGTGAAAATCTAAAACAGATTCACTTTCCTTCATTTCAATAACTTTGAACTCTCTTCGAAGTAACTGGAGCTTCACACCTTTGACTTTATCAGTCCCTTTGTATCCGGTTTGGAGGATTTCCCAAGCTTCTTTTGCATACGCAGCTCCTACTATTCTGAGAAAAATGGCTTATGTCAAGGCTACTTCGATCAAAATCAAAGCTTTTGCATCCTTCTTTATTTGCTCCTTCAACTGGGTCTTCTAGTTATTTGTGTGAGCTACAAATGTAGCTGGGTTAGTGATATCCACGAAAAGAAAATCCCACAAATCATTTGCAACCATAATGGTCTTCATCTTCTTGGCCCAAACATCATAGTTATGTCCATTAAAGGATGGTGGCTACTGCCAACTCTTTGTTTCATCTCTAGCCATGTCTCCTACAGAAAAAACTTAAACACTTAGACAAAATAACTACCCTAACTCACAAGGAAATGGGGTCTATAGCTCTGATACCATATTGGAATTTTAAATGGAAAACAAAACACAAAGATGCTGCTTTGATTTCCAACAAAACTGGAAATACCTAAATGCGGAATAATAAACTAAAAACTCAATGGAGACAAACAAAAAATTGGGCATGCAGGATTTTCCTTCTTCAATTCAAAATGCTAGAGATGACAATACATAAAGCATACAACTTTAAACAAACTAAACAACTATTTATTACAACTTTCTGGGAGCTATCAAAGACTGCTCAACCAATTCATAAACAATTAGGAGCCACTTAGAAATCACTGTCACAACTTGACTGGAACTATCTGTTGTTCCTGGAAAACACAGAGCGATTAAGAGGAATCCTGCTCACTGCAAACACTCTACAAAATGTTCTAAGAATATTCCATGTTGCTGCTGTAACTTTTCTTTTTGCTACAAATCACTTGCTTCTACAAAAACTGACTTCTTCCAATTCTCCAACTGATAGAATAATCTACCTTCATTCCATTTTGTCTTTCACAAACATTCCCTCTAAAATTTGAAATTACCTAGCAGCATTAATTGGGAATTCAAAAATTTCTACCTCATTCAATTCTGAGCAGTCAGAAATTGTAGGGATGGAGATCCCAAAACTGGCAAGGGAAAAATAACTCCTGAAAGGTAGGTGAAACAACGATAGGCTCAGGGACAATTAATATTTCCAATAGATGTTACTTTCCTATGCACGGTACAAGTATTAATAAATAATAAAAATCTAACAGTATAATTACAACAATTTTTGGATTATCAACATTTGGATCACACTACGTTATCCATCATAAGGATGAAAGAACTCAAGAAGAAAAATGGTTGGTTGCAACCAAGAACAACCTAAATAGAAAACAAGAAGGGAAGGAGGAAGGGAAGACTACACAAAGACCAATGAGAACAAGATAAAAAAAACTTAAAAATTAAACATAAAATAAAAAGCTAAAAAAAAAAAAACCAAAAAATTAATGAAATCGCTTATAAGAAAAAAAGAAAAGAATAGAAATAACAAAAGACAACAAGAAAAGAACAAGATAAAATGGATAACCAACTAAAATAAATAAATCTATTAGCAAAATGCTATTTAAAAATTAAATTATAAAACACGAACAAAAATAAAACATAGGAAATAGATAAAAGGTAATAAACTAACAATGCATGCATTTAAATGCAGACGAACTATCTAAATATCGATAACTATCACTTCACATCGTTCATAACAAAGATAACATGTAGCACCAATTTGAGGTAACATGCAACGCTAATTTGAAAGCCAAAAAGAAAGGGAAAAAAGAAAAAAACATGTATTAAAGCACTTTTTTGTTTGCTTTAAAGTTGTCGTTCTCTGTTTTAAAGAAACCATGTGCACTTCACTGAAGCAAATTGGTTCTAAAGAGACTAAGGAATTTGACATCTCAATAGAGGCGTTTCGCATCTCATCTTTGCATCAAGTAAGTATTTTATTCTATTTTTCTATTACAAATCCATTTCTTTGGTATTGTTTACTATTTATCCTCCCTTTCAGAGTAGTCTGCCATGTTTTAGTAAATGTTGTTTTCATTGTATTGAGTGAGTATAGTTCTGAGACCCTTTAATTCACCATATTCTAACAAACATAAAGAGGATGATATGTCTCTGTCGTTCTGCCGATTCTCCTCACATAAAAATAGAAAGAGGACAATATGTGTATCGATTTCCCTAAACAGATAATTATTGTGCAGCTCTCCTGTTCGCTCACTTTGTGAGCAGATACATTGTTCATTGTTTTTAATTCTGAGTGATTTGATTCTTCATCAAGTATAGTATAAGAGCTATGTTTTTAAATCTTCAATACCTCCACTAATAAAATCTAGTGCAAGTATGAGATTCTTATTGTTGCGAATCCTTTATTGGTCTAGTATTTCTTTAAATGGAGCTCACTTTTAGGTCATTTCTATTGGAATTTATTGTTCTCCTGAGCCTCTGCTCATCCGTCAGACCCCCTGCAACCCTCACTTACCTGTCAAGAGCCTTTATGTTTTGGGGATCCTCCTTGTAGCTCTTGACAGCTCCAGAATTTATTGAGGTAGTTGATTTTGAAATCAACATTTACTACGGTAGGTGATTTCAAATTTTTGAGAGAGAATGTTTAAAAAAAAATGGATTGAAGGCAGATTAGTTTATCAGTTGGGCAAAAAGTTGAGAGAAGTCAGAGAAGAAGATTGCACTAGCAGACTGTGAGAAGTACATTATCTTTGAGCTCCTAGTAGCTCCTGAACAACAACAGTTGTTTGTTATTTGTAAGAGCAGTAATTGCTCCAAGTAGAGCTCTGCGTAGCTCTTGACAGTGAGCTGTTGATAGCTCCCGATCATTACCAGTCTGGTTGAGCAGCTTTTGATCGCTCCCAGAAAGTTGTAATAGTTTTTTGTTTTATTTTGTTTTTTGTTTTGTCATTTCCAGTTTGATTAATAGAGAAACAAGTTGCATGTCTCCCTTGTGTTTCTCCAATTAAGATTTGGGTATTTCCAGTTTGACTGGAAAACAGAGCAGAAGCTCTGTATTTTGCATTTGTTTTTCAAATCTTGACATGGTATCAAAACCATAGGCCCCATTTCCTTGTGAGTTTGGGCATTTGTATTTTCTGGGTGTTGAGTTTTTTGTTGTAGGAGACATGGCTGGAGATGAAGCAAGGAGTTGGCAGCAACCATAGTCCTTTAATGGACAAAACTATGATCTTTGGGCCAAGAAGATGAAGACCATCATGGTGGCCAATGATTTGTTGGATTTTCTCATAAATGGGTTCATGGATATTACTGACCCAACTGTATTTGCAGCTCTCACAAACAACCAGAAGACCCAGCTAAAGGAGCAGAGGAAGAAGGATGCAAAAGCTTTGAGTTTGATCGAAGCAGCCTTGACAGAGGCCATTTTTCCTAGAATAGCAGTAGTTGAGCATGCAAAAGAAGCTTGGGAAATTTTTCAAACTAGCTACAAAGGGACTGATAAAGTTAGAGGTGTGAAGCTCCAGCTACTTCGAAGAGAGTTCAAAGTTATTGAGATGAAAGAAAGTGAGTTTGTTGCATGCTTTCAAACAAGGTTCTCTGGTTTGTTGAACCAGCTGAGAGAAAATGGAGATGTGTTAGAGGAGCTGAAGATTGTTGAAAAACTTCTTAGATGTCTACCCACGAGGTATGATTCTCTTGTCATTGCTATTGAAGCAACGAAAAACTTTTCTACTTTGATAGTGGATGAGTTAATGGGTTATCTCCATACCCATGAGCAGTGTTTAAAAAGGTTTGCTACTACTTCCCATGAGCAAGCCTTCAAAGCTCAGTCGAATGCAAGAGGCACAGGGAGAGGTAGAAATGGCTCCTAAAGAGGTAGAGGCAGATCCAATCAAGGAAATGTTGGTGGAGAAAGCTCGGGACGAGCAAGCAACTCTTAGAACAACTCCCGAAGAGGCACAAAGAACAGCGGTTCGAGTGGGAGAAGTGACAAGAGCAACATTGAGTGCTACTACTGTCACAAGTTTGGACACTACGCTAGTGAGTGTTGGAAGAAGCATGGTAATCAACAAAGACAGAATGCAAATGTTGTTGATTCAAATGTGGCTGAAGGCAATTAATCCACAACCTTCATCATGTGCAATGTTGGTGAAGAAGGCAGCCCTGAAGTCTGGTACTTGGACAGTGGTTGCAACAACCACATGAGTGGTAATGAAAGTATTTTTTCTTTCATTGAAAAAAATGTTACATCATAAATTAGAATGGGGAAGAATGGAGTTGTTCCTGTCAAAGGAAAATGATCTATTATGATCCGCACCAAGCAGGGTGAAGAGAAGGAGGTTCAAAATGTGTTCTTTGCACCGGGGTTAAAGAATAACCTCATGAGTGTAGGACAACTGATCCAGAATGGATACAAAGTGCTGATGGATAAGAGAAAATGTGTCAGTTATGACAAGAATGAGAGGACAAAGGTGTTTGCAGTAATACAAATGACAAAGAACCAGATGTTTCCGTTGAAGATTGAGACATGCTTCTCATCTTAGTCTGTTGCAGCACCTCTCATGGATGAAAAATGTACAACAGTACAACTTGCAGCCCTCAAGAGCACCATTGAAGACCCCTCCAAGCTATGGCATCTCAGGTATGGACATTTAGGCTATGCTATTTTAAGTCTTTTGTTCAAAGGCAAGATGGTTGATGGTTTTCCAAGGATAGTAGAGCCTAATTTTAGATGTGAGGCTTGCATTTTGGGCAAGCAACATAGGCAACCCTTTCAATCAGGCAACTCTACAAGGGCAAGGGCACCATTGGAGTTGGTGCACACCGATTTGGTAGGCCCTATGCAAATCACTTTCATTGGTAATAGCAGATTTTTTATGACCTTTATTGATGATTTCAGCCGTAAGACATGGGTTTATTTTTTACAGCACAAGTCTGATGCATTTAATAGGTTTTAATTGTTTAAAGCCCAGGCTGAAAAAGAGAGTGGACATTTTATTATAGTCCAAAAGTCAGATAGAAGAGGAGAGTATAACTCCAATTGTTTTGTGAATTTTTATAGGCAGAATGGCATAAAAAAGGAGCTTACAGCCAGTTACACTCTACAACAAAATGGAGTGGCTGAAAGGAAAAACAGGACCATCGTAGAGATAGCAAGAAGCATGCTAAAAGCAAAAAGGACTCCCTACAGAATATTGAGGAGAGGTTGTTGCAACAGCCGTGCATTTGATTAATAGAAGTCCAACTAAGGTAGTCTGTGACAAGATACCTCAAGAGGCATGGACAAAATGAAGATGGACGGTTGAACACTTGAGAGTGTTTGGATGTGTGGCTTATGCACACGTGCCTAAAGAAAAAAGGAAAAAATTGGATGACAAGGGTGAAAAGTGCATTTTCACGGGCTACAGTGAAGAGTCCAAAGCATATAGGTTGTACAATCCGGTCACTAAGAAAATTATCATTAGTAGAGATGTGGAGTTTTTAGAAGATCAGTCATGGGATGCAACGACAAATCTGAACAGCGCCCGACAGTGCAGAGTGATGAAGAAATTAAAGATGAAGATCAGGAAAATCCTGCAGCAACAGAGATTGATGGCTCCCGACAGCTCCTGATTGCTCTTGATCAGAACAGACAGAAAGGGAAGCATCCACAAATAGCCAGAGAACGGGCTCCTGACAGCTCCCGACGAGCTCTTCACAATTTTGGGCAAGCTCCTGATAGCTCCCGACGAGCTCCTAACTGCTCTCGACGAGCTCCTGACAGCTCTCGATCACTCCAGAATCAACCTGTTCAGCAGAACAGCAGCATAACTGAAAATTCAGACCCCACTCTCACCTCCCTAATGCCAAGAAAGACCAAGAGTCTAAAGGAGATATACCAAAATGAAAGGTATGATGATGAATTTGATGAGAGTGAATTTTGCACTATTTTCTCACAATGATCCAATTTATTTCGAAGAAGCTGTGAAAGAGGAAAAATGGTGTGAAGCCATGGATGAGAAAATAAATGCATTAGAAAGAAACAATACATGGGAGCTGATTGACTTGCCTCCAAACAAGCAAGCTATTGGAGTAAAATGGGTCTATAAGACCCAAAGCAATACCGAAGGAAGAATAGACCGACACAAGGCAAGATTAGTTGTCAAGGGGTACAAATAGTAGTTTGGAAGAGACTATGATGAAACATTTGCCCCTGTTGCTAGGATGGAGACTGTGAGGGCAGTCATAGGTATTGTTGCCCAACACAAATGGAAGGTATTTCAAATGGATGTGAAGTCCGTTTTTCTTAATGGAGTATTGAAATAAGAGGTTTATGTGGAGCAGCCTTTTGGATATGAAATTCCAGGCCAAGAACACAAGGTGTATATGCTGAAGAAGACTCTTTATAGGTTGAAGCAAGCTCCACGGGCATGGTATAGTAGGATTGACTCATATTTGATGAGCAACGGCTTTAGCAAAAGCGATGGTGAGCCCACTCTCTACATCAAGGCAGCAAATGGTAACATTTTAATTGTTGTCTTGTATGTAGATGATTTAATTTTTACTGGGGATGATGATTTCTTCATTGCTGATTTTAAAGAGGCCATGAAAAGAGAATTTGAAATGACAGATTTAGGTCTTTTGAGTTATTTTCTAGGCATAGAAGTAAAACAAATGCATGTTTGTATTTTTATCTCTCAAGAGAAGTATGCAAATGAGATCTTGAAGAGATTTAGAATGCTTGAGAGAAAGCCTGCCCCAACACCAACAGCTGTAGGTCTTAAGCTGAGCAAAGAAGATTGCAGTAGCAATGTGGATCCGACCATGTACAAAAGCTTGGTTGGAAGCTTGATGTATTTGACAGCAACTAGGCTGGATATAATGCATGGAGTGAGTCTGATTTCTAGATTCATGGAGACTCCAAAAGACACCCATTGGCAACCGGGTAAGAGAATCCTGAAGTATGTAAATGGTACCAAAGGATATGGCGTGATGTACACAACAACAAAAGAATATGGGCTGGTTGGTTATACTGACAGTGATTGGGCAGGAAGTCTGGATGATAGGAAGAGCACTTCGGACTATGTATTTCATTTGGGTTCGAGTGTTATCTCTTGGGCTTCTAAAAAACAACCTGTTGTTTCCCTATCAACAGCTGAAGCTGAGTATATAGTAGTAAATGCAGCAGCATGTCAGACTATTTGGCTGAGAAAAATCTTGGCAGATTTGAAAGAAGAACAAGAGGATGGAATTGTGATCTATTGTGACAATGTTTCATCGATAGCTTTGACGAAAAAATTCTGTGTTTCATGGAAGAAGCAAGCACATTGAAATCAGGTATCATTTCATTCGTGAATTGGTTGAAAATGGTGAAATTAAAATGAAGTTTTGCAGGTCTGAGTGGCAGCTAGCAGACATATTCACCAAGCCTTTGAGCATTGACAGTTTTGTGCGCCTAAGAGGAAAATTGGGCTTTGTTGATTTGGATCAGGTTTGATCCAGTTGTTTTGTCGGCTCAGGACAAAGGGGGAGTGTTGGAATTTATTGTTCTTCTGAGCCTCTGTTCATCCTTCAGACCCCCTGCAACCCTCACCTACCTATCAAGAGCCTTTCTATTTTGGGGATCCTCCCTGCAGCTCCTGATAGCTCCAGAATTTATTGAAGTAGTTGATTTTGAAATCAGCATTTACTACGGTAGGTGATTTCGATTTTTTGAGAGGGAATGTTTGTTTTAGACAAAATGATTGAAAGCAGATTAGTTTGTCAGTTGGGCAAAAAGTTGAGAGAAGAAGTCAGAGAAGAAGATTGCAGCAGCAGACTATGAGAAGAACATTCTCTCTGAGCTCTCAGTAGCTCTTGAATAGTAGCAGTTGTTTGTTATTTGTAAGAGCAATGATTGCTCCAGGTAGAGCTCTGCGTAGCTCTTGATAGTGAGCTATTGATAGTTCCTGATCATTACCAGTCTAGTTGATCATTTTCTGATCGCTCCCAGAAAGTTGTAATAGGTTTTTGTTTTAGTTTGTTTTCTATTTTGTCATTTCCAGTTTGATTAATAGAGAAATAAGTTGCATGTCTCCATTATGTTTCCGCAATTAAGATTTGGGTATTTCCAGCTTGACTGAAAAATAGAGCAAAAGCTCTGTGTTTTGCATTTGTTTTTCAAATCTTGACAATTTCGCTGTGTTTTCTTCATTCAACTTAATTAACTATGGAATAGTTCTCATTTCTGATTTTACCATGCTATTTGTTTCTCTGTACGGATTCTTATAAATCAGGATCCAGTTTATGTAAATTTAGATGAATTGAAGATAATAAATTTTCACAATTCATGTTATTGAATTTCACAGTTTTGGATTTGGATGAGCATTTTTATTAATATTTCGGATCATGCTCTATGATTCGAATAAAAAATTTAAAAATCATAAAATTCGGTTTAAATGAATGCAATATAATAACTTTCTATTTTTGCATTCATGCAGAATATAACATGGACAGAAAGGGCAAATATACGGCTATTGGCATTGATCTCGGGACAACTTACAGTTGTGTGGGAGCGTGGAAGCATGACAGAGTTGAAAGACATGTTGGAGATGCTGCCAAGTTCCAGATTTCAACTAATCCTACCAACACTGTGTTTGATGCCAAGGGACTCATTGGAAGGAGATACAATGATCCCTCTGTGCAGTCTGACAAACACTTATGGCCATTCACTATCGTTCTTGGTAAGAATGATAAGCCTATGGTTGAAGTCGCTTATAAAGGTGAGAAAAGGCTATTTGCAGCTGAGGAAATCTCGTCCATGGTGTTGATGAAAATGAAGATGATAGCCGAACAATATCTCAATTGTGATGTGAAGAAAGCTGTGATAACTGTATCTGCTTATTTTAATGATTTGCAGAAGCGAGCAACAAAAGATGCCAGTACAATTGCAGGGCTTGGTGTGATGCGGATCATCAATGAACCTACTGCTGCAGCAATGACTTATGGCTGTAATGCATTAGAGAGGAAAACGAAACATTCTAGTTTTTGACCTTGGAGGAGGTACCTTGACGTTTCTATTGTTACAGTTGAAAAAGGTAAGGTTGAAGTAAAAGCTGTGGGAGGGGACATGCATTTGGGAGGCGAAGATTTCGACAATAGGATACTCAATTATTGTGTCGAGCAGTTCAACAAAAAATACAAAATGGATATGAGTACTAGTCCCAAAGCTCTTCGCAGACTACGCTCAGAGTGCGAAAGGGCAAAAAGAAGTTTGTCTTCCTTAGTAGAGACTGTAATTGACATAGATTGGCTCTGTGAAGGGCAAGATTTCCACACAAAGATTAGCAGAGCCAAGTTCGAGGAGATTAACGCAGACCTATTTGACAAATGCATGCAATTAGTGAAGCAATGCATGGAAGACTCCAAGATGAGCAAAAACCAAATCAACGAAATTGTACTAGTAGGAGGTTCTTCATGTATACCCAAGGTCCAGGAATTGCTAAGTCAATTGTTTGACGGAAAGGAGATCTGCAGAAGTGTAAATCCAGACAAGGCAGTTGCTTATGGTGCAGCTTTGCAGGCAGCCGTACTGAACAAGGAAAACATCAACTTAGTCTTGATGGACGTGACTCCTCTGAGTCTTGGAATTCAAGTTAGCAATGGTCTCATGAATGTAATAGTTCCCCGCAATACTCCCATTCCTACTCTGAAAGAGGGGTCTGTCACCACAACCATTGACAACCAGACAGCTATTGATTGTTCAATTTATGAAGGTGAGAGACCTTTGGTTAAGCACAACAATTTGCTGGGCGAATTTTTCCTGAATGGAATTCTACCTGCCCGGTGTAAAGTGCCAAGTATAAGAGTTCGGTTTCAAGTGAATGTAGATGTAATTCTTACAGCCTCTGCCCGGGATGTGGGGTCAGAGAGTAACAATCAGATTACTGTTACAATTGAGCGTGAGAGATTGAGCAAGAAGGAGATAGATAGAATGGTGGCTGATGCAGACATATTTCGAAAAGGGGACGAAGAAGCAGCAAAGAAGCATATTGCTAAATACAGTATGGAGAGTTATGTTTGTAACATGAAAAGCAGAGTGAGAGAGGACAGGGAGAAAGGGAAGATGCAGAAAAGTCTTGAAGGTGTCGTGGGGGCCCTGAATGATGCTGAGCAATGGTTGGAAAGTAATGACTCTGCAGAAGTTTATGAATTGCAAGCCAAATTGAATGAATTGACGTTGAAATGCAAACCCTTAGCATAAATGTAATTATGCAGTCTAAATAACGAAGGTCTGTTATCTCTGTAACTTTGGTGAAGCAATGTGCTTTTTCATTTTTGTGAATGAGCACAGTAGAAGCTGGTTTAGCAGTGCACCTCTATTTCAAAGTAAATAAAGTTGGTTATTACATTTGTACTTATTACATTAATGTTTACAGTACATTAGGGTGAATGTCATATGAAATTGTCTTTAAAACGAATATATCGGGAAACTCCTTTATGTTACCAATGATTTTACAGAAGATAGTTGTAGGGTAATCTATTTTAAATCATTTTTAGGATTGTTTATTTATTTTTGTAGCTGGTAGTTTATAGCTGATGTGCTGTTGGTTTGAATGAATTTTATGGTTGTCAATTAGATTCTATTGCTATATATGATTTTTTTCTAAAAAGATTTGGAACTCATCTTTATCAAACAAAATAACCCTGTATATCTATAAAAAAAAATTGAGACCTCACTCAATTAAATCTACATCCTCTATGTGAATAGTTAAATTTTGTAACCCTGCCTCTTTTCTCATCCATTTGTGTTGTAGTGCTAAAGTTTATTTAAAAAAAAAACTGTCAAGTGTTTATAAGTACACACTACACCAAACTGAAAAGTCAGAATGACTATTCATAACTTATTTCCTTGAAGCAAGGAGTTTTGAGTATCTAATTGAATATATAACAATATTAAATTTAGTTTTAGTTTGAATGTTTGTGCTAATTAGCTCTGAGCTGTTGGCCTTTGCTGCTTGACTGGAGTACTGGACAGTGGCCCTTTCCTCTCTTTTCCTTGGCGTCTATAAAATGGCATCTTTATATTTTTTTCAACCGCCCCATGTAGCTGCTCTAGTTTTTTTAAGTAGGGATTGTTCAAAATTGGTTGGCCCTTTCTAATTAACTAGTGATTTTGCGTTTTTTTTTTTATAATATTTTCATAATTATTAAAATTTTAAGATAAGAAAAGGAAGGGAAGATGAAATGTGCAATCATGTGGTAATTTTGTGATTAAACAGTGTTTGTATAATTTCACACCTTATTAATTATTAAGAAATCAGCAAATCAGGAAGGTTAAGAAAAATTGTTGTCGAAATGAGAAAACAAATTATTATTTTATTTTTTAAATCGTAATTCAATGGTTTTAAAAACTGCAAAATTTTCAGAAAAAATCGACATTAGACTGAGTAGCGATTAATCACAATAAATTGTGATGTTTTAAATATTTCTACAATACCATGAATTTCAATGCTTGGCAAGAGAAATTCAGGGCAATTGCCTACAAGTAAAAATTATCACTGGCCAGACTCAACTGACCCGAGGTGCTATTCAGTACTTTTTTTTGGCTTATAAAACACAGGGGTTGTCCATGGGTGCCCTACATTGTAACTCAGAAAAATCAGCAAAATAGAGTGCTAACCAAAACAAGATGGATTCACAGATTTATAACGGTTTTCCCTTTCTATTAAGATAAATAATCTTGATGCAATATCAAATTATTATTTTGATTCCGGATCATCGCATCAAATGATCAACCATTAAATTAGATCTTTCAATCTCTTACCATATAGGACTCTGACTAAATGTTGCAGAATGGTATCAACTGATTCAACTCAGTAGGATCCCAAATCTTCCCTCAAATTTCTTGTAAAGAGAGAAATACAAGTTGTGATTAACTACTAAGCAGCTGTTATAGTAATCATTTTGACAAGACTACCAACAAAATCGTCCTATTTTTAGTTAGCAAGGAAGTGAAAATGCAAGGATGTCCCAAAAACCTCCATAAATCTTTAAGGTTTTAAATGAAGAAGACATACAACATGTTAAAATAAAACAAGTAAATTCTCCTAGTTTGCATGCGGAGGAGAAAATTAGAAAACTATAAACTTTTGTTTTGCATATATTAGGTTTTTGCAATAATCTGCAATTTAAAAATCTTCATTGCATGATAATTTTTAGACTTTTGCTGATCCTCGACCTCTATTTATGGAGGGTCAATGTAACTGTTGAAAGGGAAGTTTGAATTATAAAATCTGCTACTGTAGCAATCCAGGTACATTGACAATTCATTCTTCTCTGTTTTCTAATTCTAATTCTAATTGCTGTAGCAATTCATTCTGCTGTGTTTTACTGTGTTTTATTGTTTCTTTCAAATCATCATTCTGCTCTGTTTTACTGTGTTTTACTGTGTTTTATTGTTTCTTTCAAATCATCACTGTGTATAGTAACTTTTTTTTTATTAGTTGGTATAACTGGGGTTTGAAAGGAGTCCAAACTCAGATTCAACAATAAAACTCAAAAAATCATATAAAAACTTTAATAAAACCAAACATAATTGTCTATCCAGACAAAAGCTGTTGACCTAATAACAAGAGATACTTAACTAACAGGAAAAGGACAAAAATACAAGATGCTGAGACAAGACATCATTTCCAAATCTTAACAGATGGCTTCAAGCTATGAAGACCCAAGGTTCTCTAACAGCCATCAGCCACATCTTTTGTTGTATCTTTGTTACAAATTTCCTTCATATTCTTTCTTCCTACATATTCAATCTTCCCTCGTTGTAGCAACTTTATAACTACTTTCAAATCAAAATCTGTTTGTCCATATGCATACATATGTATACGTGTATACACACATCCAACAAATTGCTTCTCATCATCTTTTGCATTTTTTACTCAGTATTGCTAGTCTAAAGCTAGTCACCTTTTACATTCCCAACCACAAACAAAAGTTGGTGTTCAAAAGGGTTGAGATTCATTGGTGAAAATTTTGGAGTTTTATTGTAGACATTCAAATTTAAATTCTTAATGATATTTTAGATGAAATGTTAAGTGGTGACAATTAACATTATTATAAATTAAATATATGATTCTCTTCTTAAACTAGTTATGAGATGGGTACGTTTTGAACTCACAACAAAAAATATAGAATATGTTTATTATAAAATGATTTTGCACAATGCAAACCTTGCAAGGAGAATTTTACCTTGATGAACCCTATATAAACCTCTCCACTGGATTTAATGCCCCATAGATGTTTGGTTTAATAGATCTTGGATTTGGATGAAGACACTTAATTAACTATTTGTTTGTCCTAAAATCCCGTACTATTTTATTTTGGTGTCCATGTTATAACGCCTTGATACCTTGATAATTATTTTGCATGACTCCTAGCCCCAATGTAATTTGGACTAGGGGTGGAACTTCAAAATTTAATGTGTAGACATATATGTGTGTGTTAAATATGAACCTTGATGTTATTATTATTAAATGTGATTATCAATCTTATTATGCTATTTTAATTTAATGCATTGAATGTTTGAATTAATGCAGACTAATGATTTGGTTGTTATATTTGTGTGAGGTTTGTTGTTAGATGTGGATACTAGGGGTGCAAAGCGAGGTGGATTATGTGGTTCCATTGGTTGAGAGAAATATAAATGGTATGTCATTCTAGAGTTAGACCTTGCCTGTGGTTTTCATCACCCTGAGGCTTATTCAACTTAGGATTTTGATATATAATATTGTCATAGTTATTTGTTCAGAGTAAGTAGAGCCATCAAGTCTACTTAAAATATTTTGGTTATTTGACAATGCCTAAAGTGGTGAATTTATTAATAGTCTATGAATGGAAGGAAAATTAAAAAAAAAATAAAATCATAAAAATTAAAAAAAGATAAATAAAGTTAAATAAGAAAATAATAAATTACAAAAGGGATAGCTACCAATATTAAATAAAAAATAATTTAAGGAAAACAAATAATAATAGTTGCCATACACTTAAGATATCATAATAAAGGGCGATTAAAAAAAATCCCATCAAACTATGTAGAAATGAAGGAAAGAAATAAAACTTATCATCGAGCAAATCAGGAAAGAAAGAGGACACAGAGAAAAGGAGATGCTTTCACGGGAGAGGAAGGTGGCGTAAGACAACAATGCAGGGAGGTTATCAAAATCCCTCGTTCAAGGAGAGGAAGAAGCGTAGCTGGGTGAGGAAGTAGAGTCAGAAAAAGAGGACATCAAAATTTTTAATGAAGCCTAGTGACCCCTCTGCAACTGGAGAAATGGCAGGATGAAGCTTAGAATGGCATGCGATGGAGAACCTCACCCATCCCTTCTTTAAAACGTCTGGCAACATTTCATTTTTCAAGGAGAAATTTGGGGAAAAAGAAGAAAGAGGCGTGGCAGCGGAGGTGTGTGTTGGTGGTGACTAGGGTTTGAATATTGTTGTTTCAAGGAATCTTAATCTTAGGTGCAAGCATTCTTCTTTATTTGGAGTTAATATTTTCTATTAGAACCCTTATGAATTTCCTTGTTTAATAATGGATACTCTGTCATCTGAAAATTTGGGAAAAGATTTGTTGTCTCATACTCAAGGCTTGCATCATGCTTAGAATGGTAGAGGACTTTCTTACTCTATTAGTTAATTGGATATATATATACATACATCTATATATATATATATACACCTCCCTTGAGTCACTCAACCACAATCGATTCTATGGGCTTGCTTTGTCAAATCATTTGCTAGACATTATGTTGGATGTATGCACTTAGCTATATGAAAAGTGAAGAAATAATATGCTATACAAAGTGATAATGGTGTTCTTTTAAATTTGAATTAAATATGGAAGGCATAAAATAGGGCAAAGGATTTTGTGAACTTGTTTTCAAGCCCATCAAAGACTCTATTTTGGGCATTTTTGGAGGGCAGCCTCTAACATCAATACAACCACGTATATATCCACTATACATAACAACAATGTGGTAATATATTTTTCCCCCAAGTTAAACTAATGATGTCTAGGAGTATTGTCCTACACTAAGGTTGCATTATATAGGTGCATAATGCCATCAACACCAGGATGATATGAAAATACTATATTCTTGGTGTTGTGTCAGCTACCAAGAATGTAGTGTTTTCACAACATTATGACATCAAGCACCAAATTTTTAACATAAGCCCACCATACATATTGCTTTTACAATATTTTTGTTACATACTGCTAAAACCTACATTGTTGTCCATACATATTGCTTTTACAATCTTGTTGTTACATACTGTTGAAACCTACATTGTTGTGCATACATATTACTTTTACAATCTTATTGTTACATACTACTAAAACCTACATTGTTATGCATACATATTGCTATTACAAATCTTGTTGTTAATATTGTTGATACATACATTGTCGTGCATACATATTGCTAGGAATTTTTTTTTTGTTGCATACACTTGTTGTTATAGACTATTGTTGGTTTTGTTGTTGCATATCAAGGCTATATACATAATTGTTGCACGTAGTAAACTATGTGACATAACTGGAAATGTGTTCATTTTGGTTATAGACAATATTAGCTAGAAATATATTATGAGAAACTATTATAGTTTCTGATTTGTGTAATGTAAAGGTTAAAAGAAAGTTGTGAAATTAGGACTAGAAAATATACTTTATCTTTGGCACTCCAGGATTTGCCAATAACAAGCATATTGGTACGGTTAACAACTTGAAGCTATCTCAGATACATTCTATGACTATAAAGTACTACAATTCATTTCTTAACTTATCTTGAAATTAGACCCACAAAAAGCTAACAAAATCCATTGAGGAATATATATATATATATTCCATAATTATCTTCATTAAATAATTTGGTAAACCACTCTTGAATAATGTTTTTCATTGTACCTTAATGGTCTGATTTTCTTAGCAGTACTGCAGCTGGTCAAAATCTTGATACCAAGAATATAGAATCTCATTCGACTTGGTGAATTGATTTTCTCAAAACAACTGTGTTGGTCAAGTCGGTGCAAATAATTGGATAATATGCTAGATTTTGACTTAGGTAAATCTGCTCATTACCATTTTTGCATTAGGGTGATAGGACATCCATTCATCTACGTGTTTATAGATGCTATGATCAACTAATTGGTAGGGTAGTCCTAATTAACTGAACTCTCCAAGAGAATGTAGCCCTTACGATTCCATGTCCTAAAATTAATCCTGAAGGATAGAATGAATTAGGGCATTTCATTCAATGGGATGAAGAGTAATTTTTCTTTTACCGTAAGGAGAACAAGAGTGTGTATTTCTCTTAATAGAAAATTAGAAGTGTCCTACATGGTTGCAATTAAGACAGGAACCTATCGAGCTTGAGTTGGGAACCTACTTTTAGTCCAGTGCTAAGCCTGAACCAAGGAATAGTACTTGCTCGAGATGGACGGTAGTCTAGGGGCAGTACTAGGCTCGAGATGGACAAAAGACTGGGGGTAGTACTAGGCTTGAGATGGACCATAGTCTAGAGGTGATGTGAAGCTCGAGTTGGATGGTGGTTTAGGAGCGACACTAAGCTCTAGATGGGCAATAGTCTATGGGAAGCACTATGCTCAAGATGGACAAGTGTCTAGAAGCAGTATTATGATTGAGATGGTCATTAGTCTAGGAGCATTCCACACCAATGATGGTTAACCTTGGTTGTTTAGCCGATAGATGGACAACATGAAGGTGGATTCATAGTAGGCTCAAGTAGATAAAACTAACTCCCTATGTATCCTTGCAACTATTAAAAGGGAATTATAAGCCTACCATGTAGCTAGGTGCACCTTGGGAAGAGGGTCACTAGGAAGACATTTTTGCACATAGCTTATAGGTTGGAACATTTGACAACTCTCTCTCTCTCTCTCATCACGAGCCACATAATCTATTTGGAGGGGTGGATAGGGTTTCAATCCACTTTGATTGGGATAATTTTGCACCCCACCACAACCAAAGTAGGCAGGGATGTGGCATTTACACAAAACTCAACCAAGAAGGTATGTGTACAATCCAAACAGTAGCATTCTTTATGGTTTAATCCAACAAGTTGTATTGGTGGAATATGTAACTGATAATATATTATAATGCTTAAGCTGATCTTCATTATCATTTATATGAATCTAACCTTGGGTGATCCCACAATACTAGTTTACAATTTTTGGTCAAACTGGACATTGAGCTGAATATGTTTAACTAAATATTCACTTTCGGGCACCTATAGTGGCTAAACCATGAGGAATTTGAAGATGGTGCAAACTATTGATTTGTGAAAAAATTTCTATAAATTCTAAATATAGTTTTTTCAAAGAAATTGGAATCAAATTGCACTTCTTTTTCCATCTCATTTGAAAACTATTTTTTAACAACAAACGCCATTTTTAAAGAGTAGTGTTAGTAGCTAACACATAATTTTTTTATATGAAGGATTAAATTCTATTTTTTAAAAATTTAGATTCATAACTATGATACCTAGTGCATGGAATTGGTTTCATAGCATTTCATTGAATATTTTCTTTCTTAATTAAGTTTCAAATTCAAACCAATTATAATTTAGACATGATTTACTGGCTAAAACATAACTTTTTTTTGTATGTATCAAAATTCAAATTTTTTTTTTGTTGGATCAAGGACATCAATATCTAGTACATAGATAATTTCTTTATTTTTGATAATATTCTATTTTTCCACATGTGAATAGAGAGATTGGTTTTCGGTGAAAAACCTACATTCATAAGAAATAAAAAATAAATATATTAATCAAATTAAATTTATTTAAATTATACTTTTTGGGAAGCTTATAATAAGGACTACATACATACAAAAACTAAATTTTAAATGAATTCATTTGACCCCCCAAAAGGTAAATCAAAAGTGGTTTTTTATCATCATTTTGATAGGTGTAAAGGAGACTTTGTTATAGATATGGTTTAAAACTAGCGAGGTTCTATCCAAGGGGGTTTGATCTAAGGTGGTTTGATCAAACCCTCTTCAATTGGATTCCTTTAAATGGAACTTTTCAAGGTTTAAATCATTATATTTTCTAAAAATATGTGATTTCAACAAAAAAATAGGATATCTCAGAAAGTGTAAACCACTATTGTGGGATCACCCCCTTCTGCGTGTTCCCTCTTGCATGATGATGAAAGAATTAAAAATTGTGCAAAAATTCTCTACTTTGTTGGGGAATCAATTGTATTGGTATTAAAGCCTAGAAGTCGACACTAGGACCTAGGTGTTCTCTCTCTTTCGTTGTTCTAATATGATTGTTTGGTATTGAAAGTCACAGGTCATGGGAAGCAAGGAAAAGGGAAGAAGGACTCAAAAAAACATCCCCAACAAAATAACCCAAAGGATCCAAGATCAATGTACTACCACATGGCCAAAAACTGAAACTGAAACCATGTCTGGCATAGAGCCATTGGCAGAGACTATTAAGTGACTGAAAATCCAGAAAGGAAAGCAAATGGAAAAACTAGACGATAGTCATGAACCACCAAGGGGATTCCCATGACCAAACCCAACAACCAAACCCTCAGTTATTAGGGATTTCCCTTTTGGTTGTGGATGCAATGCTCCAATCCTCTCTAAGGAAGCAATTGCAAAATACAATCGTGTCAATGCTAATATGTGTGTAACTGTGGGAACCTCAAATAAGGAAGAACCCAGAGAGGAGGAGGAGGCAACTACTCTGTAATTGGAATATTTACAAGACTATGAACTAGTACTAAATAAACATCATCTCACTATTTTGTAAAAGTTGCTAACTATTAATGATATATATATATATCATTAATAGTTAATAAAGGTGTAATGGTGAATGAGAATGGAATATTTAATGTTTTTAATCTTATGTTGCATATGAATTTCTCCTTGATTATAAATATTATATAAGACAATATTTAAGACAAAATAAGAAATACACTTAAATAACACTCTTTTTTCCCTCGCAGAATCATTCTAATTCAATGAAGGTAACTTTGAGGGGAACAAGCCCTAACCTTAGTGAAATGCTACTTGCAAGTAGGGGTGTGTCGTCTCCACCTCCTACCATACCTAAAGAATTAAAGGATGAATTGAATGAACTTCATGCAAAAATAGCATCACAGGATTAGAAAATTGGGGAACTAATGAGGAAAAAGGAGCAAGGTGCTAACCACAGTACTGGCCTAGGAACTAATCACAATAGTGGCATTGGAACTAAAGAGTTAGATAGGAAGCACAATGTGAATACAAGTCAAGAACATGAGAGCAGCTCCAGAAATACCACCTATAGTCACTCTCAATCAGAGTCACAGTGAGGAGTGGGAAAACATCCACTAATTCAAGAATTAAAGAAAGTGCAAGCCCCTAAGTTTGATGGGACTTGGGGTGGGGATGCAACTAAAGCATGAATCATAGGAATGAACAAGTATTTTGGGTTGATAGAATTAAGTACCAACACTAAGGATAGGATTTTCATTTATCACCTAGAAGGAGAAGCCTTGCTATGGTGGAAACATTTGGCAAAAATAAAAAAATATGGTATCAGTCAACTAACTTGGGACAAGTTCAACAAGCGGTTTCACAAGGAGTGTTGAAATGCACAAGACAACTGAGAGGGGGGGGTGAATCAGTTGTACCAAATTACTTTAACTTCTATCCTTAATCAATTCCACCTTAGCTTAATTTGTTATTTAGAATGAACATGAAATGAAAATAACAAAAAGAAAACACCAGAGACACCAGATTTACGTGGAAAACCCAATGAGGGAAAAACCCTAGTGAGGATTCACTCACAATATAGTAATAATGTAATACCGGATACTAAGGCTCACTGTTAGAGGGCTCATTGCATACAATAGGACTCACTATCCAGAAGGAGGCACACTGCCTACAGATAAATAAAACTCCACCACTATAGGTTCCACACATTTTCAACTTGATCAAAAGATTGCATACACCATCAGCTCACTACTTTCAGGAATCTAACACATCAAAGCACTACTACCTTGATTCACTCTTGCACACTCTACCTTTTACACTTGTTCACACACTTTACTTGCTTATATCACAATTCGTAATATCTTGAATTTATTTTATACCATATTCAACCTTAGAAACAATCACCAAGGTCGGCTATGCATCCTTCATTTTACAAATTCAAATTAGGTCGGCTACTCAGCATTCTCGCGGTGGATAAGAATGAGAAAGCACCAATTACACATTTAATTAGGACCCAAACAACATCTTGGATCAATCACATGCTTCCTTAATTTGATACAGTTCTCCATGTAACGTGTAAACACCAGGTCGGCCAAACCTAATGAAAATACCAAAGATCTTTGAAGTACACACATCTACAACAAGATGATCACACATGGATCACCCAACATACTTCACCAAATACTGAAATGTCTCTTAGAAACCTTCAGTTACATCCACAAAAATTGTAACAATATTCATCCACATAATACTCTTCAACAGTCCAATCGAATTGAGCAGCAACACACGATATAGCTCTAGAACAAGCCATTAAAGCTTATGAAAATTACTATAGATTTTCATAGGAATAGGATCAACATAGAAGAAATGTAGAGCACAATACTAGATCATAATCAAAACACACTCACTACATAATCTTCATCATTTATTAATTTTCTCAAAAGCACCTAGTAAAAACACAACTACAACTTCATAAATATAGCTCCATGTACTCTAAACACTTCTATAGTATCTCAACTATACAAGTACCACCTGTAAACATTCTAAACTATGTTGATATCAATGAAAACATTAATGACAACACCACCAAACACATCCATACTTGTAACATTCACCCCTTTGTCATTGATGGCAACACATGATGTGAAAAACCATCAAAGACAACACACACACATGTTTGCAATCTCTTCTTCTTACAAGATTTCCTTTCTTCTTACACCTTTTTCACATGACTTTCTCTCCCCCTTTGACATAAATGGAAAAGGAAATTTTTTCATGAAACACTTTCCATATAAAGCTCTGATCACTCCCCCTTAGGAGTTCACCCACATCACATACTACAACAATGAAACTCTCTACTCCCCCTAAGGAGTAGACCCCAATCATCAGCCCAGATCAAAACAAATTTGTGAATCCACTGGACTGATGCACCTCCATCTGCACCTAGTTCAAGGAAGGAGGGGCAGTAACCCCTAACTTCCCCCTAAGATACTCAAAAGTATCCTTCGAAAGGGCCTTATTGAATATTTCAAAGATTTGTTCCTTGGTAGACACATATTCAAGTCTAACTTCATTTTGTAACACCTTAGATCTCTTAAGAAATGATACCTAATAGAAATATGCTTTTTTATAGAATGCATCACTGGATTCTTTGAAATGTTTATTGCACTTTTATTGTCACAAAAGATAGAGATAGGCCCATCACACATCACACCTATGTCCTTCAATGTTTGATTCATCCAAAGAACTTGTGTACAGTAGGATGTTGTTGCAATATCATTAGCTTCTGCAGTGGATAAATAAATTGAATCCTATTTCTTGCTCAACCATGAGACCAATCTTCTTCCAAGAAAGAATGCACCTCCACTAGTACTCTTTTGGTCATCTACACAACCAACCCAATCTGCATCAGTGTAGGTATTCAATGTGAAGTCAATATCCTTAAAATACCATAGCCCATAATCTGGAGTTCCTTTAAGATATATGAATATCCTCTTCACAGTTGTAACATGCTTCTCTTTAAGTTCTTCCTGAAATATTGCAACCAAACATACCACATACATGATATCCAGTCTAGTTGCAGTAAGATACAACATTCCACCAATCATATATCTATACACGCTCTGATCAACTTTAGAAGATTTATTATCCTTACTCAACTTACATCCAATTACTATAGAGGTACAGACTAGTTTGGAGTCATCCATTCCAAACTTCTTCAATAATTTCTTAACATACTTAGATTGTGAAATGAATAGATCCCTTTATCAGTTTGATTTACTTGAAGTCCAAGGAAGAAATTCAACTCACCAATCATGGACATTTCAAACTCTTTTTGTATCTCCTCTGCAAATTTCTTACACATCCCTTCATTTCCACCAAAGATAATGCCATCAACATATACCACAGCTATCAACATTTTGTTTCTCTCAACTTTGAAGTAAAGATTGTTGTATGTAGAGCCTTTGCTAAATCCTTGTTGTGTTAAGTATCTATCCAACCTTGCATAGGATGCTCTAAGAGCATGTTTAAGTCCATATGTGTAGTGCCTTTTTCAATTTACATACCATGTCCAATTTGTTTGATAACTGAAATCCTTTTGATTGTTCCATATACACTTCTTGTTCCAATTCTCCATTCAGAAATGTAGACTTGGCATCCATCTGATATACTTTGGAGTCTTTATGAGATAAAAATGAAAAGAACATCCAAATGCCCTCCATTCTTGCTACTAGTACAAATGTCTCTTCAAAATCTATTCCTTCAACCTATGAATAACCTTTACATACAAGTCTTGCTTTATTTATTACCACTTCACCATATTCATTCATCTTATTCCTGAATACCCATTTTGAACCAATCACATTCTTGTTTGTTGGTCTAGGGACTAGTTCCCATGTTTGATTCTTCTCTATCTGTTGCAATTCTTCTTTCATTTCTCTAACCCAACTCTCATCTTTGCATGCTTCACTCACTGTCTTAGGTTCTATTTTAGAAAGTAGACACAAATTTACCTCAACCACCTTGCTTCTTGAATTTACACCTTCACTTATGTCTCCAATTATCCCAAATGGTTTCTCTTTACATATTTAGGAGTCTTAGGAGTAGGTTCCAAAATCTCATCTTCATCACTTTGTTCCTTTTCTTCTTCTTGTATTTGTTTGCAGATAGGATCATCTAGTTCAACTTCACTTATTCCCACCGGTCTATGCATAACTTCATCAACTTTTACATTTGCACTTTCAACTATTTTCCTTAGCCTTTTATTGAAGAATCTATATGCTTTGTTGTTATTTGAATATCCAAGGAAAATTCCTTCATCACATCTATCATCAAACTTTCTAAGATTCTCATCATCTCTTTTAATGTAACATCTGCTTCCAAACACTTTAAAGTATTTAATAGTAGGATTCTTACCAATCCATAACTCATAAGGAGTCTTTGTATTGTTACCTCTTATCTGAACTCTATTAAGAATGTAAATGGTAGTGTGAATAACTTCTCTCCAATATACATCAGGAACATTTTCTTCTTTCATCATAGTTCTAGCAGCCTCTTGAATAGTTTGGTTCTTCCTTTCCATAACTCCATTCCGTTGAGGGGTTCTAGGGACATAATAATGTCCCTTTATTCCATGCTCTTCACAAAATACAGTAAACTCACTAGAAGTAAATTCTTTGGACCTCTATTATACCTTAAACATTTGATTCTTAGGTTTACCTCATTCTCTACTCTTGCTTTGAACACTTTGAAACTATCTAGAGCCTAAGCTTTCTCTCTAAGAAAAGTGACCCGTGTCATCCTACAGTAATCATCAATCAAAAGCATAAAATACATGTCACCATTTAGGCTTCATGTTCTTGTAGGACCATAGAGGTCTGTATGAATGAATTCCAACATTTTGATAGATGATTTTTTTTTCCTTTAAAGTTTCTTCTTGTTTGTTTTCCCAGCTGACAACTTCTGCAAACTAAATTTGTAGGCTTTGTAATTCTTGGCATATCTCTAACAACTTCTCTTGTACTGATCTTGATCAGATTGTCAAAATTTACATGTCCCATCCTCTGGCGCCATAGCCAACTTTCATTAATCTGACAAAAAAAGCACTAACCATCACCACCCTTAAATTGATAGATGCTTCCATGAGTTCTTCTTCCTACTGCTACCACAGTTCTAGACCATTTTCTGATCTCACAGGTGTTATCCTGAAACAAAAGCTTAAACCCTTTGCTACACATTTTCCCAACACTCAAAATATTACGCCTTAAACCCGTAACATAATAAACATCATCAGTTATGTTTTCCATCAAAATTAATTGATCCTTTTCCAACAATATTAGCACCAAAATCATCTCCAAACATAACTAATCCTCCATCATACTTTTCAAGTTTAGTGAACTTACTCTTGTCTCTAGTCATATGATTTGAACATTCGTTGTCAATCACCCAATAGTCTTCATCCTATCTAGCATGAAATGTAATCACCAGAGTACCTTCCATTTCATCCTTCTTGCTCTCTGGACTAGATTCCCTTGCATATATTCCATGGTTAGCAGATACGGATTTACTTTCCAAGGCTAGAAACAAGCATTCATCTTTATCCTCCTCAAAATTAGACTCATCATTAGAAATTCCTACATCTTCTTTAACATAATACAATTTATTGAACTTCCTGTCCTTTTTGTCTTTGTAATTGTTATTATCATCTCTATTCTTCTTTTGTGTAGCTCTATTTGGACATCTTGAGGCATAATGACCGATATTTCCATAACTCAAACATTTAAAGGGCAACATACCTTTGTGTTTACAAGTACCTTTCATCAATTTCCTTGTAAAGTTTGATTACAAATCTTTTGCACTATCATCATCCAAGTCATCTCCTATCTTCATTTCTTTAAAGGTTGTTTTAGCTTTCTCTTTTTCTTTTCCAAACTTCCTCATCTCAAATGCATTCAAGGTTCTAAATAGTTGCTCCTTAGTAAATATCTTTGGATCATATGATTCTTCAATAGCAGAAACCTTATCACTATAATTCTTTAGTAAGGTCATCAAGATCTTCTCTATTATATCTTCATCTGTCATGATACCACCTTGGTTCTTGATTTCATTTGCTACAAGTTCAACTCTCTAATAATAGCTTGCAATATCTTTACCCTCTTCTTTTCTCAGGTTCTCAAATTTTCTCTTAGTTGTTAGCTTCCTTGAAAATTTTACTCTATCATTTCCTTCATAAATGTCTTTCAATTTTTCCCATACTTCATAAGCAATGCCTAAAGAAATAAATTTTGTCCTTTCAGTTCTAGATAAAGCATTGAAGATAGCATACCTCACCTTTTCATTCTCCTCATAAGTAGAGATCTCATATGTAGAGGAAGGACCACTAGCTGGTTCAACATACTTAGTCTCTATAGCTTTCCAAGTCCTAAAACCAAGAGAGATAAGATGGCCTCTCATCTACACCTTCTAGTCACTATAATCAACACCATCAAAAATAGGGATTTTCAACTTGTACACCATCTAATCTACCTCATGCGATTAATCTTTTCTCCAAGGAACCAAAGCTCTTATACCAATTGTTTAAATGCAAAAGACAACTGAGGGGGGGGGGGGGGGGTATCAGTTGTACAAAATAGCTTTAACTTCTATCCTTAATTAATTTCACCTTAACTTAATCTGTTATTTAGAATGAACATGAAATGAAAATAATAGAAAGCAAACACCAGAGACACCAGATTTACGTGGAAAACCCAATAAGGGAAAAACCACAGTGAGGATTAACTCACAATATAGTAATAATGCAATACCCGATACAAAGGCTCACTGCCAGAGGGCTCACTACCCAAATACAAAGGCTCACTGCCTACAATAGGACTCACTATCTAGAAGGAGGTACACAACCTACAAATAAATTAAAGATAAATAAAACTCCACCACTATAGGTTCCACAGATTCGCAGCTTGATAAAAAGATTCTAGACACCATCTGCTCAAATCTTTCAATAATCTAACACGTCAAAGTACTGTTGCCTTGATTCACTCTTGCATACTCTGATTTTCACACTTGTTCGCACACTTCACTTGCTTGTTTCACAATTCACAACATCTTGACTTACTTTTATACCATCTTCAACCTTAGAAACAATCGCCAAGGTCGGCTATACATCCTTGATTTTACAAATTCAAATTAGGTCAGCTACTCAACATTCCCGCGATGGATAAGAATGAGAGAGAACCGATTATATATTTAATTAGGACCCAAACAACATCTTGGATCAATCACTTTCTTCCTTAATTTTGTACAATTCTCCATGTAATGTGTAAACACCAGGTCGACCAAACCTAATAAAAACACCAAAGATCTTTGAAGTATGCACATCTACAACAAGATGATCACACATAGATCACCCAACATGCTTCACTAGATAGTGAAACATCTCTTAGAAACCTTCAGGTACATCCACAACAACTGTAACAATATTCATCCACATAACACTCTTGAATAGTCCAATCAGACCGAGCAAAAACACATGGTAGCTTTGGAATAAGCTTTTTAGAGCACCAAACCACAAGCATATTTGTCAGAGCACAAAGAATATCAGTATAATCCATTTTCTAGATTCCTAACATCTTAACCAAAACAACAAAAGACTACGGAGAAAAAAAAATTCTCACAATCCATAGATAAATAGATCTGATAAACCAATTCACACACCGATGAACACATCTTTCATTCTTCATCAATCCATAAGCCAGGACTCAAGATATATTATCCATTGAAGATCATGAACACTACTACAGATCTGCATAGTCAAAGGATCAACACAGAAGAAATGCAGAGCACAATACCAAAGAACACTCAGAACACACTCACTACACAGTCTTCATCATTTATTAATCTTCTCAAATTAACTTGGCAAAAATACAACTACAACTTCATAAATATAGCTCCATGTACTCTAAACACTTCTATAGTATCTCAACTATACAAGTACAACCTATAAACATTCTGAACTATGTTGACATCAATGACAACATTAATGACAACACCACCAAACAAATCCATACTTGCAACAAGGAGTATCTTTTTCTCATCATCGAGTCCAAAAGATGACCAAATTCCATTCACTGTGTCAAGGGGAAATGTCGGTAGCCAAATACAAGTTCAAATTCATGAGCTTACTCCATCATGTGCCTTATATGAAAGAAAAAGAAGACCGGGTGAACAAGCTTATCTTGGGATTGAAAAAGAATATTTTGTATGCAACCAAGCTCTATCAACCTAAAATCTTAAACCAAGTAGTGGAGGTAGCTTTGTTCGCTGAAGAAAAGCATAAGAGCAAGTAGGAACACAAACAAAAGCCATATTCCTCCAGCTACTCAGATAATAAATAAAGGGGTAATCAAGAAGCTAAATCTAAAAGAAAGGCTTCTCGACAAACTAAGAGGGGCCAAAATTATTTATGAAAATCATCGGTCAAAAGGTCAAAATGATAAAGGAGACAAAAGACAAATATCATTTAGGAATGATGCACAAGGTGATTCCAAGAGAGGCAAGGAAGACTGAAAAGGACTCGTGAGTGGATGCTAGACATGTGGAGGTGATCATTATATGAGTGAGAGTCCCAAGTGTTGGAGTACAATACCACTGAGAGGGGGGTGAATCAATGGTATACCAATTTAAAATGACCTTGAATTAATCTTTCACAACTTTGAACACATAAAATTCAAGTTTTAGAAGAATTCAACTATCATGTGTTGCATCATGTTGTGTCACCAAAAAGTCAAGAATTTGACAATTTTCACTCATTTGGGCCCTTGCCTATGGATTTTGGACATTTTTCAACCTCTTTTTACCCCTTTCCAAGCCTTGTGCCAAAGTGTTGTAAGGTGTTGTAAAACATTTAAATTACAGTTTCCTAGGCTTGTCATCACTAAATCAACCCTTTCTTATGGCATAATGACCCCTTAATGCACATACATGCCTTACTTTAGTGTGTTTTGTGAGACAATCTCGACAAAAATTATTAATCACATCTTAATCCCCGACATTCAATCAAAAATTCCCAGGTGGACTAGGTCACCACCTTGGGCAACCTAGTCCCATGTGGCATAAAAATCAAAATTAAGTTAAAATTCTTGCGGGATTTTGTCCTCTAAACCCTAAGTTCGGCCTGTAGGGTGTTAATTTCGGGGAAATTAGGGCATAACTTGTATAAAAAAAGGTTTTCCCTCAATTTTCACCCTAACTAAGTTCATGATTCACTCTCTCAATCTTCTCCACCACTCATCCACTACTCTTCTCAAGCAAGCTAGGGTTTACATTCTAAGTCATCAAGACATCTCTCAAGAAGAATTCAAGGGATGAATCCCCCACTAGTACAACTCAAGATCAATCATCATGGCAAGGTAAAATACATTTTTTCATGCTTCATTTCATTATCTTTTCATCATTTTCATTTAATTACTCAAAGGGGGTTTGACCAAGGCAAACCCCCAATTCCTAACAATCAACATTTCCTTCTCTCTTTGTGTGATTTGAAGGTCTTGTGTGCAAATTTGGTAAGGACCAAAGTTGGAAAAGTCTTCAAAAACTTGAAAAATCCCTTCAAGGTTGCACAAACCCTAGTTGAACCTTGGAGAACACTTATAGATGAGATTCTGCATTTTCGGGTCCGTAAACCTATCAGGAGCAGAAGTGTATACCAAGACCTACAGAGTGCACCTTCAGATCTCCCAAATTTTGGGAGTGGACTAGGTTTCCATTAGTGGTGACCTAGTCCAACTATACATGCATTTTTTGGTTTTCTGTAGATCTGAGTATGCTTTTGGCAAAAACGGGTTCTAGAAGATTTTCACAGAAATTGGACTAGGTCGCCCAGAATGGTGTAAATGTCCTAGTTGACCTTTGCATAAGATTCTTTAGGATTCTAGACTTGGATTCCATCCCTCTTAATCCTCCAGGTGCACCTCTTCAGTTTTATTCCTTTTTGTAATAGTTTGATTATGTTTTCTTAGGTCATTTAGTTAATGTTTGCATGTCTCAATATGTTTTCCAGCATAGTTATCTTTTCTAGTTCTTGCATTATTATTTAGTTTTTATATTCCATTTCCAGCATTTAGGGAATTCCACACACATCACTTTAAGCCCCTAATCCTTTGAAGTAACTCACTAAAAATCCCCTAGTTTGAAAGAGAGTCATTCCTCAACCAAGCTTCTAGGTGGAAAACCATAGGAGTCTATTGGGGAATCCTCTTTCCCTAATTGCATGTTTTTGGTGGTTTTTTTTGGTGAACCTGACGTCCTTGCACCCTTCCTTTCTAGTTTATATTCCTTCATTGTCCTAAAATTAACTTGCATTGCATGTTGCATTAGTAAAGTTGCATTTTAGGGTTTCAAACTTTTGCATTAGTGAAAGTGCATATAGTTGCATTTTTACATCTTAAAACATTAAACATTTCAGAAATCTTACATTTTCACGTTAGTTCTACATCACCTAATACATAAATCACCTGAATCCATCAAAATATTTTGTAAAATCTCAAAAAAATCACTAGGAGAACTAAGTCGCCACCTTGGGCGACCTAGTCCCTTTAGGCCTCTGAAACTATCCTTTACAGTGCTGAAAAGCCTGTTTTATGTTTTTGTTTTATTTCATTATCTATCTATATCACTGGGTTGTGTTTCTGTAGCATGCATTTCATTAAAACTAGCTTAAATTAGCTCATTTCATGCATTTTGCATTTTCACTTTTGCATTTACAACATGTCATTTTCAGATCATTACATAGTGTAATTAGTCATTTATCTTCTTTGAAATCTGAAAGTTGCATTTCATCTTATGCCTTTACATTGCATTTTAAGTTCACATAGCTTTTCTTACTTTTTAAATAGAATTCATGGTACTTGTGGATAACATTAGACTTTTGTGATCTTCATTTTCTTCATTAATTCCTAGATCATTTAAATCAAATTCTTTAGAAACCAAAAACAACACTTTAACAACATCACATGCACCTACTCACACACTTAGATATAGAAAGCCCTTTAGTAGTGATGAATTAGACATGTTAGATGAAGCCCTTGATGGCTTCATCTCTTCTAGCTCATGCACTAAAGCTTTGATCCAAGAGGATACAATAATTGATAATCATGATAATCATAATTGTTCTTCTCCTGATATCACTCCCATTGGTGATGATGATGTCTTAGCAAAAGAAGACACAACCATTGAAGATCATGATAGTCTTACTTGTCTTCCTCCTCCTCCTCCCCCTTTGCAAAAAATTAAACAACTAGAAGATGAAAACATCATCCCCTTACCTAGTCTCTCTAACATGACCCTCAAACTTGTTCTTCTCATATCCCTCCTCGATGCAAAGAGGATAGGTCGATGTTAGATGATACACCTATTGCAAGTAATGATACTCTTGACCCTCCCTTCCTTGATTCCCTACCCTTTGCGAAAATCTATTTGAAAATCATGATGGTCCTTCTCTTGATGCCTCACCTCCTTGTGATGAAGCCCATTATGAACCTCTTCCAAGCTCTCCTACTAGGGTAGATAGTATGGAACAAGAGAATGAGCCCTTTGACAATCAAATAGACCCCCTTCCTCCCCATCCCATTGATTATTCCCCTACTAGTGATGAAGTCATTTTAGAAGAACCAACCCTCGAATGTCAAGAACATGTGGTTTGTAGTTCTTCTAAAAACTCTCCTCCTAGGGAGGATATCATGATGTAAGACAAGGATAACATTGACTCTCCTTCCCAAGGGGATGTTAATATTATTCAACCTCAACTCATCCTCTATCCCCCTTCAACCAAAACTCAACTTGAATTTACCCTCTACCCACCCAATCATAATGTGTTACAGCAACCGAGTTATAATATCGTTGCTCATACACATTACACTAGAAACAATCCCCGCCCACCCCAATCAACTTCAACATCCTTACCTTCATCCACTCTCATATTAGCTACTACCCCTCGCCTAAATTCACTCATTAGGGAGTATGACCTTGTTGACCAATTAAGGAATACTCTTGCTAAAATATCTTTATGGGACCTTATCCAAGCCTCCCCTCACTATCACCACATGATGCAAAATGCCTTACAACAAATTCTTGTCCCTTCTAATGTGCAAACGAATGACATTGCAGCTATGATTCAAGGCTTGAATGCGGATATTGTTTTCTACCAAAGTGAGCTTCTTTCTTTGGGTGTGCAATAACAAGTTGAAGCTTTGGTAATCATATCCCAATACAAACACATAGGATCAAGTGAACCCTTTTTGAAAATGGCTCTGTTGATAATGTGTGTAGTGTCAATCTCTTGGATAGACTCCATATAGATAAATCAACCATTCAACCTACTTCCTTATCCATTAGTGGATTTGACAGTGTAGGAAAAAAACCACTTGGTCTGATCTCTTTGCCTCTTACAGTTGGAATGGCCATATTAGACACACTAATCCATGTTATGCCACACGATCTTTCATATAACCTCATTTTAGGTAGGACATAGATTCGTGCAATGAATGGGGTGCGTTCCACTCTTCATTGTAAGATGAAATACATCTACAACAACAAAGTGTACATCCTTGATGTTGATCCTACACTATTTAGTGTCTTACAACTTGAGCAAAACAAATCCAACACCTTCATCACTTCTACACCCACCAAACAAGTGGAACATGTACAACAAAATCCCTTAGATGATGATTGGAGTTTCTTAGACTTCAATCGTCCTTTACTAGGAGAATCCAAGATCACAAACAAAGACTCTAAAAAGGGAAACATAGTCTTGTCAACACAAGACTCGATAGATCCTTCTAAAGAATCCTCCTCGACTACTTTAGACACAGAAGCCAACAATGAACAAACACCCAATCCAAAAGTGTTGAAAAATACCTATGGAAAAGGTTATGATCTCATGAAACAACTTGGCTATAATGGAAAAGGATGTGGTGCTAATGAACAAGGTATCTCCAACCATATCGAGCTTACAATGCAAGCAACACACCGTGGTCTTGGATTTTTTCCTTTCATCAAAATCATCAAACCTTCCTCCAACATCAACACTATCCTCAACCATCCTTCTAAAACATCTTCCAAAAGTGATCCTTTGCAACCCTCACAACAACCAAAGAAACCTTCACTTAATGCCCATGTCATCTAGCAACCCCCTACTGATTTAGATTTTACACCCTCCTCTAACAGAGTATCCAAAATCTCACAATCTATAGCGCTTTGTGAAGGTATGACATCCTATACTAAGCATGCAACTTCTTTGTCACATAATAAAGAATTACATTCTCCCTTTGATCAAGAAGGTATCTTATTGAGACTCCTCCAAGATCACTTCATCTCTCTTCCTCTGTGAACTCAAAAGAAATGTTACCACAAACATTCCTTTTGTGCCTACCACTAAGTTCATGGTCATTCTAATAATGAATGTAGGGCCTTGAGTAGAAAAATATAGCATCTTAAGGAGTTGAGTACTCTCCCTTATGTGGGGGCACCTCATTCCTCTAATCGATATCGATTTTCACTCTACCCTATATCTCATCACTCCTTTTGGTGCACTCTTGTCATGTACTAAGTGCGGGAAAGAGGTTAGTCATCCTTTTTCTCGTATGCCACTTGTCATTTTTTCTTTTGTCTACTCATGAACCTTTCATGAACATATAAGAGTAAGCTTGGGATGTGGATGACATTTCTTAAGTTGACTCGCATGTGACATACACCCTTTTTCATGACGAAGCTTCTCGGAAACATATGACTTGGCATAGGGATTTTTGAACAAACTATCATGTCTTCTTCCTCTTATTCTACTTTAAAGAAATTGCTCACAATATGGTGTTTCACAATTCCTTTAAAGTGGGGGCATACATTGACACTCACTTTTCATTGTGTGATTTTATTTTCCTTGTGATTCCCTCTCTTGAAAACATTAGGTACAATGTTACCCACAATGACACAGTGCACTTGTCCTCTCTTACAAACAAGATGAGACCATTTGCACTTTTCCTCTCTTGGAGACATTATGCATGATGTTCCTTAAGATGAGACATCACACGAACTAAGAAAAATCCATTTCAACATTCTTTGCATCATTTTCTATTGTGGTGCCTTATCAAAGCTATCAGGAGGTATAACTTTGGTATGGTTAAGTGGGAAGCCCATCCAACATCACGAATTTCCCCATAGCCACCTATTTGTGTGTGAGTACATACCAACTGTGTGTATGTTTCTCACCTCTTGGGATAGCCTTCTCCTAATCCTCCCACCAGTAATAATCCCATCATTGACCATTCCCATAATAATATTATGCCCTTGCAAGAAGCTGTATAGCCTATGTTAGACTCTCCTTCCCAAGGGGACATTAATATTATTCAACCTCAACTCATCCTTTATCCAGCTTCAAACAAACCTAAACCCGAATTTACCCTCTACCCACCTTAGCGTAATGTGTTGTAGAAAATGATTCATAATACCATTGCTCATACACATTCCACTTGAAACAATCCCCAACCACGACAATCAACTTCAACACCTTTACCTTCATCCACTCCCATATTACCTGCTACCCCTCGATTGAATTCACTTCTTAGGGACTATGACCTTGTTGACCAAGTAAGGAATACTCCTGCTAAATATCTTTATGGGACCTTATCCAAGCCTCCCCACACTATCACAACATGATGCAGGACACTTTACAAAAAATTCCTATCCCTTCTAATGTGCATACAAAAGACATTGCAGCTATGATTCAAGGATTGAATGTTGACATTGTTTTCCAACAAAGTGAACTCCCTCCTTTGGAAGTGCAAAAACAAGCCAACACTCTTGTAATCATATCTCAATACAAATGCATAGGGATTAAGTGAACACTTGTTGATAATGACTCTGTAGTTAATGTGTGTAGTGTCAATCTCTCGAATAGGCTCCATATTGATAAATCAAACATTCAACCCACCTCTTTATCTATCAGTGGATTTGACAATAAAGGAAAAAAGTTGCTTGGTGTGATCACTTTGCCTCTTACCATTGGAATGGCCACATTAGACACACTGATCCATGTGATTCCCAATAATCTTTCATACAACCTCATCTTAGCCAAGACATGGATTCATGCTATAAATGGCATGCCTTCCACTCTTCATCATCAGATGAAGTACATCTACAACAAAAAAGTGTACACACTTGACACCGATCCTGAACCTTATAGTGTCTTACAGCTTGATCAAAACAAATCCAAACCCTTCACCACTTCAACACCAACCCATCAAGTGGAACCCGCACAACAAACAACCTTAGATGATGATTGGGGTTCCTTAGATTTCACACCTCCTTTACAAGGGGAATCCAAGATCACCAACAAAGACTCTGAAAAGGGAAATATAGTCTTGTCAACACAAGACTTGATCGATCCTTCGAAAGCATCCACCTCGAATACTTTAGACAAAGAAGCCAATAACAATCCCTCATCCGATCCAACAAAGCTGAAAAATCTTTATGGAAAAGGTTATGGACTCATGAAACAACTTGGCTATAGTGGAAAAGGTTGTAGTGCTAATGAACAATGTATCCACAACCCCATCAAGCCTCCTACACAAATAATGCATCATGGTCTTAGATTTTGTACTTTTATTGAAATCATCAAATCTTCCTCCAACACCAACACTATCCCAAATTACCCCTCTAACCCAACCTTAGACAATGCTCCTTTGCAATAATCACAACCAACAAAGGACTCTTTTCTTAAAGCCAATGTCATCTCGCAACACACTCATGATTTATATTTTACACACTCCTCTACATGAGTGTAAAAAATCTCTCAATCTATAGCGCCTTGCTTAAGTGTGACATCCTATACTAAGAAATACCCTTCTTTGTTGCAAACTAAAGGAATACCTTCTACCCTAGATCAAGAAGGTATCTTGTTGAGAGTCCTCCAAGATCACTTGATCTCTCTTCCTCCCAGAACTCGAAAGAAATGTTCTAAAAAACATTCCTTTTGTTCTTACCACCAAGTTCATGGTCATCACACTAATGAGTGTAAGGACTTGAGTAGTAAAATATAACATCTTAAGGATTTTGGTGCTCTCCTTTATCTGGGGGCACCTCATTCCTCTAATTGATACTTATTTTCACTCTACCTTACATCTTCTCCATCCTTTCGGCTCACTCTTGTCCTACACTAAGTGGGGGCAAGGGGTCGTTAGACTTTTCCCTTGTATGTCACTTGTCGTTGTCTCTTTTGGCTATTTGTTAACCTTTCATGAACGTATAAGAGCAAGCTTGGGATGTGGATGACATGTCTTAAGTTGACTCGCATGTGACATACTCTCCTCTTCATGATGCAATTTATCAGAAACATATGACTTGGAATAGGGCTTTCCGAATAAGCCGTCATGTCTTCTTCTCCTTCTTCTTCTACTTTAAAGCAATTTCTCATAGTACGGTGTTTCACAATTCCTTTAAAGTGGGGCATACATCACCACTCACATTTCATTGTGTAATTTTATTTTTCATGCGATTCCCTCTCTTGAAAACATTAGGTGCAATGTTGCTTAGGATGAGACATCTGCATTTTTCCTCTCTTGCATACAAGATGAGTCCTTCCTCTCTTGCATACAAGATGAATCCATTTTCACTTTTCCTCTCTTGGAGACATTACGCATAATGTTCCTTAAGATGAGACATTCCACAAACTAAAAAAAAATCCCTTTGAAAAAATATTATACCATTTCAAAATCATCTTCTCTTGTGGCGCCTTATCAAATTTATCAGGACGTATAACTTTGGTGTGGTTTGAGCGAGAAGCCCATCCATCAGCACGAATTTCCCCATAGCCACCTATTTGTGTGTGAGTACATACCAACTGTGTGTATGTTTCTCAGCTCTTGGGATAGCTCACCTTGCAGATGACCTGATGTTCTATGGCCCTAGAGTGAGCGCATCTTTTCCACCTCGTTCTTCTTTCCTTTCAGTTCTTGTCATTGCATGATCATGCATCTCATTTTGTTGCAAATCATTCACCCTTGAATGTGTCTTCTTGCATTGATGTCGACTTGACTTAGAATCTCGAACCCTGGGGGCTTGACCACTTTCTTCATTCTTCTCCATCTCCATTGGGCTACTTTAGTGTGAGTTTGAAGCAAGTTCATCATCTCACTAAAGTGGGGGCTAAATGTGTCGCCAAAAAGTGTAGCCTTTGACACTTTTCACTCATTTGGGCCCTTGCCTATGGATTTTGGACCTTTTTAGACCTCTTTTTACCTCTTTCCAAGACTTGTGCTAAGGTGTTGTAAAAAAAATTCACTTTCCTAGGCTTGTCATCACTAAATCAACCGTTTCTTTTGGCATAATGACCCCTTAATGCACTTACATGCCTTATTTTAGTGTGTTTCAGAAGACAATCCTGACAAGCGTCATTTACCACATGATAATCCCCAAAAACCAATAAAAAATGCCCAGGTGGACTAGGTCACCACCTTGGGTGACCTAGTCCCATGTGGCATAAAATTTAAATTTAATTTAATATTCTTTTGATATTTTGTCTCTAAAACCCTAAGGTCGGCCTATATGGTGTTATTTTGGGAAAATTAGGGTACAACTTGTATAAATAAGGGTTTTTCTCATATTTTTCACCCTAATTCCATTCATTCCAAACCCTAACTAGTTCATTCACTCACCTCTCATCCACTACTTTTCTCAAGCAAGCTAGGGTTTATGCATACTAAGTCATCAAAACATCTCTACAAGGCATTCAAGGGTTGGTTGTTGCAACAACACCAGATCATTTATCATGACAAGGTATTAACTTCATCATTTCATGTTTCATTACTTTTTTTCTTCATTTGATTTGATTATCTACAAAGGGGTTTGACCAAGGCAAACCCCTATACTCTAACAATCAACATTTCTTCTTCCCTCTTTGTGTGTTTGTAGATTTAGGTATTTTGTAGGCTTGGAAATCATTCAAGAGTGGATTGAAGAGTTGTTGAAGATACCTCCTTATTGGTTAGGTTAAGAATCTACACAAAAGGACATCTACAAGTCATGAATCAAAGTTTTAGATCCAGACACTTGGAGAAGCAAAAAGTGCAGACCGAGACCTTCAGATTCCACTTTCAGACTTCCCAAAAGGATAAAAGGGAATAGGTCGCCATTAGTGGAGACCTAGTCCCACCATACATACATTTTAGGGTTTTCTATAGATCTGAGTACCCTTTTGGCAGAAACAGGTACTGACAGATTTTAACAGAAAAAGGACTAGGTCACCCAGAATGGTGTAAATGTCCTAGTGGACCTCTACATTAGATTCTTCAGGTTTCCAGATCTGCATTCCATCCCTCTTCAGCCTCCAGGTGCACATCTTCCTTTCCCTTCATTTTTGTTACAGTTTGTTTACGTTTCTTAGGTCATTTACATATCATAGTGTGTTTTCCAACTCCTTACATTTCTTAGGTTTTACATTACTATTTAGTTTATATTTTCCATTTCCACCATTTGGGGCATTCCACACACATCACTTTAATCCACTAACCCTTAAAATGAACTCACCAAAAATCCCTTAGTGTGAAAGAGAGTCATTTCCTAACCTAGTTCCTAGGTGAAAAACCCTAGGAGCCTAATTGGGGAATCCTCTTTCCCTATTTGTATATTTTTGGTGGTTCACAATATATGATCATGTCATTTGTAATGTATGTTTCAATTTTTTATTTAATATATATATTGTTATAATCATGAGTCATAAATATATTACACTACTTTGATCCTCAGGATTCCTTAAAATGGAGGTAGAAAATGAAAGGGAAAAAGAAAAATTCTTGTGTAAAAATGAAATGCAACGAGCATACTACCATGCAAGGAAAACTAATATTAACAAAAGAAGATGATAAATCCTACAAAACACCATTGATGGAGCCTCTGCGTCTACATTGTCTTCTCGTAATAACACATCACACCTACAAACACCTGCAGCTCAATTGCAAAGTATACATCAACCCAACCCATTTGTTTAAATGCACCCTTGTATACCTACATCCCATGATTTTTTGACTGTTAGAAATAATTTCCATTCAAACTTAGATATCCTTTCAAATACATCAACTTGTATGGTCTACATGGAAAGATATCCAGGAATCAAAAATAGAAAGTCAAATGGAATCACTACTTGTTTTAGATGTAAATCTGAAAAAGACAACCATTGCTTCTCAAACTGGAACAACATGGACCTGGGTGAGCAACTGATGTGTTTCAAAATTCTATCTCAAGTTGAGGAGATGTTGATAGAAAGGGTTAGCCTAATCCTACAAGTTATCTATGGAAGGGGGACAACTAAAATACACTAGACACACTATTTGTTTTCCTCAAGATATATCTACAATTGCAACCTACTTGCCTTGGCATATTAATGATTTGGATATACTAAAAAATATTAGGAATAACATCAAGCAACAACCATATAACTTCTATTTTAGTAGAGGACATGTCCATGAGGCATTACAATATAAGATACACAATGACCCATACTACAAAAATATGCAAACATATGACCTTGCACTGTCAAACTTACATCAGTCCTCCATTGACATCTCAGACCTCCTATATACAACAAATTGAAATCCCAATCCCATAGATATAGACTTAATGGAAACAAGTGATACAAAATATGACCCCTTAGAAAAATACATGCCAATTACAATTTCCTTTATGGAAAACCTACCACATGCACGAACAAAATTCAAAGAAGTGTGCTATTTATTACAACTAGGCTCAAGATGACCAACATCTATTGCTACATGGCCACCCATTTCTCCATCTCCTATAAATGAATACACCACCAAAGGACTATTTGTGATGGCATTCCCCACTTTATTTCCAAAAGGTAAAGTTGCATTCAAACAAGAGTGTATCAAGGAAGTTAAGCTAGATGAGTATGTTGTCCACCTTCTAAGGTGCCATGATAATAGGTTTGTCCACCACCCAAGATTTAGGTACTTCTTACTAAATATTATAATGTGCCAGTGTAGCCAAGAAACTACAAGTGTATTTATCAATAAACAACTTGATGGTTACCTAACATTAGAAATCGTTGGCCTTGGCCAAAAATTAAAGGACATGCCAGATGAAAACTTGCAGATCAACTCATGTGATTTAGCTTATCACTTCGTGGCACCAAACCATTTTGGAACCAATGTCAAGGGGAGCTTTCAGAAATGGTCATTCAAATTGGATGCCCCACACTTTTATTCACCCTTAGTGTAACAAACACAAAATGGCCAAACTTGCATTCCATCATGCTAACCAAATCACCTACAAATTTACTTCTATGGCTTCAAGATTGATGATACAAAATATTGTTCAGAATCCACACCTTACTACATTGTACATGCACCACAGGTTTACTACATTCTATGAAGAGGTCTTGGAAAAACTTCTTGGGGCAACAAAATATTGGTATAGGTAAACCCCTTTTCTCTCATTATCTTGCAATACACTCTTAATTTTATTGTTTCTTAAAAAAAGATTTTTTTAGGTATGAATGGCAACACAAAGGCTTTGTACACATCCATGGTTTCCTATGGCTCCAAAAAGCACCTGACATTAGCAGATTAGAATGGAATAATGAGAAATTAGTACAAAATGCACTTGACTAAATTGATATATATAACTTTGAATGGAACCCATGAAGCATTGAATCGAGAAACCAAACATTTCATCGATCTATTCTTGATGATCCTTGTTTGATGGATACAAAAATGATCATGTCAACCAATCCTTCAACAAACTATACTAAACTGGTCAATCGTGTTGAGCACCACACAAAATGTACTTTGCAAACATGCCTTAGAAGGAAAGGGATATCTATTGTATGTTGTTATAAAGCACCTTGGAGCATGCAAGATAGATCAACTCTTTCAAATGATGAGAATTCCCAGCCAGAGCACACGCCAACATGCAACGATGAATGCGTGAACCTTCACAACCCATCTATACTAGCCATATGGAGGGCCAATGTAGACTACCAACCTATTCTCTCAATTTATGTTGTTCTCAAATATATTGCAAAGTATGATGCTAAATCTGAACACAAATCCAGAACATATCATGCCATGGTATCTCACATTTCAATAACTTTTGATTCTAAAATTACTGCCCCTATAACATTTAAAAAAATTCTTACAGAAAACCTTATTGATTGAGACATTAGTGCCCAAGAGATTTGGGCCACCTCCTACTAAAGCTTCTCCTCTCCATAACCAATGTCTATAGTTGTTTCCTTAAATGTAAATCAACACAAATTCCAACGTGTATCGGTTTCGACCACATCAATGACAACATCACCTACCTACATCAATTCCTACATGGCATGACCACTACATCTAGAGAAAATGCCTCTTATTGAAGTGACCCAAAAATGGGCCTTTAAAGCATTTTACAAAAATAATCAATGGAAAGAGCACCCCAAAGAAGTAATTGTTCAAGTCTCTCCACAACTCACAACTATCCCTGCAAAAGAAGACAAAAGATTTCATGAATTTTGTTGGACTGAACTAGTACTATACAAGCCATTCCATGACATTGAAAGTGAATTCAGATCCATGGAAGATCAAATAATAGTACAATGGGAGATGTTATCTTCTACCTACTGACCATGACATGTCCACCGCACACCAGCAAAACCAATTGAAGAACTTGATTCAAACATTTTGTCTAGCCCTAAGTCTACAGTGCAAGAGGACAACCTTGATGAATGGAAAGTACTAGTAGGTCTACATGTAAACCTTCCTATTCAGCTAGATGCACTAGCCATGCTTGTTCGATGTGACATTGACCTAAACCATGAATGGGGAGATAGCCACTTCAACCCACAACAATGAATTGGAGCTACTACTTTCATAGAATCCAATCACACAAAAGTTCAAGTACACCATGTTTACAGTGAACACAACCATACCACCCTCTCTACAAACCAGCAAAACACTTATATTATAGTTTTGTCCCATCTAAGCAATAATCCTTTTCAGCCATCATTTAAATTATTTGTTCAAGGAACTGTAGGAACTGGAAAGTTACACCTCATAAATAAAATAAGGATTGCACTCATGAGTTAAGAACCAACTCACTAGTCACCATTACTACTTCTTGCACCTATAGGTGTTGTTGCATTCAATATTCAAGCATCAACAATTCATTGTGCCCTTCAAATACCAATCAAAGAAATGATCCCCCTACAAGGAAAAATGCTTGAAAAGTTCCAAGAAATCATGTACTTCATTCAGTACATTTTGATAGATTAGATTAGCTTCATTGGGCCCAAGTTGATAGAACAAATTGACATGAGGCTACGCGAAGCATTCCCCAACCACAACCAACAACCATTTGGAGGGTGATCAATCATTCTCTTTGGTGACCAAGGCCAACTACCTCTAGTCAAAGATATCCCTATATATGATTCTACTTCCTATGGAGGAAAACTATGGTACACCTTCACAACAATGATAACATTGATAGAAATATTCAGATAGATTGGTGATGATCCTTCCTAAATTACTTTACGTGGACTTCTCTCAAATCTGTAGATCCTACAATAGAAGATTGGCAAGTTCTAATATCGCATTCAATTTCCTCGCTCACCTCTACAAAAACTCAACTTTCTCATATGCCATACATCTATTTGCAATAAATGAAATGCTCTCCCTACATAATAAATGTATGTTGTTGTCTTTGACAACACCTACTGCACTATCCATTGCAGTGCAACTTAGGGGGTTACCATACTCAAATCCAAATGAACAACTTCAATTTAAGATAAGTTCTTGTCTATTGGTCAAGAATTTATGTTGTGCTCAAATTTATGGGTGAAAATAGAGCTCGTGAATGGTGCAATTGGTCTAGTCAAATAAATAATATACGTCGAAGGAGAAAAACCACATCAACTTCCCTTATTTGTTGTTGTTCATTTCAAAAATTTACATTGGACCTGCTTGGGATCATAACAACCCAAAAAATGTACCTATAACACTAGTGATATGTGGTCTCTATCATCAAAATCCACTAAAAATGACATGGGCCTTGACAATTCACAAGTCACAAGGACTTACACTACAAAGGGAAACAATCTATATTGGCAACATTGATCAACAAGGGTTGACATTCATAGCTATTTCAAGAGTTCGTGAACTATCATGCATTCACATATAACCTTCCTTCATATTCGAAAGATATAGACACATGCAACATAGCCCATTTGTGGCTCAGTGAAAAAGGGAAGAGGAATGTTTGAATGCAATATCACAAAAGAACAATTCACAAACCTAAAGGAGGTTATGCTAACAACATGTATGCCCCTTTATTTATCTCATATCTACATTATCAACTAAGCTTGATAAGAAACAAATCAACACAAAGTTAAAATTATTTTCAGATGTAAATTATCTCATATTTGCTTTATTATAGGTTCCACTCATGACTCACTTACACTATGTTTCCCATTGTTGAACATCTACAAATCAACTCTATCAAAGGTGAGAATGAGTTTAATGTAATTTACAACTTCAACATATTGATTTTAACTTGTTGTTTTTCAAATAATAAACAAGTCTATTGTTTGATATAGATACAATGGAGTTTGAAGTGATTATATGACAATGCTATAAAAAAAAGTAGTTTATATCTATAGTATTCTATTTAAACAATAGCTATATTTACAACATTTTTTATATATATCCAAAATGTATGTCTAAGATATTTACATTTTTATATCAAATGAATCGAAGTACACTATCATTTATTTAATCATATGCTCTTCATTAGTACCATGAGTTTTTTCCAAAATCAAACATCTAATTATAATCTAACCTATGACACATTGTTCAATTTTAATCAATTTGCCTACACAATAATTGATTTGTATTCTATGAACTTATACCTCTTTTACAAATTTAACCTTCCACAGATAAACTAACTTATGGAAAAGCCTTAATTATAACAATGTGATTTGTTTTTACTTATGATACATTTTTAAATTTCTACAAAACAATCTACTCAAATTTAAAATTCTCATTAAATTATTCGGCATACCCATTACACACAGAATGTGTGATTGCTAGTTTTATTATAGAAAGATTAAAAGATCAAAATTTATTACACAACATTTTTAAAGAAATTGATTGAAAGCGTTAGAAAAAGAGAGCTAAGAATTTCGTTGCAAGATTAGGTATATTTATTTCTTCAATTTATTGATCATTAGTTTTAAGCATTCCATTTATTTCCCTTTGTATCATCAAGATTGTATTATTTTAGTCAATAAACCAAGATACCAGGGCATTCCTACAAAGAAAATTCCAGGATTTAATTCATGTTCAAAAAAAATTCCAACAATTAGGAAATTTAGATGAATGCTAAACACCATTTGTTGCGAGCTTGCAACCATCACTTAGTTTGCAAGTCATGGTTTTCAAAATGATTGAAGTTAAGGGTAATAAATCTTCTTTACTTGCTACAGTTTCTATTTTTGCAATGATAAGAACTTCTAAAAAGTTTGTTTAGGGCAATTACATTGTTAGTGTTTGATTGGGATGATTAGGGTAAGGTCTCATGGAGGGGGATTCCTAAAATAATTTAGTGGGTGCTGCTGAGATTTTCTACTAATATTTTAAAGCTGGTGGTCCCATGAATTCAATTTTGCAATTCAGCTTAAAAGTTTGAGCTCCAAAATTTAAGGAATGAACTAGAGTACTTTGATAAAAATTAATTAATAAATAAATAAATTTTCATTTTTATTTGTTTTTAGGAATTTAAAATTTTAAGTGAGACGAGTGGCAAAAAAAATTCTTAAGATGTAGGGGAAATTTCTAGCCCTGCCTCAATTTCATTTGGTAAAATTTGCAGTCCTAAAAGGTAGGGGTTGCTATTTTTCAAAAAAAAATACAATTAATCCTGTAGCACAATTTTTTTTGCTTCATGAGACCGCTCGATACATGAAAATAGAATCCCAAACCCCCAATGGAACCATACTATTAGAGAGTGAATGGGCTTAGAACATAGCCGGTCCGAAAACAAGGGTTTGAGTCATGATTTTGTTTTTAAATTTTTTTATTTAGGAATTGATAACAGTGTTCAGAAGTGATGCATGTTTAGATTTATCTCCTGCATGTAAGGAAGGCAACAGATGCATGTTTAGATTTATTTAGTCTTCAGTCTATTCTTGGATGTAATTCATCTTGAGAAGCTGGATAAAAGTTTATTGTGTATTTGTGTTAAAAGAATTCTGCGTTTTTTTGTTTCTATTCTTGTTTATTTGCTATGGTTTAGAAACTACAAACAACAGTTTCCTATGATTACATAATTGAAATTTTTCCAATTATTCTTCTTACATTCATGTAGAGTATAACATGGATAGAGAGAAAAGATAGGGCTATTGGCATTGATCTTGGGACAACTTACAGCTGTGTAGGAGTGTAGCAGCACGACAGAATTGAAATTATTGCTAATGATCAAGGAAACAGAACCACTCCCTCCATGGTTGCTTTCACCCCCGATGAAAGACTTGTTGGAGATGCTGCCAAGTTCCAGATTTCAACTAATCCTACCAACACTGTGTTTAATGCCAAGAGACTCATTGGAAGAAGATATAATGATCCCTCTGTGCAGTCTGACAAACAATTGTGGCCATTCACTATCGTTCCTGGTAAGAATGACAAGCCTATGGTTAAAGTGGCTTATAAAGGTGAGAAAAAGGCTATTTGCAGTTGAGGAAATCTCATCCATGGTGTTGTTGAAAATGAAGATGATAGCCAAACAATACCTCAATTGTGATGTGAAGAAAGCTGTGATTGTTGTACCTTTTTATTTTAATGATTCACAGAAGTGAGCAACAAAAGATGTCGATTCGATTGTAGGGCTTGATGTCATGTGGATCATCAATGAACTTACGGCTACAACAATAATTTATCGCTCTAACACATTCGAGAAAGGAAAAAGAAAAATTCTAGTTTTCCACCTTGGAGGAGGTACCTTTAACGTCTCTATTGTTATAGTTGAAAGAGGTAAGGTTGAAGTAAAAGTTGTGGGATGGGACACGCATTTGGGAGGTGAGCATTTCAACAATAGGATTCTCACTAGGTATTGTGTTCAGCAGTTCAACAAAACATACAAATTGGATATGAGTAATAGTCCCAAAGCTCTTCGCAGACTACACTCAGAGTGCGAAAGGGAAAAAAGAAGTTTGTCTTTGGTAGTAAAGACTGCAATCAACATAGACAGCCTCTGTGAAGGGCAATATTTCCACAAAATATTAGGAGAGCCAAGTTCGAGGAGCTCAATGCAGACTTATTTGAAAAATGCATGAAACTAGTGAAGCAATGCATGGAAGACTCCAAGATGAGCAAAAACCAAATGAACAACATTGTATTAGTAGGAGGTTATTCACGTATACCCAAGGTCCAGGAGTTGCTAAGCTAATTCTTTGAGGGAAAGGATCCCTACAAAAGTGTAAATCTAGATGAGGCAGTTGCTTATGGTGCAGTTTTGCAGGTAGCAGTACTGAGCAAGGAAAACATCAACTTACTCTTGATGGACGTGACTCCTCTGAGTCTTGGAACTTAACTGGAAAAAAAAAAATGTCATGAAAGTAGCAAAGAAGAATATTGCTAAATTCAACCTGGAGAGTTATGTGTGTAACATGAAAAGCAGAGTGAGAGAGGGAAGATGCAGAAAAGTCTTGTTGAAGGTGTCGTGCAGGCCATGAACACTGCTAAGCAATGGTTGGACAGAAATGACTGCAAAAATTTATGTATTGCAAGCCAAATTGAATGAATTGACGTTGAAAAGCAAGCCCTTAGCATAAATGGACTAAGGCCTGTTATCTTTATAACTTTGGTAAAGCAATGTGCTTTTTCATTTTTGTGAATGACCACTGTAGAAGCTGGTTTAGCAGTGTGCATCTATTTCAAAGTAAATGAGGTTAGATTACATAAGGGTGAATGCCCATATGAAATGGCCTTTATAACGTATATTCTTGAAATGTCCTATCTATTTCCAATGATTTTAGAGAGGATAATTGTAGGGTAATCCACTCTCAACTAATAACACCAAAATTTGTCTGCCTATTTATCCATTTATCCCTCATTTAAATTCAAAAGGGCTTTTGTTGAGATAAGTTGGAGTATTGTAGTCCATTTTAATATGAGACTAGACATGAATTGTAGTTATACTGAGTTTTTGCTTTCAATTCAAATTGAAATAATTAGTAATTAAGATGAGTAGGCAAATAGATGGGCTTCCTTATTAGATTGTTTGCTCGACAAAAGCTTTATGTTCTAGGGGTTATAAAATGTATTCATTATGTGTTTATTTTTAGAGGGATAATATAATTTTAAATGAATTAATCAGAAGATAATACAAATATATTGTATCATTGAATAAAATAAAAAGTATAACAATATGGATATATGGAATAGTATAATAAAAAATAACTAAATATGAAATTAAAATTTTGTTGTAAAACTATTTATTGATTAATGCATATATGTATAATTCTGTAAAAGATATTATTTAGAGTTATTTTGAATAGTTACAATGAAATTTATTTAAAGTTGCAAGGAGGTGGTTTAATCCCTACAAAGGGATGAACAATAAGCAACAAAATGAAGTGGTGAAGAGATAAGATCCTTGGCAGTGATTATAGATAAGTCTGAGAAAATCCTATAGTAGATAAGATACATGGATGAGTTGTTGCAGTGAATGAGATGGTTTGCAATAAGAGATTAGAGAAAGTAAGTCTTCATGTGAGAAGATCATTTCTTTAAGAATTTTGGTTATCAATCTCCCCCCTAATGCTTAATGTAGTAACTAATAATAATTGTCTCATCGTCAATTTCTTTTGATATGATTTGGTAAATAAATTGACAAGGTGGCTATTAGTTCTATGAAACTCCAATTCAACCTATTCCTCTACCACAATATTTCTAATAAATGATGTTGGATATTTATATGCATAGTTTTAATTTGAAAAATTATTTAACATTATTTCAATTATAAATCTAGCATTTTTTTAACTAGATTGCTTGACATGTTAAAATGTATTCTACTTTTGTAGATGATAATGAAACCGTTGATTTCTTATTGGAACACCAAGAAATTGCACTTGATTAAAAAATGAGTACATAGCCTAATGTACTTTTCCTCTCATCAATGGATCATACCCAATCGTTATCTATATATCCAATCAATCCAAATGTATATAACATGCTAAAGTTGCATGTACCATGATCATATTTTAGTATTATTTTTACTATATAGAAGTGAAACTTACTCAAGTTTTCATAAATCTTGATACTAAACTAAAAATATACATAGCCTAATGTACTTTTCCTCTCATCAATGGATCATACCCAATCGTTATCTATATATCCAATAAATCTAGATGTATATAAAATGCTAAAGTTGCATGTACCATGATCATATTTTAGTATTATTTTTACTATGTAGAAGTGAAACTTACTCGAGTTTTCATAAATATCGATACTAAACTAAAAATATACATGATGTCACACCTAGGTGTACTAAGAAACATAATTCTACTAGCTAAAATTTTATGTAGTGTCATATCCTTTTTTCATTATTATCATCTTTGACCAACTTCAAATTTATATCGAATTGTGTGTTCATTGGTTTTTAACTTTTCATTTTGAATTTATTAAATAAATCAATTGAATAATTTTTTGGTGAGACAAAAATCCAATCATTTATTTGTGTTACTTATATTTCAAAAAGGTAATACATCAAACCCATATTTTTCATTTCAAATTCACTCTTCATGGCATCCTTACATTCTTTAATTAATACTTCACTATTGCTAGTGTAGATTAAACCACATAAATAGACTATAAGTAAGTCATTAGTACCTTTATATTTTATATATGATGTGTGTTCATTTCCACTTTTTTTGAAGCCATTTTTTTGAAAATACTCATTTATTATGCTATACCAAGCTCTTGGTGCTTATTTTTATCCATAAAGAATTTTTCCATATCCTATAAGATTTTTATTCTTGTCCTATAACCTCATATTCTAATGGTTGTTCTACAAACATTTCTTCATTTAAGAAACAATTTAATTTAAAATGTATTTAACATCAAACTAATATACTAACCACTTAGATTGTGCTACCAATGCCAAAATAGTTCTTAGTTTATCCACTCTCACTATAGAAGAATAGGTTTCATTATAAACTATACCTAGTTATTGTGAGAAGATTTTCACTACCAATCTTATTTTGTGTCTTTCAATGCATCCATCAAATTTTTTTGTAGTTCCTCATTTTAGTCCAATAAACTATTTTTTTGATGGAGGATCTACTTACTCTGATGTTCCATTTCATTCAATAAAAGAATTATCTTCATCCATGGCCTTATTCTAGACATCATATTTTACTACATCTTCAAATTACCTTAGTTCTATTGTGACTAAATTTGGCAATGCCAAATTTTTATTGAGTCCCAACTTTTTTGTACATATAGGCCTAATTTTCTCATCACATATAACTAATCTAAGAATATTTATATGGATCTCCATTTTCCAATCTCGCCTAAGTGCTATGATTTTGGATCCCTCATCTACCTATTATGTATTAGAAGTTACAAGGATTGTACAAAGTTTTAAGTGTGAGGTGTTTTATGTTCAAATTTGTTATATACTATGTTTTATCACAATTTCAAATTTCCCTATCCAAATATGCCTTTCTTGCCAACTTTGTCCTAACTTTTTTGCATTCCTTTGTCCATATCAAGATTTCATACTCCCCCATCTGTTTGTTCCATTAATCAATTGTCCACCTTTTCCTTTTCCTTTATTGCTGTTTCAAACCTTGTCTTACTTGCATGACTTTCCCCAAAATATTGAAGTCCTTTATTATTCCTACACTAAATTCCTTTTAATACTAGAGTTTTGGTCATCTCTTTACCCAAGTACCTTTTCATTAGCATTTTTGGTGTTCAACTCCCAATAACTTACTTCATATATCATTTTAGGGTCAAAGATGCAGAGATTGTAAGGAAGCTAAGGTAGCAAAGAAAATTCCTACACTAATTTTGAGAGGAGGATAATACAAAACTTTACAGATCTTTCAAAATTTACAAAAAGTTAAGTATAAATAAAAATAAATATCATGCATACCACAACACAGTGATTTACATGGGGAAAAATCTTTCAGGAGAAAAACTCCACACTCCAAAAATCGTCTAATCTAGTATTCATAAATAACAAATATTACAATATACTTGCAGAGCAAGCTTCTCATAGGAGTATCACCAACCAAAGATCCAGAAGCAACACAACCGCTATCAGACTCTTATAATACATCAATGTACACAACCCTGATACAATACCCTCATGAAATAGGGTTGCCTTTTAGGTTAAGTCAAGCTAATAAAATATTGATTATCGGATCTAAGACATAATGATGAATGGTCCATATTTAAAATAATAAAATATAAATAAAATTTAGCTTTCGAGGGCATTGCCCCCGCTGAGGCACATTGCCCCCAGACCCCCAACTGGGGGGATGATCCCCCTGAACCCCTCATGGGGGGGACCCCCCAAACTCCACCATAATCGTCAGATGAACATTACCTTACGTATTAACAATACCTTATGTAATTGCAAGGTTGAGACACATTTTCCCAACAAATCTCCCACTTGTTGATCACCTTGCAAAAGCAATGGGAGAGGGTATAAGCATCATCTCTCAATTGCTAGCAGATGAAAGGCCCATAGTCTCTACACACCATCTAAAATTCTTTGTGATCACAAGCTTAGTTAAGGAATCAAAAATATTCATTAGTCTCTACCTTAACCAGCTTCACCCTACCATCTTCAACCATATATCTAAAAAAATGATACTGTAGATCAATGTGCTTGGTCCTGGAATGAAATTTTGGGTTCTTAGCTAGACATATCACACTCTGACTGACACAATAAATTGTCACTACATCTTGTTTTATTCCAATATCTAAACACAATATCTTAAGCCAAATGACTTCTTTACAAGAATGAGTAGCTTCCATATACTATGCTTCAGTAGTGGATAAAGCAATCATATCCTATCGCTTACTCATCCAACTAATTGAACCACCAAATAAAGTACACATAAGCACTGGTGGATCATCTTCTATGAATATCACCTTCCCAGTTTGAATACACATAACCATGAATATTAAGGGAAATTTTGTTTTCAGTCATATTACTATGATAACACAAGGAATAATCTAAGGTACTGCACAAATATCTAAAGACTCTTTTAACTACATCCCAATGAACTCTACTAGGATTAAACATATATATATAGAAAGAACTCCCACTGCTTGAGCAATGTCTGGTCTTGTACAAACCATAGCATACATCAAACTTCCAACTACACTTTGGTAATGATCTCTACTTATGCTTTCCATCTCTGATGGAGATGTTGGACAATCTGAAATAGATAACTTTTTTCCAACTAAAATAGGAAGACACAATGGTCTAAAATCCTACATATCAAATCTCTATAAAATTTAATTGACATACTTTGGCCAAGCCATAGCTTTCTATTAAGTCTATCTCTTTTAATTTCCGTCCCAGGAATGTGTCTAGTTGCACCAAGGTCTTTAATTTCAAATTTAGCAACAAGTTGAGATTTCAATTCTGAAATCATACATTTCTCTTTACCAATAAATAACATATCATCAACATATAATACAAAAAATAGGAAATGATTGCTATCAATATTATAATAAACACAATTATCTAATTTAGAATGACCAAATCCTAAACTCAACATATGTATCAAATTTCTAGTACCACATCCTAGGACTCTATTTTAGGCCATACTGTGTCACCAAAAAGTGTATACCTTGGCACTTTCTCACTCATTTTGGCATTTTCCACTGGGTTTTGGCCTTGATCGCCTTGATTTAGCCTTGTAACCTTGCAACTCAACACTAATCTAATAGTGTTTTACTAAGGTGTTGTGAAGTGTTGTAATACATTTCCTCACTTTTCTAAGACCCTTCCAACATAATTAACCTAAATAATACATTCTTGCACCTTCCTAATCCTTAATACAAAGTGTTGTAAAGTGGTGTGATGCATTTTCACACTTATCTAGGCTTATCATCCCTAAATCAAACTTTTTTATATGATAATTTGCTCTTTTTATGCATCATTAGTCCCGACCTAAGTGTGTTTTGGGAGGAAAACCTAATTAACTTTATAAAACATAAATTAATTCTTGGGACAATCATCAAAATTTTCCTAGGAGGACTAGGTCGCCACTTTGGGCGACCTAGTCCCTTTAAGCATAAATTTTAAATTTTAAATAAGATTCAACGAGAATCTTGCCTCTTAAACCCTAGGGTCAGCCTATTAGGTTGCATTTTGGGAAAATTATGGTTTCACATGTACAATTAAGGGTTTCTACCTCCATTTTTCCTCTCTCCAAGCTCATTTTTACTCTCTTAGTTCGCTTGCACTCTCTTGCTCTCAATCATCAAGTACTCAAGCAACCAAGCAAGCATACAAACATTAGGTTTTTTCAGGTTATCACCATTGGAGCTGCTCATACATTTTGCAGACCATCAACAAAGGTTTGGTAAGCATTGTTATTGTGTTATCATTCACTCTTGTTTTCCTTTGTGTTTATCTCATTTGGGTTTAATCACCTACAAATGGGTTTGACTTAGTAAAACCCCTATATCCTAACCCTAACAATTTCTTGTCTTTGCATGTGTTTGCAAATATTTTGATGAAGGTTAGGTGAAAGAAAAAGTGTTGCAAGAAGTAACAACATTCTCCACAAGTCAACTCCAAGTCTCAAACCCTAGGAAGGATAAAAGACAAGTTGCAGGTCACTTTCAGAGGTTCCTATCACGGATTGTTGTAGAAAAGGGGAACATCAACCGGGACCCAAAAAACCAAAGCTTGATTCCTCGGAAAGCCACAAGAGGACTAGGTCGCTCCTATTGGCGATCTTGTCCCTGTGCTAGGCTCGGTAAAGGGTTTTTGTGCTTTTGGATACCCATTTCCCTGAAACTTGTTTCAGGACAATTTTCCAATTAGAGGACTAGGTCGCGCCCTAGTTGTCGTAAGTGTCCTTTTGCTTAGATCAGACACTTTCTAGAAGCTTCCTGAAACATTCAACTATCACATCATTTCTCCAGGTACACACTTTTTTTCCTGCTCTGTCATTTTTTAGAAAATACACATTTAGGGCATATAGTTAGTTAGTTTGCATTAGCTTAGTTTTATTTTATTTGCACTTGCATACATTTAGATTAGTTTCATTTTACCTTCAACATTAGCCACACATCACACACATTCACAACCATCATCAAATCCCATTCCTCCCTTTGAATGAACCTCACCCAACAACATATCAACAAAGAGGAAAGAGTGTTATTCCTAACTCAAGTGCTCTTAGGGTGAAAAACCCTAGGAGCCTAGTAAAGGGATCCTCTTTCCCTTGTTAGACATATATATTTTTAACAATTCACATACAAAGATTTCTTCAATTTTTAAACCAATTTACTTTTACCTTTCACCACATAGTTCTGTAGTTGTGTCATATAAATATGCTCCTCCAAGTCACCATGAAGGAAAGAAGTTTTCACATCCATTTTCTCAACCTCTAAATCATAAGCAATAGTAATAGAAAGCAAGAATATAATGGATGTCATTTTTATAGTAGGAGAAAATATCTCACCATAATCAACAACCTCAACTTGAGAGTAGCTTTTTGCAACCAACCGTGCTTTGTACTTCTCAATACTACCATCTAAACCAATCATTTTCTTGAACACCCATTTGCAACCAACAAGTTTTATTCCTTTAGGAAATGGTACAAGATCCCATGTATCATTTGTTTCAAAGTTGTCATTTCTTCATCCATAGAAATCTTCTAGGATTTTGCATCATTCATACCTAATGCCTCTTCTATTGATCTAAGTTCATCCATGTTAGTATTCAAAGAAAAAATGTATCTCAAATCATCAAGTGAATACCTTTCATGTGGTTTTTTGTCTTGTATACCTATGGAAAAGATGAGTCGGAGGTTCATCCTCCTCTTATACAGATTTAGAGCTAGATGAGCTCTCCTCAAATTCTTTTCTATCCATGGGTCTCGATTCAACTTTCTCAAGTGTAGAAGGAAATTGAATTGAACATCTTCTTTCTTACTTTTTTTTGGTAGCAATTTAATAGAAGAAGGCTTAGTTTATCTAAAAATAACACTTCTACTATATATTACCTTTTGTATAATAGGATCCCAAAGCTTGTATCTTTTTACACCATAACTATATCAGATGAAGATACATTTCACAACCTTGTTCTCCAACTTTGTTCACTTCTCCTTTGGCACATGTGCATATGCCTCACAACCAAAAAGTCTAAGATGTCTCAATGAAGTCTTGTGACCTGACCATGCCTCTATATGCATATTATCAACGAGAGTTGATGTAGGATACCTATTAATTAGGTGATAAGAAGTGGCAACAATTTCAGCCCAAAAACTTTGCTCTAGACCAGCACCACTCAGCATACTACTAGCCTTGTCCATCAATGTCCTATTCATTCTTTCTGCAACTCCATTCTATTGTGGAGAATACGAAGTTATCTTCTGTCTATGAATACTAAAACTATTTATAAAATCTATCAAAATCATTAGAGAAAAATTCACTACCATTATCAGTTCTCAAACATTTTATTTTTTTCTAGTTTGCAACCCAATCATTGCTTTAAATTATTTAAATCAATTGAAAACTTTAGATTTACTCTTTAGAAAGTATACCCATGTCCTTCTACTATAATCATCAATAAATGAAACATAATATGTGGATTTACAAATTGAAGGAATATGTATAGGACCAAACACATCAAAATAAATAAGATCCAATACACCACAAGGTTTATGAGAACTCGAGCAAAACTAACCACTCTATTTTTTTCAATAAATGCAATGCAAGATTGAAGGAAATTGTTCTAGGGGAAATGAGGGACAAAATATTTATTATCTATTTTCTTATGAAACTTTTTAATTGCATTCAAAGAGATGGACCTTTTATAGTGCTGGTTAAAGATAATTTTTGGAGGATATTCCTTTTGGGCGTCCAACTTTGTGAGTGGGGAACACTTGAGTGTGCATGCTCTTGCATGTTATTTGCATGTTTTGCATGCTATTGCATGGTTGGGAACCCAATTTTGCATGTTGGTGCATGCTCTTGCATTCAATAGTTGGAGCCCTCAGAGAGTTATGGAGCACTTGAGATTGACCAATTTTGATTGGCTATGGGATGGTGCTTATGTTAAGGCCATGTGATTATTCAATATTTTATTTCATGTTTATGGGTTGTCCACTAAGTGGGACATGGGTTTTTCCAGATTGTTTTTCTTGTTGTTTTGGGATAGCATTTGTGGTATTCTCTCCCACAAAATTCTAAATATTGGAGCCTTGAGATGGGGGTTTGAAGAGATTATTTGCAAGTTTTCAGAGTGACGAAGTGTTGCCAAATTGCATAGAGGATTATTTTATTGATGTACTTCCTTGAAGATTAATGTAAACATTAGATCTATTGGTGTGGATTTTTCTTCTCGAAATATTTTCTCCATGTATATCTTGTGTCGCTTGTGTTTGATGATTTGTGGTATTGTTCATTGTTTCATTATTACAATTTTCAATCACATAATCTTTCTATAGTAATCTTGAACATATAATTTTTCAAATTTGCAACCTGTAGTTTATGAAAATGTATCCCTTTACATTTTCACACTTTTTTGGGCCCTCCTTGTTAAAAAAAGGCTTCTCTATGATCTAATTGGTCCTATTTTGCATCCACAAGCCCAATTAAATGCATTTTTTCGAGGATAATATCCTCGAAATTTAACAAATGATAGATCATAATTCATGTTTTGAGTTATGTGTTCTAGATCTAATGATCTGGGACTAATATACCACCTTGGACGTATGGGTTCCACCTAGGTCTCGAGACCTAATTTCAAATATTACATTGAACTTAATATTCTTGGAGTTTGTGTCCTATGTTTAAAGACACTGGGACTCATACACCCCAATTGGCATATGAGTCTCGCTTTAACCAAGAGCTATTTTAATTCAAATTCTTGGCAGGATTTTATTATCCTAGATCTGATGTCGGCTTGTAGTGTTGTAATTTCAGGAAATTTGGCATAAACAAGTATAAATACAAGGTTATTTCATATAATTTCTCCTAGCAATTAAAGTATTCTTTCAAGAGAATTCAAGAGAAAATCATCAAGCATTTGGAGCAGCATTCAAGATTCAAGCATCATGCAAAAGTCTTCATGCATCATGTGTATTTGTGAGCTAACATTTGTGATGTAGGTTTTCATGATTCAAACAAGTATTCAAAGACATTATTTCATATCAAGATCAAGAGTCAAGATCCACATCCATTCGAGCCATTTCACACAAGTTCGTAGCCTTTATTTCAAGGTTTTAGTGAGTTGCAACATTACATTTGTTCATTCATCATTCCTGCATGCTATTTCATTTCATTTCAAGGTTTAATTATTAAAAGGGGGTTTGACCAAGGAAAAACCCTATTCCCTAACACAATATTTTTTCCCTCTTGATGCATGGTTATAGATTTAGGTGAATTGGAGCTTGAAGATCCTTTGAAAACAAAGTTGTCAAAATCATCAAGAAGTTGTCATCTTCACAGAAACTTACCTACAGATCATAATTCAGACTTTTCGAACTTGGAGATCAGACAAGACAAAAGCTATAAAATATCACTAGAGGCTAAAAGATTATCAGTCAAACCCTAATATTGGGACTAAATCACCCATCTAGGCGTATGAGTCCTAGTACAACCCTTTTGCTAGCCTTTTATGGATCTTGCACAATCACCAAAAGATTCCAAATTCTACCCAGATTCATGTAACAAGACTAAATCATGTAGACTAGTGTACCCAATACACTTCAAAAGAATTTTTTTAGAGTTGTAGATATTTCTTAGAATCCATTACTTTACCAAGTTCCTTTTTGTATGATTTTTTTTTGTTAATTTGACTTAATACTTTCAAGTTTTTAGGGTTTAGTGCATTAAGATTTTCATTTCTCCTTTGAATCTTCATTTAATGGTGAACCACCATTTCATCACATGAGGAAACCACCCCTAATCCTTCCCTCAATTGAGTCACTTGGTTGAGGGATCTTGGTTTCCTAATGAATTGAAGCATGAAATAGGTCCCAAAGTTCTCCATCTCCTAAAAAGTGGACACACCTATTTCCTTTCTTTTTATTTTGGTGAACCTAACATTTGGACCCTTCAATTTATGATTTAGAGAACCTTATAAGTCCTAGATCTAGTGTGCATTAACTTTGCATTATATTTGCATTAATTGAATTGCATCTAGGGCTTCTAAATCTTTCGTAGTGAAAAGTACATACAAGTTACATGTTTGCATCTTGCATCATTAAATTTCATTGGAAAATGTGTCATTAAAAATAGTCAAGTCCACACACAATTTAGAAACCTTAAAATCAACTCCGAATTTGTTGAATTTGGTTTAAAAACCCTAATTTGTGACTCATTCACCCACCTGGGTGATTTAGTCCTTGTACATGTTTTTCTAGATTTTTCAAAATTTTGTGTTGTCTATTTTTTACTATTTGAATCTTTTAGAAACCCTAATTGGGACTCATTCACCCCTCTAGGTGATTTAGTCCTGAATCACATCTAAATCTGCATTTTACAACATTAAAAATTTCATTTTTGTGCTTCTATTTACTATTGTCAGATCTCTGTTTCAATTTTCAGAGTATTTGTTTCATTCATTTCATTATCTATCTAGTTTAATTTGGTTTCATTTTGAGTGAATTTGTAAACATAAGAATTGGAATTAAATCATATCATTTATCTTGTGTTCATTGCATTTATCTTGCATTCATTGATTGTCCTTTGCATGAGCTTTACAACTTGATGTCCTATTGCTAATACTATAGTGAGATGTAGTTCAAGACTCATGTCATCCCATGATAACACACTCATCGTGGATCTTGGGTTATCTAGATCTTTCACTCATAGTGTTGACACTAGTTCACTAGGTATGGACCATGCCCTTGAAAACTATTTACCTTCAAGTAATGTGACAAGTGGGCATGTGCAGGATCATCATTGAAAAAACAGGCCCTTAAGTGGCAATAAAATTCAAAAAAATCAGAGTTTGACAACTTGACATAAAAATTTGAATAAGTTAACTATATTATTTCAAAAATATGTAAGAATAGAATCTGTTGAAAATTTAATGTAGTTTCTAAACTACCAAGTTTATTTTTATTTTTAAAAAATCTATTTGGTGAAAATTTGAAATTTCAATGTAGTAGTACTTAAATTTCAGGGAAAAAATAAGAAGTAGGTGTCTATCTAACCACCCTAACCACAATAAAATGATAATATTTTTTTATAATATTTTAGATATAAGTAGAAGACTCATGTCCCAATGTGATGCATATTTGTTTGTAATTTTTTTCTAAGTAAATAATTATTTATGATTTTTTATTACAACTTAAAAAAAATATAAAAACTCGTATGTCTGACCACCTTAACTTGGTCAAAACTTCATGAAATTCAATTTTTTTTTCTTTAATCCTATAGCATGTGAAGCATAGAATGTGACACATGTTTCAGATTCAAAAAAAGTGATACCCTTTGAAAGCTATAGATGTTTTTCAATCAGCCTATCAATCAAGACTTTAGTCATAATTCAAATAGAAAATGAATAATAATTATTTATTAACTTCAAAGTAAAGTATAATTTATATTGGTGGAAAGCTAAGAATTTCCTTTAAAAACCCTTTTTGTTTCATCAATTTTGGGTAAAAAAAAAGTTGTCAGCCACATGGGCCATCATCACTTACATATTGCCACTTTTTGGCCCATCATGATCCTACACATACTGAAGTGTTGAAATAATGGTTGCTAGTGTCCGTCAAGAAAACCTAATCCAAATCCATGAAGAATTGGAAAAGCTAGAAAACCAAGTGAGTAATGAAAATATTTCCAACGCAACTATTTCTACCATAGATTACATACACCAAATGATTGAAAGTGAAAAAGGAATAGAGATTGTGCATATCTTAGCTTAGTTTTTGGAAAACATCTTACCTCAATGACTAGTTGTGCTCAAACTTTGAACAATGCTCAATGTCAAGGAGGAACCCAAATTCCTCCTCCTAAACTATTGCCTCTATTCCTACCTACACCAACCCTCAAGTTACCACAATGATGCAACCTACTAGTAATGTCATTCCTACCTTGGGTATTTCCACTAGCAATCCTTGTACCTTTATGGTATCTCACTTCATATCTCCTACCACTTTACCTCCCATAAGAATTACCTTCACGTGCCCCTCAAACACATATACACCTCCACCATATTCACCTACATCCCAAAACACAACCAATGATTCTATCCTTAACCAACTCTTACAAAATGTTTCATCCCTTCAACGAAAAATTTCCACCATAAACCAAAATCAAAATGGCCAACCTTCATACTATGACAAAAATAATCCCTTATCCTTGGAGATATTAAGAATGTCGATACCACAAGGTATAGAGATTCCTAGGTTTGAGAAATATGGAGGTAAAGGGGATCCTTCAAACCATGTTTTCGCTTACATTGCCTTATGTAGTTATTTCATCCTTGAAGATAAGCTCTTGACTAAGCTTTTCCCTAAGTCCTTGAAAGATACTGCTTTAGAATGGTTTTCCTCATTACCGAATAACTCAATTTTTTCATCCAATGAACTTGTTTAGGCATTTATTAACCATTTCCAAGTGCACATAACTCTTAAGATGACCTTAGCTGATTTGATGATATGTAAGCAAAAGGATGATGAAAGGGTTACTAACTTCATTCCATGTTACCAAATGCTTTATTCCCAAATCAACATAAAGATTCTTGATCATCACCTTCAAAAAATGTTCATTGAGAAGAGAGGGAGGGAGAGGAGAGGGAGAGAGAAGGGGAAGTATCAATAGAGGAGTAACAAGGGATGAAGGGAGAGGTACACATGGAGGGAGTGAGAGGCATAGGGAGGAGGAGGTAAAGAGGTGATGACCTAGAGAGGGAAGGGAGAGTGAACACAAGAGAGAGAAGAATGAGATGAGAGATAGAGGGGGGAGAGGTGGGTAATGAGACAAGGAGAGAGAGAATAAAAGGTGCTAGATAGAGGGGGAAGAGGTGGGTAATTAGACAAAGAGGGAGAGACTTGGGGATTGGGAGAGAGAGAAGGGTGAGAAACAGTAACAAAGGGATATAGAAGAAGACAGAGATAAGGATGGAGATGGGATTAAGGAGGGAAGGCAAGGTAGAGAGGGTGGGAGAGACCTAGAGAGGATTGAGAGAGAATGGGGTAAGTATTGATTAAGAATGAAGGAGACAAAGAGGGAGTGAAAGGTAAAACCTCAACTATCCATCATTGATTATAAATTGTAAAATCTAAGCCTTATCAAAGTGGGGGAGAGAGATAAAGAGAAACTATTAAAGTTTTTTTTTTGCCAATGCAATCAATTTGCGAGCACCAAGTGTTGCATTACATTTGGAGAGCACCAAATTTGATACTCACCAAATAGGTTACATTAGGAAATACCAACCCAAAGGGTTGGATTTTGCTTTGGGCATCCAACCCAAAGGGTTGGATGACCATTTCATGCTAACTTATTTTTTCTCTTTTTTCGTTGTGCTAGCCATTAGGTTTGCACATCTTTCAATGCAAGTTTATACAAAAATCATGATGGCATCAGGCTCTCTCTTACCTATATAACCATATAATGTTTTTAACATTTTGATTATGTTAAGGTTTTCATCTATAACTTATCTTATTAGTTCCTTTGTTGTTTTGTCAAAAACCAACATGTGCTAGTTTTGGTATAGATTTTTACTCATTCATTGATTTGAAACAAATTACATTTTTATAAACTAGAATCCATTTTACACGTAATGAAAAATGGTTTTCAATTAGATTTCAAAAACATTAGGGGGGGAGCATGCTCAAATTTCAACTTTTGAGGATGTGTCCACTTCGAAAAATCATAAAATATTATATATTCAGGTATGTGCAGGATCATCATGGAAAAAATAGGCCCTTAAGTGGCAGAAAATTTAGAAAAATTAGAGTTAGGCAACTTGACGTAAAAATTTGAATAAGTTATCTATATTATTTCAAAAATATGTAACAATAGAATCTGTAGCAAATTGAATGTAGTTTCTAAACTACTAGGTTTATTTAGAAAAAAACAAAAATCTATTTGGTGAAAATTTGAAATTTCAATGCAGTAGTACTTGAATTTCAAGGGGAAAATAAGAAGTAGGTGTCTGTCTGACCACCCTAACCACAATAAAATGATAAAAAAATTTATAATATTTTAGATATAAGTAGAGGACTCATGTCTCGATGTGATGCATATTTTTTTGTAATTTGTTTCCAAATAAATAATTAATTATGAATTTTTTATTACAAATTTTTAAAAATATAAAAACTCGTATGTCTGACCACCTTAACTTGGTCAAAACTTCATGAAATTCAAATTTTTATTTTTTAATCCTATAGTATGTGAAGCATAGAATGTGATGCATGTTTTGGATTTAAAAAATGTGATATCGTTTGAAATCTATAGATGTTTTTCAATCAGCCTATCAATTAGGACTTTAGTCGTAATTCAAATAGAAAATGAATAATAATTATTTATTAAATTCAAAGTAAAGCATAATTTATATTGGTGGAAAGCTAAGAATATCCTTTAAAAACCCTTTTTGTTTCATCAATTTTGGGTTAAAAAAAAGTCACCAGCCACATAACCTACACATACCCATCATATCGCCACTTTTTGGCCCATCATGATCCTACACATACCCATTCATTAAAAAATTATCCGAAAAAACCAGATAAACTACATGGTGTTAGCTAATATCTCACTATTTAGATATTTGAAATTCACAAAAAGTTAACTTTTTAGGAAGGCCATAGTAGATGTTATGTTATTTTTTTGATAGAAACATGGCCACTTTTGGTGGCCCCCTTTTTAAAACCCTTAATCTTCATTATTTTCAAAAAAACTAGTAGCGTAGAAAGTAGATTTAGAGCACTACAACTTTTTTTCTTGTTGCATCTCCAAATTTTGAGCGTAAATATCTTCATTTTTTGGTGAACATCAAACTTTGTTGATTTCAAGAAAAAGAGGCATCTTAAGAGCCATTTTTGTTTCACAAGTTGGTGCACTTACCCAAAGAGATCTGACATGACCAGATGACTATGCTTTCTCCAAGATTAATTATTAATTCCGAATTTGATTTAGGTATATGCATGCTAAGGCTAACTATTAGAGAAAATAACCTAGGAAAATCATTTGTAGAATAAACCTTCATGAAAAACAAGAGAGGCAACACAAGGCCATTTCACTAGAAAGAGGGAAAAATATGAGATGCATAAATTACATATGGTACAAGCTTTTAAAGTCGTGAAAACATCAAAGGGGTAAGAAAACTACTCTACAGGAAAACCCACTCGGAGTAATTACCCTAAGTTAAACTTAAATACACTAACACCCCCCTTAAGTGAAAAATTAGGGAGAATGAAGATGCAAAAATGCAATATGGGTCTTAGCTACAGAACCATGTTAGGTACCCTTACAATGCAATCTCTCACAATTGGAAAAAAGGATAAAAACCTTGTGGGAAAAAACGCCTCTCCAAAAGAGAGAAAAGAAAAGAAATGCATGGATGGAAGATTCAATCACACCTCCCAAGAACTACATACATCATGTATATACAATCAATGATCCCCCATAAGAGGAAAAAAAGGAGATATCATATCACCCCATAATGAAGAAGCTCTAATGTTGATGAAGAATGCCTGGAAAGAAAAGATGATCCAATGCCTACAAGAAACTCCTCTCCCCTTAGGAAGAAACAAGTCCACTAGGTGAGGAAGAAGCCCCTCCATGTCCAACTCAATAGAGGAAGGAAATCTCCAAATGGAATAATCCACCACAAAATCATGAGAGACACAAATTTGGAATTTAGACTCTATATTTACAAAATGATAACAAATATGAATTTGCTCTTGAAATCGTAAATAGATTTAGTTGGACTAGGTCACCCAGGTTGATTATGTCCCACTAGAGATCTATCTAAAGGTCCAGTTTCAAAGGAACTAGTGATAGGAAATGACTATGTAACAGTGTGCAAACCCGGATTTGGAATTAATTTTGTTGTTGTTTTCAAATATTTTAAATTTGCAATGTATTGTAAAAACCTAAGGTTTTGAATTTTTGTAAAAATAAAACCTATTTTAACCAATTTATGCAATGCTTCAGAAAATGTAAACAATTTTCCTATAGATCTGATAATTTTCAATACTAAAATACAATATTTTTTTACAAATTTACAATAAATCAAGAAAAATGACACCTTTTCTTTCAAATGCAATAACACTTTTGAGAACAAAAGACTAATGTTTTTGAAAATTTTAGGTCTACATGATGCTAATAATCAAAATATTTTAAATGATGATTGAAACTTACTCTATTGCAACCTAAAATACAATATTGTATGCAATTTTTTGAATTTTTATGTTTTTAGTGATGCAAAAAAATGGATGCCTAATTGAATGATGCAAAAAAATGAAATGCTATACATATATCTAGGATGAATTATTTCAAATTTTAGAAGGCTCATAATGTTAAAATGTCAAGTTCGTCAAAAACTTTGATATAAAAAGGGATCTTAGGTCTAATTCCTAGAACACTAACATCAATCATTTTTCAAGAGAACATTAGCAAGAAAATCATCAAGGTAATTAGATTGACTTTCAACCATGAAGGTGGGTCAATCAAACTTGGATCTAATCCTTTTGAGCCATGGAAATTGATTGGAATTGAATTTCTTCAATTTGTCTAATTAAACTATGTGCCCTAACCTAAAAATGTAAGATTTTGATAACAAAATGATTGTCACAAAAAAATTATGACAAAAAATATGAGAAAGGCAAATCTTTCTAGACCTATCCTTTAAATTTGAAGGTGATTTGGCAGGACCGAGTTTCCTTGGGTGACTATGTCCTTGTAGTCTTGTTCCGGATCTCAAAACTCATACCTATAACACTCTGTCTACTCTTTGATTCCTACCCTATAATTCCCGTCTTCGGATTTGAACCTACAATAAATCTACAAAATAAATGGTGGAGTTGGCTATATAGGAGTTTTCCTTATTCAAACCCTTGTTTTGGTATTTCTACCTCCACAAATAGCTAATAAACTAATTGATAAAAGTGTGTGTGCTAATAACCTTAAGTGCATCTAAGGTTGTGATGAGATAAAGTGCATAAAACCCTTCTCAAGTGCATTAGAGAAGGATTTCTATATGATAATAACAAGATCTACTTAAGAGAAAGTCAAATATCCTTAGGAAATTTGAAACACAATGATACCTCGCCTTGGGAAACAAGTAGAATGAAGCTTGAAGATGAAAACACTTAGGAAAAAAGTCATTAGGTTTTACAAAATGGCTAAGAACACTTTCCAAACCTAGAAAACATCATGCCCCTCTATTTTCATGAAACTCCAATCATTGAATGAGACTTGATCAAATCTGAAAGTATGCTTGAAAACCTATAAGTTTGAATGTATGTGTTGGAATGCAATAATCTCTTCTTGGATCTCTTTCTTTGTTTTTTCCCATTAGTTTTGAAATGATGCAATAACTAGGTATTTACATGCATTTAATCTAATTTTTTGAAAATTAGATCTCGATGGCCGATTTTATAAATTTAAAATTCAAATAATGAAATTTCGGCGTCAACATAAAGGGGGACTAAGTCACCCTAGGTGATTGTGGCCCAATCCTATTGCTAAGGGATTTAAGGTGTTGGGGGTAAATTGCTAAATAAATTCTTAGGATTTTTGGTTGTAATTTGTTGGTAATTGTTAAAATGGGCCACAAAATGAATAACTTTGAAAATTATGGCTTGATTAAGGGATGTTGAAATGTATTGATGCAAGGGTAACTCAAGTAGGTCCAGATAAAGCATGAATTTATACTTTCACCTAAAAGGACTCGTACAATTTTTGGTACTACAATATATATATATATATAACACTTCTTACAAGCATATGAATCATTAGACTATAATTGTGAGCATATTTTCTAAATATAAAAAATGTCCCCTTATTTTGATTTAGAAATGTTCCCATAAGTCCTTATCATGTGGATTTTGGTTGTAAGAATTACTAAAAGTACATAGGTTTGATCCATTTAAATGGTACATAAGTACATTGACTTATTTTTGGTATGGAAGATGTTGTTTTCAAGATATCTAATGTTGCTACTAGTATTTAAATGCCTAATTATCAAGAGTTATATTACTCATCTTTCATTGTACCTTAAATATTGAATGTTTCAAATAATTTGTAGAAGATAGTTTCTTATCTTGCCACCAAGCTATAGAAAATTTAAATCATGATATTATGAGTTCTTCCTTCTATATACATGTTCTTGGTGTTATCTTTTTGTGATCAATGATATTCTACAATAGAGTTTTGTATTATTGAGTCTTAATTCACTATCATTTGCAGGTTTATGCCTAAACTTTAATAGAGAGGATTTTTAAGACAAATTTAAATTTCACACCTTCTCATTCTAAGAAGCATCAGAATGTCATGGAAATGATATCATGAGAATGTTAACACCCTAATGCTCAAGTGTATCAAGATAAAAGTCAATAGAAGACTAAGTCACACTATTGGGAGAGTTATATAGATAAGGACCTACTATTGAATAAATACAACAAATAGTCTAATAATTTAGATGCTAGGAAATAATAGAAAGAACAAATATCTTTTGTTAGTTTTAGTATTATATTGTTAAAGGAAGGCAACAAGGATGGTGTTGTAGCAATAACAACATTCACCAAGCTTGCAACCAAACTTAGAACACTTGGATACTAGGGATAATAATTATTCCCTTTATTTAAGACCACCTATCGATGAGTACAATATAACAAGGATTTTAGAAGTTGTTAATAAAAAAAGTATAGAAATATATCCTTGTGAGGACAGAGGAAGTTTTAGGGGGCAGAAGCTAAAGTTTGGCATAGACAAAAAAAGAAGGTAGGTAGGTTGCGCCTAGAAGGAGAGAATCCGACACAGCCTTGGAGGCAGAGAAAAGCCATCGCAGAAGAGGATATAGTGTGCCACTTTGAAGTTGTCATGAAGTGCTAAATTGGGGGGTCACGTAGGTTGGAACGGGAAAGGAGATTTGCGAAAGATGCATTGAGAAGAGCTTGGATTATGTAGGAAAAGAGGGAAGAGATCAGAATTGCAAACAAAGCAAATATTATGGTCGAGGCAATTAAAATTGGCAATCCAGTAGTGGTTCAAGTTATGCAAGGAAAGAGGAGGGATGCACAAAGGTTGTAGGGGATAAAAAAGAGGCTGTGTGGGGTTTGACAGGGGATTTTGTGGGAGATTAATAGACAACAATTTAATTTGCTAGTAGAAAACAACCTTGAAAAGGCATGGACAAAGGAAATGAGGCATTGGTAATGTCATTAGTGAATGTGCAAATGAATAGAGTCTGAATGGGATGTTTTGAATCAAATGTATGTTGGTTTGAATTTCATTAACAAATTGAATTTGTTAACAATATACTATAGTGAGATAGTGTCATATCTTGATTAATGGTAACAAATTGACTATGAATGGTGACAAATCGATTGCTATGAATTTCAAATTGGAACTTGATTAACAAAATGAAATTGTCAATTCAAATAAACTATGTTGTCTATAAAATTGTGGAGATTTTATAATTTGAAGAAGGATTTTTATTTATTTATTATTATTATTATTATTATTGAAATTTGGGGGCAGAGAGCTGCCTGTGGTAACTGAGATTTGTGATTATGTATGTTTGCAACAACGAGAGGGAAATTTTTTGTTCACATCACATATGGACTAGGATGCCATACCTATTAATGGCACAATCAAAATTTTATGTGTGAGCTCCCAGAAGCTCCTGAACAACAAAAAATGTATTTGTTTGTATATAAGCAGTGATTGCTCCAAGTCGATCTCTGCGTAGCTCCTGACAGTGAGCTCCTAGGAGCTCCTAAAGTTTGTCAGTCTGGTTGAGCAACTCTTGAAGGCTCCCAAAAATTTGCAATCCATGGTTAGAGTTTATTTTCTAAGTTTCAAGTTTTATGTTTTTTTGTAATCTCATTTCTAGTTATTGAATAGAAAGCAAATATTGCATGTCTCCTCATGCTTCTGCATTTTGAGTTTGTGTATTTCCATCTTGACTAGAAAACATAGCAGCAGCTCTGTGCATTACTTTTTATCAGAAATCTTGACATGGTATCAAAGCCATAGGCCCCATTTCTTCGTGAGTTAGGGCACTTGTTTTTTCTAGGTATCAAGTGTTTTCTATAGGAGACATGGCTGGAGATGAAGGGAAGAGTTGGAAACACCCACCATCCTCTAATGGACAGAACTATGACGTTTGGGCCAAGAAGATGAAGACCATTATGGCCACTAATGATTTGTGGGATTTTTTGATAAATGGGTTTGTGGATATCACTGACCCAGCTGCATTTGCAGCTCTAACAAACAATCAGAAGACCTAGTTGAAGGAGCATAGGAAGAAAGATGCTAAGGTATTGAGTTTGATAAAAGCAGCCTTGATAGAGGCCATTTTTCCCAGAATAGCAGCAGTTTAGTATGCAAAGGAAGCTTGGGAAATCCTCCAAACCGGTTATAAAGGGACTGATAAAGTTAGAGGGGTGAAGCTCTAGATACTTTGAAAAAAAATGGAGACTATTGAAATGAAGGAAAGTGAGTCTATTTGAGACTTTCACACAAGGTTCTCAGGTTTGATAAACTAGTTAAGAATGAATAGAGAAATGATAGAGGAGAAAAATATTGTGGAGAAAATCCCCTAATGTCTACCCACGAGGTATGATGTAATCGAAATTGCTATCAAAGAGGAAAAAGACCTCTCTACTTTGACGGTGGATGAATTTATGGGATCTCTTCAAACCCATGATTAACACCTAAATAGGTTTGCTACTTATTCCCAAAAGCAACCTTTTAAAGCTTAGTCAAATACAAGAGGAAGTGGGAGAGGTAAGAACAACTCTCGAAAAGGTCATGATAGATCTGGACAAGGAAATGTTGGTTGAGAAAGCTTGAGACGAGCAAGCAACCAAGAGGGAGCGAGCAACTCTTAGACCAGCTCTTGAAGAGGCATGAAGAACAACAATTCGAATCAGAAAAATGACAAGAGGAATGTTGAATGCTACTACTGTCATAAATTCGGTCATTATGCAAGTGGATGCTAGAAAAAACACAATAATAAGCCAAAACATAATGCAAATGTGGTTGATTCAAATGTAGTTGAAGGCAATCAGTCCACAACCTTCATCATGTGCAACATTGTGAAGAAGGAAGCCCCAAAGTTTGGTATTTGGACAACGGTTGCAACAACCACATGAGTGGTAATGAAAGTTTGTTTTATTTCATTGACAAGAATGTAAAGTTAGAAATAAGAATGGGGAACAATGGATTAGATCCAGTCAAGGGAAGAGGATCTACCATGATCCGCACCAAGTAAGGTGAAAGGAAGGAGGTACATAATGTATTTTTTGCCCCTGGGTTAAAGCATAACCTTATGAGTGTTGGACAGCTGATCCAAAATGGATACAAAGTGTTGATGGAGAAGGGTCAATGCATCATTTATGACAAGAATGAGAGGATGAAAGTGTTTGCAACAGTTCAAATGACAAAGAATCGGATGTTTCTTTTGAAGATTGAGATTTGTTTCTCATCTCAGTCCATTGATGCACCTCTTATGAATGGAAAATGTGCAGCAGTACATTCAGTAGCCCTTAAGAGCACCATTCAAGACCCCTCCAAGATATGGCATCTTAGGTATGGACACTTAGGCTTTGCTAGTTTGAGTCTTTTGTCCAAGAACAATATGGTTGATGGTTTGTCAAGCATAGTAGAGCCTAATGTTAAGTGTGAGGATTGCATTTTGGGCAAGCAACACAAGCATCTCTTTTAATCAGGAAACTCTACAAGGGCAAGAGAACCATTGGAGCTGGTGCACATGGATTTGGTAGGCCCTATGCAAATCACATCTATTGGTAACATCCAAATTTTTATGACCTTCATTGATGATTTCAGCTGTAAGACATGGGTCTATTTCTTGCAGCATAAGTCTGAAGAATTTGTTAAGTTTTTGTTGTTTAAGGCCCAGGCTGAAAAGGAGAGTGGACATTTCATCAAGGTCCTAAGGTCAGATCAAGGAGGAGAGTATACCTCCAATTTTTTTGTGAATTTTTGCAGGCAAAATGGCATCAAGAAGGAGCTAACAACTAGTTATACTCTGCAACAAAATGGTGGCTGAGAGACATAATAGAACCATCGTGGAGATGGCGATGAGCATGATGAAAGCAAAGGGACTCCAAACTGAATATTGGGGAGAGGCTATAGCAAAAAAAAATTATTTGATAAATAGAAGTCCAACAAAAGCGGTCTATGCTCCCACAATATTAGTTTACAATTTTTGGGCAAACTCGACACTAAACTGATTTTTTTAAACTAAATCTTCACTTTTGGGCTCCTATAGCGGCTAAACCATGAGGAATTTGAAGATGATGCAAACTAGTGATTTGTGATGTTTTGTCTATATAGATTCTAAATATATTTTTTTCAAAATTTTTGGAATTAGATTGCACTTCTTTTTCCATCTCCTTTGAAAACTAGCTTTTTAAAAAAATAACATTTTTAAGAAGTGACGCTCACCGTATACAACAAATTTTTTGTATGAAGGATAAAATTCTTTTTTTTTGCAATTTAGATTTGTAACTATGATATCTAGCACTTTCATTTGGTTTCATAGTGTTTTTAAAAATATTGTTTCCTTAATCAAGATTCGAAGTCAAACCAATTACAATTCAGACATAGGTGAATTGTATACAACATAAATTTTTCTATATATATCGAAATAAAATTTTATTTTTTTAATGGATCAAGGACATCAATACCTAGCTTGAACATTTTTTATTTTTTTGATAATCTACTATTTTTCAACATGTGTAGAACAGAGAGCTTGATTTTCGGTGAAAAACCTATGTTTAATAAAACTAAAAAAACAAATACATATTAAAATTATATTCGTTGGATAGCTTGTTCCAAGGAATACCATGTTCATTTGAAATATATTTTAGATGAATTCATTTGATCCCCAAAAGGTAAATCAAAAGTGATTTTTTATTAGCATTTTGATAGGTGTAAAGGAGACTCCATTGTAGGTATGGTTTAATAACTAGCGGGGTTCTATCTAAGGAGGTTTGATCTAAGGTGGTTTGATCAGACCCTCTTCAATTGGAATCCTTAAAATGGAAAATTTTAAGGCTTAAATCATTATATTTTCTAAAAATATGTGATTTCAGCAAAAATCAGAATCTCCTAGAAATTGTAAACCGGCTTTGTGGGATCACCCCACAAGAGGTATGGACAAAACGCAAGTGGACGGTTGAGAAATTGAGAGTGTTCAGGTGTGTGGCATACGTACTTGTGCCCAAAGAAAATAGGTATAAATTGGATGAAAAGGGTGAGAAGTGCATCTTCATGGGCTACAGTGAAGAGTCCAAAGCTTATAGGTTGTATAACCTGATCACCAGGAAAATTGTCATTAGTAGAGACATGGAGTTCTTAGAAGATGAATCATGGGATGGAACAATAGATCCTAAAAATTCTTGAGAGCTCTCGAGAGTTCAGGATGATGAAGAAGACGAGTATGAATATCAACAAGATCCTGCAGTAGAAGAAACAGTCGGCTCCTGAAAGCTCCTGAGAGCTCCTAAACCGAATAGGCAGTTAAATAAACTGTCACAAAATTCAGTCGCCTCTTGAGAGCTCTTGAAGTTGGAAGATAGTCAAGAAGATAGTCACAGTCTGAGAGCTCCTGAGAGCTCCTGAGAGCTCATGAAGTGAGCAAATAGAAAGGCAAGCATCCAAAGGCAGCTAGAGGCAGCCAGAAGATCGACTCTTCAGAGCTCCTGAGAGCTCAAGTGAACCATCCTATTCAATAGATCAATAGCAGTAGTGAGAGTTCAGACCCCACTCTCACCTCCCTAATGCCAAAGAAGACCAAGAGTCTAAGGGAGATCTACCAAGATAAAAGGTATGATGAATAATTTGATGAGAACATGAATTTTGCATTATTTTCTCATAGTTATCCGATTTATTTTGAGGATGTTTTGAAAGAGGATAAATGGTGTGAGGCCATGGATGAAGAGATAGATGTAATAGAGAGGAACAACACATGAGAGCTAACTGATTTTCCTCCCAAAAAGTAAGTTATTGGGGTGAAATGGGTCTACAAGACCAAGTGCAATGCCGAAGGAAGGATAGATCGACATAAGGCACGATTGGTAATTAAGGGGTATAAACAATAGTTTGGGAGAGATTATGATGAGAAGTATGCTCCGATTGGAAGGATGGAGACTGTGCGGGCAGTCATAACAATTGTAGCCCAACACAAATGGAAGGTGTTTCAAATGGACGTGAAGTCTGCCTTCCTAAATGGAGTGTTGAAAGAGGAAGTTTATGTGGAGCAACCTTTTGGATATGAAGTTCTAGGCCAAGAACACAAGGTGTATAAGCTCTTGAAAGCTCTTTATGGATTGAAGCAAGCTCCACGGGCTTGGTACAACATGATTGACTCATATTTAATGAGCAATGACTTTAGCAAAAGCGATGGTGAGTCCACTCTTTACATCAAGGCAACAAATGGTAAGATTTTGATTGTTGTCTTGTATGTATATGATCTAGTTTTTACTAGGGATGATGATTTCCTTATTGCTGATTTTAAAGAGGCCATGAAAAGAGAGTTTGAAATAAGAGATTTAAGTCATTTGAGATATTTTCTAGGCATAGAAGTAAAACAAATGCATGAAGGTATTTTATCTCTCAAGAAAAATATGCAAATGAGATCGTGAAGAGATTTAGAATGTTTGAAAGCAATCCTGCACCAACACCAATAGTCGTAGGTCTAAAGTTGATCAAGGAAGATTGCAACAACGATGTAGATCTGACCATGTTTAAAGTTCTGGTTGGAAGTTTGATGTACTTGACTGCAACTAGGCATGATATAATGCATGGAGTGAGTCCTATTTCCAAATTCATGGAGACTCCAAAAGACACCCATTGGAAAGCGAGTAAAATAATCCCGAGGTATGTGAATGGCACCAAAGGATATAACATTTTGTACACAACAACAAAAGAGTTTGGGTTGGTTGGATACACACATAGTGATTCGGAAGGAAGTTTGGATGATAGGAAGAGCACATTAGGCTATTATTTCATTTGGGTTCGAGAGCCATCTCATGGGCTTCCAGAATCAACCCCGTAGTTTCCCTATCAACAATTGAGGCTGAGTATATTGCAGCAAATGCAACAACATGTAAAGCTATTTGGCTGAGAAGAATCTTGGAAGATATGAGAGAAGAATAAGAAGATGGAACAACAATATTTTGTGATAATGTTTCATCGATAGCCTTGACAAAATATCATGTGTTTCATGGAAGAAGCAAGCACATTGAAATCAGGTATCATTTTATTAGAGAATTGGTTGAAAATGGTGAAATTAAAATGGTATTTTGCAGGTCTGAGCAGTAGCTAGTAGACATATTCACCAAGCCTTTGAGCAAGGACAGTTTCAAGAGCCTAAGGAGAAGATTGGGTGTTGTTGATTTGGATCAGGATTGATCTTGTTTTGTTAGCTTAGGAAAAAAGGGGAGTGTTGGAATTTATTATTTTTTCTAAGCCTTCTGCTCATCTGTCAGAACCCCTAGTTGTTTCCCTACCCATTAGGAGGCATTTTTCAATGGCAGTTTTTAGGGATCATCCCTGTAGCTCTTGATAGCTCTAGAAATAAATGTTGTAGCTCATTTTGAATTCCTAATTTATGGTGCTAGGTAATTTTTAATTTGAGGGGGAATGTTTTGAAGAAGAGAAAAGGAATGAAGGCAACAAGTTCTGTCAGTCATAAAATTTAGTTGAAGAAGAATTTTGTAGTAGCAGTCTATGTCTAGAATTTTCTATGTGAGCTCCCAGAAGCTCCTGAACAACAACAGTTGTATTTGTTTGTATATGAGCAGTGATTGTTCTAGGTCAAGCTTTGCGTAGCTCCTGAGAGTGAGCTCCCAGGAGCTCCTGAATTTTGTGATTCTGGTTGAGCAGCTCTTGAAGGCTCCCAAAAATTTGCAATCCATAGTTAGAGTTTATTTTTTGAGTTTCAAGTTTTATGTTTTTTTTGTAATCTCATTTCCAGTTATCGAATAGAAAGAAAATATTGCATGTCTCCTCATGCTTCCGTGTTTTGAGTTTGTGTATTTCAAGCTTGACTAGAAAACATAGCAACAACTCTATGCATTTCTTTTTATTAGAAATCTTGACAAGTTTAACTAGGGTACAAGGTTTAAGATATATTTTCAAAATAAGTTGTCAAATGTCTTTCGTTGCACCTAGAACACCTGTAAAACTCACTCAATAATCACAAACACATCACCATAAATGTTATATCTGATTAGTCTGTTAAAAGAAAAAATGAAACCATTTAAGTCATAACCTTTAATTACTTAGACAACCAATTAAAATATTAAGTTCACAACATTCCTCATTAATTCTATACACAATACAAAATACAAAAATGATCATAGTCTTAATGTTAGAGTTCTTCCTTTTTCCAAATTACATCAAGCCATCATGTAATTAAATTTATGAAAATGTGACACAATAATATTTGATGTTACTTTGATAACATGAAGAAATAGAGGTGTGCTGCTAAACCGGCTACTACCATGCCAATTCACAAAAATGAAAAGCACAATGCTTTACCAAAATTACAAATATAAAGATTACAAACCATAATTATTTAGACTGCATAATTCCATTCATATTAAGGGCTTTCATTTTAGCATGAATTCATCTAATTTGGCTTGCAACTCATAAGCTTCCACAGAGTCATTATAGTCCAACCATTCCTCAAAATTATTCAGGTCCTGCATGATACCTTCAGTGATAATTTTTTGCATCATCCCTTTCCACTTGGCCTCTATCACCCTTCTTTTCATGTTACAAACATAATACTCCAATTTGTTTTTAGCAAGATGCTTCTTTTCCATTTCTTCATCCTCTTTTCGAAATATGGTTGCATCAACCACCATTCTATCTATTTCCTCCTTGCTCAATCTCTCATGCTCATTTGTAACAGTAATATGCTTGTTCCTCCCTACTCCCACATCCTTGGAAAAGGCTCTAAGAATTCCCTCTACATCCACTTCAAATTTAATTCTTATATCTGGCACCCGACATCGTGTTGGTGGAATTCCATCCAGGACAAACTGGCCCAACAAATTTTTGTGTGCAACCAAAGTTCTCCCGCCTTCATAAATTGGAATAATTACACTTATCTAGTTTTCAATGGTTGTGGTGACATACCCCTCTTTTATAGTAGGAATGGGAGTATTGTGGGGAATAATTACTTTCATGATACCATCATTCACTGAAACTGAACCGTTAATTTCAATTCCAAGACTCAAAGGAGTCATGTCCACCAAGACTAAGTTGATGTTTTCCTTGTTTAGTGAAGCTTCATGTGCAACTGTACCATAAGAAACTACCTTGTCTGGATTTATATTTTTGTAGAGCTTCTTTCCCTCAAATAATTTACTTAGCAATTCTTGTACCTTTGGTATGCGTGAAGAACCTCCTACCATTACAATGTCATTGATATCATGCATGAAGAACCTCCTACCATTGCTTCACTAATTGTATGCATTTGTCAAATAGGTCCTCGTTGAGCTTGTCAAAATTTTCCCTCCTGAGATTTGTGTGGAAATTGTGCCCTCCATAGAGGTTATCTATGTCAAGTACAGTCTCTACTACCGAAGACAAACTTCTTTTTTCCCTCTCACACTCTGAACGTAGTCTTTGAAGAGCTTTGGGATTAGTACTCATATCTATTTCATTTTTTTTTTTAAATAGCTCAACACAATAATTGAGAATCCTACTATTAAAATCCTCACCTCCCAAATGCATGTCCCCTCCTACAAATTTTACTAAAACCTTACCTCTTTCAACTGTAACAATAGATACATCAAATGTACTTCCTCCAAGGTCAAAAACTAGAATGTTTCTTCTTCCTTCCTCCAATGTAGCAAAGCCATAAGTTATTGTTGCAGTTGTGGGTTCGTTGATGATCCGCATGACATTAAGCCCTGCAATCTTACCAACATCTTTAGTTTCTCGCTTTTACAAATCATTAAAATAAGTAGGTATAATAATAACAACGTTCTTCACATCACAATTGAGATATTGGTCCGCTGTCATCTTCATTTTTTTCAGCACCATGGACGAGATTTCCTCAGTTACAAATAGCTTTTTCTCACCTTTATAAGACACTTCGACCATTGGCTTGTCATTCTTACTAGGAACATTAGTTAATGGCCAAAAAAAAATTTTAGACTACACAAAGGGATCATTATATCTCCTTCCAATGAGTCTCTTGACATCAAACATAGTTTTGCAAGGATTACTTGCAATCTAGAACTTGGCACCATCTCCAACAAGTTTTTCGTCAAAGGTGAAAGCAACCATGGAGGGAGTGATTTTATTTCCTTGGTCATTAGGAATGATTTCAACACTGTCATGTTGCCTGTTGGTTGATAGATTTGTCACTTCAATTAATACTCCCTAGCCCACACAAATGACAACCTGGCCAATAGTTGAGTCACTTTCAACGATAGTTGGAAGCGCTCTCTACTTATTTTACAAGGTGCAACTACCTTGAAATGATTTGCAATGAATAAAATATGGGATATACTTTTCATCGGAAAGAAGGAAAGGTAAACTGACACCTACCCATAACTATGATAGCAGATGTGAATTATGGACTTCAGAATAAAACTGAATTCAGACAAATGACACAAAGTTCATTTATCTCAGCCACGAAAGGTATCTAGGGAAAGCAAACACAGTAGACACTTTTCAAAAGATGATTTAATCTAAATTCAAAGCTTCATAATTAAATACATGATCAACCCATTAAAGCATAATAACATTGAAGAGTAATCTCAAAGAAACACAGTTCATTGCAATCTAAAGAAAGTATTAAGAAATTCAAAGATTCATAATATATCTTCTTTATTTCTTCATTGTCAAAACCTGAGTTCACAGACTCATCTCCCTATACAATAAGATTGTCTAAAAAGAAAACTACTTTGTCACCTCCCCCTCCTCTTCCCTTTTTCATTCATTCATAAGTCTATATATAGGTACATCGAAACCTTTACATTACAAAACAATGGTCTCGAAAAAGACCAGAATCTAGAAAAAGTTGAAACAAAACAGTTTCATAATAGACGTTAACATAACATGTCACAAAAAGACTTCTTGCATGTAGCTAAACCATTGGAGGTGTCAGAACCCTATACAATTCAAATTACATACCCATGACCAAATTGTGAAATTCGGCTCATTCTTCTTCTTTTTCTAAAACAAAAATCACCCTATTGTATTTGGCGTAGTTGGTTTTCTCCTTCCATGCCAGTGAACGTAGCTCAGAAATGATGTCAAGTTGCTCCTCATCAAGCCAATTCAAATCTAGTTGCATGATGGGCATAGGTTCATCTTCCCACTCTTTAGTATCACTAGGAAGTACCATCTTGAGAAAACTCTGGAGTTGAAAATTTCATCACATTTCCTCGTATGCAGGCTCACTTAACATTGGTGGTAGGAAGTGATCATTTATTTGCCAAGAAAAACATGCCAATCCATTACTAAATCTATTTCACCAACCCTTTAATTTAAGAGTTGTCTTTTCAGATGATTTTAAAGATTACGTTACACCTCAAGTTGGAATTTCAAAGCATTTGAGAAGATGTTCCTTAAAGGCACCACACGGTTCATTAACACTTTAAAAGTCGTGCATCCTACTTGAGTCTCCCGTTGCTGAGAAATAGAACCCCACAACCATTAGTCGATAGTTCTAAAGTTTTAAGAACCTCTGATAGGCTGACTACATAGGACATCATCGAATAAGAATTGGGATTGTAAGAGCTACAGATAAGTCAGGTGGTTGGGAAGTTTCGAAACTTACAAACCTCGCGACAAGGTTAGGGAATGGGGAAAAGTCGTGACATCCTTGAAACTCACTCATTAAGGAGGAAAAATAAATTTAATTTGTAGTGAAAAATTTTCGGGTAACATTGGCTTTGATTGGGGACTAAATTTTTGTAGAAAATGCAGAGAACTCAAGAATCATTGGGGCAAACCAGCCCAAGTCCATTGGGTACAAAGTCAAGAGAAAATCAGGAGAACAAGGTGTTGCTTGTAGAAGGGGAACAAGGTACAAGCCAAAAACGGGACAAGAACACCAAACTTGAAAGGAAACCAACTAGAGCACACCAAAACTACCTACTATATATACATGGTCCAAAGACCCTACCTCCAGAGAGCCCGATTGTTCATGCAAAGCCATTGACAGGCTGGGAGAAATAAGACCCACTACAGAAAAGAGATGGGCAACTATGAAGTGCTTGCAAACTTAGTAATAACATGTAGGTCCAATGGTGACTCACCAAATATAAGAAGCTCCTATGTATAATCTCACAGCTGAAAAGCCATTTTTCACTGTACACCTCTTGCATGTAACTTTCCATGACTCCTTCCTTTATTTTTGGCTCAAAAGAATCACCCAAAAATGTAACCTTTCTATCCTCTATAACAACAAATTTATCCAACTCATCTTCTTCAACAACCAATTCTTTTTCAATCGAAGTCTATAGACAGGGCATAACAACTTCATTTTCGAGCAGACAATCATTTGTAGAGGGCTTTGGAATGCCCACTATTTGTGGAGGATTGTTTCCCATTTTCTCATGACAACTAAAAGCAACATTTTCAATATTCATTAGAAATCCTTCTTGCATGGTCATATCATTATTTTCAGAACCATTATTAAGAACATATACCTCCAGTTTACCTTTATCATGAGGAGAGGACAAATCTTCAAATAATTCAAAGAGGGGATTATCTCTAACCTTTCAAATTTTGCCATACTCTATTGGCACATATAATGGATTGAATCTGCTCCAACTAGTATCACTTTCAAACCTATTCAATTTCTCCTCCATCTTAATTTCTTCTACTATATTTCTTTTAATTTCAACCTTAATCATGGATTCATTTGAACACACGGGAAGAGCATTAGAAAAATTTAAACATAATTTCTGCAGATTGTAAGATAAATCCATTCCTAGATATATGGCCGACAACTATGATGTTTGAAAATTACTTTCTATAAACATAGGATCAAATTTTATAGGAACCACATCCTTTCTTTTTTCATAGATAAAATCTTCGTTGGGAATAGATGCAAGATGAGAGCACAGATTGTCCATACCTTTACCAGATTCAATGAAACTACCTTTACATGCATGCATTTCTTCCTTCAATAATTTCTTCTTTTCGAGCCTTTCACTGAGAGATTCAGATAACGATGCATTCATATCCATCTTTTCAAAGTTAAATGCACTTATATCAACCTCTTCGACATGGCCATTTTCATCCACAATCCCACATAGAAAGTCATTTGAACTTTCTAGACACCATTTTGGAATGAGAACTACATTGGATCCATCTGATAATACTTTTTCATTTTCAACAGAAGTAGATGGTTGTTCAATCTCACCCTTTTGTATGTAATCTCGCTCACCAAGAACAAAAAAATTAAAAGAAACTTGCTCTTTATTCTCTGGTTCTCCCTCAAGTATTTCTAACTTTTCTACCTTTACTTGAGGAATCTTGTGTTCAAGATATTTAAGAATGTAATATCTGCAATGCAAATCTTTGAGCAACAAGGTGGATTGGTGATGTTGGAATGGATGCAACCCTTTCTTTTCAGCTTTAGATATGCTTGCTTTGAGACCATTCCATAGTGAATGAATCATTCCATCTTCTTCAGCCAATATTTCTTCAATTGTTGGTGAAAATATTTTTCCAAATGGGTTCCATTGCTTGGTCTGACCTCGAACCATTTCAGAGGTATCTTGATTAAACAGAGTCGCCAGCCTTCATCTCTGGGAAGACACCATTTTGTATCTGAAACAAGAAAATACCGATTCTTTTGTTTCCCTAGTGGAGTCACCAAAAATTTGTTGGTTGATAGATTTTTCACTTCAATTAATTCTCTTTGGCCCACACAAATGACAACCTGGCCAAAAGTTGAGTCACTTGCAATGATAGTTGCAAGCACTCTTTGCTTATTTTACAAGGCGTAGCTACCTTCAAATAATTTACAATGAATAAAATACGAGGTATGATTTTCACTAGAAAGTAGGAAAGGTAAACTGACATCTACCCATAACTATGATAGAAGATATGAATGAGGGGTGAGTGCACAAAGATGGTTCCCAAAAAGGGGACTTAAGTGGATAGATTTTTTCTGAAATCAGGAAATACTGACCTTGGACGTGAAATTGAGGATACTTACACTCAAAATTTTGAGATGAAACAAAAAGAAGGATTCAAGTGCTCCGAGTCTACTTTCTAAACTACTAATTTATTTTGAAAATGGTTGAGATTAAGGGGTTCAAATGAGGGACATACACAAATTGGTGTTGTTTTTGTCAGAAAAACATAACATAGCAACTCTTGTACGACCCTCGTATGGTGAACTTTTTTAGTATTTTTAAAATCGCAACTATCAGAAGTTAGCTAACAATATGTAGTTGATGCATGATTTTTCTGATAATTTTTTAATGAATATTTGATTTTTTACTAATTTTCGAAGTGGAGATTTCCTGAAAAATAGAATTTTGGCCGTGCTACCCCTACAAATTTTGGAAACTAATTGATTTTTTTTAAAAAAAATTTGTAGAATGGAGTCTAGTTTCTAAAAATGTAATTTATTTTAAAAATCGATGAATGGTTAATTTATAACGAAAAAAATACCAAACACTACTTTTTGGAAAAAAAAAGACATACAGATAAAATAAAATATGGATGAAAGGCTTAACATTTTCAGAAAGTGAAAAAAATTACATCGTTGGATAGCTAAGAGAGAACCCAACATTACCCATGTGTTCAATTTTTTGAATATTGAACCACATGCAATCCTGATGGTGAGAACGAAGTCGATTATAAGAAATATGGTAGATTTTTTAAAAACACGTCTCTGGTCATTGGGAATGCCCTCCAAGCCTTTGGGTTGGTATTCCAAGGCAAATACCAAGCCTAAGGCTTGATAATTCCCAAAGCAAGATATAACGTGCTCGCGTTATATCTCACTTTTCACATGGTTTTTGCTTTTGCGGCAAACATGTCAACTAAGACATAATGTGAGCACGTTATAACGCACTCACGTTATGTCTTCCTTTATGTTAAATGCCAATATATTGAATGTATGCTGATATATTTGCATGTTTGTATGTACATGTATGCTTGTATGTCATGTATGTATGTATCAATGCATTTATATTGTATGTATGCCTCTATGTATGTTAGATTGTATCTACACATGTATGTATGTATGCTTGTATGGATGTAAGATTATATGTACATATGTATTATTCTTGTATGTATCCATTTATGTATGTCTTTAGATAGGGGGAGAATTTAGAGAGAGAGAGTCTGGAGAGATGGAGAGGGGGTGGAAGTGAGAGTTTAAGAGAGAGGGGGGCTGGGAGAGAGAGAGGGGGGGGAGGGAGGGAGATGAAGAGAAAGAGAGAGTTATGTAGGTAGGGTGCCAAAGGGAGATACTTGAGATATAGGTAGTGAGAGGGAGTGTGAGAGAGATGGAGTGTGAGAGAGAGGGAGTGGGAGAGAGAGGGAGTGTGAGTGAGAGACCTGATAGAGGGAGAGGGTGTGGGAGGGAGTGACCTGATAGAGGTAGAGAAAGAGGGGGGTGGAGTGAGAGGGACTTATCTAGGTAGGGTTGGAGGGATAGATAGAGAGAGGGGAGAGAGACACAGAGAGAGTTACCTAGGTAGGTTGCCGGAGGGAGAGATCTGAGAGAGAGAGGGGGTGGGAGGGAGAGACATGAGAGAGAGGGAGAGAGAGGTAGTGGGAGGAGAGAGTGGGATAGAGTGGGAGGGACATAAAGATATATGGATAGAGGGAGCGAGAGAGGGTGGTAGGGATTGATTGAATGAGAGGTACATAGAAAGAGGAGATGGTAGATAGAGACAATTAGAGAGAGTAGGAGGGAGGGAAGGAGGGAGAGGTGAGATGTATAGATAGGGAGAAAGTGGTAGAGGTTGAGGGTATAGGGTTGAGGGATTAGGGTGGAGGACCTATAGGGTTGATGGTTTCTAGGATATTAGGGTTTAAGGTTTGAGCGTTGAGGGAATAGGGTCGATGGTAGAGGGTATTTAGTTGAGGGTATAGGGTAGAAGGTTTAAGGGTTTTGGGTTGAAGGGTTTTGGGTTAAGGGTTTAGGGTTAAGGGTTTACTTGGTTGAGGGTAGAGGGTTTAGGGCATAGGTTTGAGGGAATGTGGTTGAAGGATTAGGTTCATGGTCCAATGTAAGGGGTAGAGAGTATAGTAGAGGGTTTAGGGTCTAAGGATTGAGGGTTGAGGTTGAGAATTGAGGGTTGAGGGTTTAATGTATAGGGTAAAGAGTAGAGGGTAGAGGATTGAAGATTGAGGGTTTAAGGTATAGGGTCAAGGGATTAGGGTTGAGGGTCCAATATATAGGGTAGAGGTTATAGGGGCTGAGAGATTAAGGGTTGAGGGTTTAGGGATTAGGGTAGAGAGTTTTCTTGGATTTCACGGTATAAGGGTTGAGGGATTAGGGTTTAGGGTAGAGAGTATTGGGTTGAGGGTTGATGGATTAAGAGGGTATAGGGGTTGAGGGATTAGGGTTTAAGGGTTGAGGGTTCAGGGTTCAGGGATTAAGAGGGTATAGGGATAGAGGGATTAGGGTTGAAGGGTTGAGGGTTGAGCATTGAGGGATTAAGAGGGTATAGGGGTTCAGGGATTAGGGTTTAAGGGTTGAGGGTTGAGGGTTGAGGGATTAAGATGGTATAGGGGTTGAGGGATTAGGGTTTAAGGGTTGAGGGTTCAAGGATTAAGAGGGTATAGGGGT